>JAZKJV010004733.1:0-398489 GCA_037367405.1 Ottelia alismoides | reverse complement strand
AATCACTCAGACTAAGGTAAAGGTGTAGAAAAATAGGTCGTTGCGACCTCAATCACTCAGACTAAGTCAATCAAGAAAAATCAACCACTCAGGACATGTAAAATTAATCAAGCACAAAAGAGAGCGGTCTCGCTATGAGATTAACCTGGTATAGCACCCAGGGTCGAACACAAGGAGCACGAATTGGCCAAAGGCCTACGAAGTAGTCAAAATGAAATAAAACACAGAGAAGATATTTTTAGTGATTTTTAATGATTTTTATTTTTTTTTGAATTTTTAATATGTGAAGAAAATAAAAGAAAGTAAATATCAACACACTTCTACAATTTATTTCACACACCAAAAATAAAGCAAAAATTCAAGAAAAAAGGTTTTTATGTTTTTTAAGTTTTTAAGTGTTTTTGGTGAATTTTTGGTAATTTTCTTTGGTATATTTTATTTTCTAAAAATCAAAAAGTGAGAGAAAGACATGGTACTGTCCAGCCAGAACCAAAACCCTTAAATAAAATATCTAAGGATCACAAAAGGCTCTGGAGGTAATTTTCCTATATTTTAAATAAAATAAGGAAAATTTGGGCACCAGAATTATTGCTTTTGGATTTTTAGATTATTTATTATAATTTTTATGGGTTTTTAAGGGTTTTTAAGTTTTTAGGGTTTTTACGCAATGAAAAATAGCCAAAATTGGCCAGAAAATCAAACAACACACAAACAGTAACTAAAATTTTTAGAATTTTTGGGGGTGATTTTATATTTTTTTGTGATTTTTCAAGTTAAACAGTAGCAAAAATAGGGGTTTTTGAATTTTTAAAAATAGCAAATGAAATCAAAAATGTCCTCAAAAATTCATAAAAATTCTACACCATGGCAGAAGCCATGTGTCAAATTTTCATCGAATTTGGAGGTGATTTGATATTTTAATCAAAAATAAAGGAGGGGCACAGTGCAAAGGGACCTAAGTGCAAATACCCAAAAGTTCTGGGGTCCTGGTGCAAAATACCCAAGAAATCACGCGTGAGGCGCGTGCCTGGGGCACTCAGGGACCTAAATGTAAGAAAAATAAGTTCCGAGGGCTTATTGGTAACAAGTACCAAAAGTCTAGGGGCTTATCTGCAAAATACCCAAAATAAAACGCACATGGGGAATTAAATCACGCACAGGGGCATAAATGCAAATAAAGAAAACTTTTTATTCAATCCGATAACATCCAGAACTACAGGGCTTAAGTCGCAAATAACCCAAAATATCACGTGTCGATGCACGTGTCTCACACAAACAGGGGCATAAATGCAAATACTGAAAAGCTCGAGGTCTAATGTGCAAATAACCCAACGTAAACAAAATACTCAAAATATTTACAGGACTGAAATGTAACACAAAAACTACGAGGGGGCCTAAGGTAATTTACCCCTTTATTAAGTCGAACCGATGGATGAGCGCCACGTGGATAGATGGACGGCTGAGAAGGGGGTGGCGCCCAGGTCTCCGGTCCTCGACTGTGATCCGACGGTCCAGGTGCTGCCACGTTGCAGATCGAACGGTGGGCGGACGACGAGGCTGAGCTGCGCTGGATCGACGGTGGAGATCGACCCTCGGATGGATCTGACGGTTGAAGCTGCTCCTCGAATGGACGTACGTGATTGGATCTGGAGCTCGTGGGTCAATCGGACGGCGGAGGAGGGTGATGGACGAACAGGGCTCCGGCGAACTTCGCCGGACTCGTGACGGCGCTGGTCTCCTCGTGGACGCTCGCTGAAGGTTGGAGAAGGAAGCTGCGATCCCTCCGCGTCTAATGGAGCCCTCCGATGGCCCAACCGATCCTCTGGGAGGTCCGGTGAGGTCGGCGGTGGTGGAGCAGCTGGTTCAAGTGGTCCAAGCCCTCAGATGGGCTTGGATAGACCTGCAAAGTATCCCAGCAAACTCGCGGGTCGAGGGCAAAGTGCCTCGACCCTGTTAGGCGTGGTGAAGATGCATGGTGCGTCGGAATGGAGAGCTCCGGCGAAGGTGGTCGGCGGAGGAGCTCGATTCCCAGATCCTGTGCGATCTGGGTTGGGTGAATGGGTGAAGAAGATGCGGAGAAGTCTGGTGAAGATGATGGTCGAGTCGGAATGGCAGATGGGAGATCGGAGGTGGCTGGCGACGGCGGCGGAGCTACGCTACCAGTAAGCTAAAAATTGAAAGCTACGCTAATCTACGGCCTAAGAGATCTACCTGGGTGGTCGGAGAGACTGGGGAAGAGCAGCGGGTGCTCCTGGTCTTAGCCTCAAGGGTCGTCTCGGCCCGAGGCTCGGTGCTCACGCTAGTGGCGGAGCAACGGCGGCGACACACGCCGGATCAGTGGTTTCACCTCCTCGCCTCGCTGCAACAGGGGCGATCGCTTGCTGTCACTCTCACGGTGCCTCTGGAGTTCACTGGGAAGAAGGGGAAGGTCCAAACATAAGGCGCGGAGGCGGCGGAGGTCGAGATATATATGGAGGCAGGGCCGATTAGGGTTGGGTGGAGACGGCTATGGAAGGCGTGGATCCTTCGGCGAAGGATCTGGCGAGGATGTCGGATGATTGGCGAAGGATCCGGGCACAGGATTTGCGGAGGCGACAGGCTGGAGACGCGTGGAGAAATCGGCGAAGTCGGGTCGGGCGCGGGTCTCCCCAAAAGGAAAGAGTCCGCGGGGGAGTTGACCGGGGTCAACAATCCCCCGTGGACCATTCAGGAGCTGCCACGTAGTTGATTTTTTTGTTTATTTATTTTAAGGCAGAAAATGGCCGAATTAAGAAAAACTTAAAACATGAAATATTTTTCTTTTATTTTTTTCTATTTTTTGGTGATTTTTAATTAATTTTTGGAAATAAGAATAAGGTATGTACATTATAGGTCTATACATAGGTATGTGTACAAGATGTTTTTGTATTTTAATTTTGTAATTTTTATTTGATTTTTGTTTTGTTTCTTTTTATTTATTTTATTTACAAAATATAATCTAGAATATTTACAAAAAGTTTTAGAAATAAATAAATTTATTTACAAGGTGAAATAGCTAAGGAAGGTGGTATATGTACATGGTAAAAAGATATTTTTGGATTTTTGATTTTTAATTTTTATTTTGTTTTTAATAGCTTTTACAAAATATATACAAATATTTACAACATATTTTTGGGTGAGGAAAATATATAGTTTTATTTATTTACAAATATATACATATGTGAGCCCCTAATTCCCTCTACTTGGCTTTTATGCGGTCAGGCCCAAGATGAGCCCTCCCTTGGGTTAGGTTGCTCAGTATTTATTCTAAATATTTCCCTCTTTTTCTTTTTACTCTTTATTCTTTTATTTTTGCACAAAAACATGCTAATTATCTATTTTTACAAAGATGCATGCTTTTGCTAAATAATCCTATTTGCACATATCTACATGCATTTGCATAAGTTTTTGTAGCTAAAATATAAGAATAAAGAGTGATGAATGGGTATTCATCACCCCCCTATACTATACTTTGCTAGTCCCTTAGCAAACACTTATTTGAAAAAGAAGTGAAAAAGAAAGAAAAAGAAAAAGAAAAAGAGGATGTACATGGATCAAGATTGAATTATTAAACTTTCCTTCATTAAATTGAAATATGGAGCTCGATCAGATCTTTGGATTATTAATGTGTCGGAACCTTATTCAGACTTAAGCTTAAAACCTAACAGCCTCTAAGTTCCACTACTCTATAACCAAGACTCCTCAATGCTCCGGATCAGAACAAGTCATCAATCACAAACCCTTAAGACCATGAATCTTTTCTTGTCTTGTGAAAGTGAGGTCTAAGCTCTCCACCTCAGAAATGGCAACTTGACAACCCTCCCCAACAAGGTAACTCTATGACCTCAATCTGGCCACTCTTTCCTCGAGGAGCGGGGTATTCCCTTCTAAGTTCAAGTACAACCGGCTCAAGAAGAGGGGGAAGAAGAGAATGGGTCAAGGCCAGTGTAGCCAAGTACCCTTGGGAGCCTGACCAGTGTAGCCAAGTCTCCCTGCTGCAAGCTACAACAGGTGGATCATGAAACCAAGCTTTGCTTATTGCACTTATATACATACTCCGGTGGGATTATCATTTTCTCTCAGACCCACCACTTTTTTGGAGTTCTTTTCTTTTTGCATTTTTTTTTTCGAGTGCATCTATACAACATGTACATGTGCAGCATATATACAAGGAGTTTTTCCTCTTGAGCCAGTAGACTATCCCTCTTTTGAAGCTTTATTGCAACCCACAACTCCCGTCGTTAGACCTCATGGCAACCAGACCAAGTTGAGACGCACTTCCTTCACTAAATGAAGAAGAGAGGTTCCGCCTAGAAGTACTACCCTCATATGCTACCCCAAGCCAAGGAAGACTGCCTCCTCACCACCTCATCCGTAGAGAGCTCGGTGCATAGTGCGGTTGTCCAAGTAAAGCCATAATCTATATGAGTCATGTGTTGTTGTTAAGTGCTCTACTTAGGCTCATTGAGATGACATGTGATCATAGCCTAATGGACTCAAAGAATTAAGTCACCATGGACCTGAAAAGCCTTAAACCTAAGCCCTGTAAGGTTCCTCTTAGAATTAGGTGGATTAAGATCTTAATCAAGCTCCATTTCTCAATTTGATTCCAGGCTAGTTTAAATATCAACTATCATCCAGAAAAACTATATACATATGTACAAAAAGATGCTTATTTACACAAATTTTACAACCATGCAAAATTTTTGAAAAATGTTTTGAAATCATGAGTGATGATGCATGAAGTGCAAGTTTTGCAAAAAGAAATTTACACACATTTACACAAGATTTTTGCAAACTTTTGAATTTCAAAACATTTTGGAAAAATTTTGTACTATATACATAGTTTTGATACAAAAATATTTACAAATTTTACACACAAAAGATTTTTGAAATCATTTTTACAAAAATAATTTGTACACTAGCTATGTATGTGCAAATAAAAGAAGATTATGTACATGAAAAGTACATGAAAAATTTTTAATTTTTTTGTGGTTTTTAGCCATTTTATTAACACACTCACACAAAGTACAAGTTATGGCTAAAGTATATATGAAATATATACACACCCCCCTATACTTAGCTCGAACGATGTCCTCAGAGTCAAGAGCGATGAAGAAGACATAACTCGTGCTATGTATAGGGAAGTGAAAAGAAAGGCTATACAAAAGGAGATGAAAAAAAATCAAGAGGGACTCGGTTCTTCCCCCTATACTTAGGATCAAATAATCCTAAGTATAGCAGGCTGTACACAAAAGGGAAAACCGAGTGGAGAATGTACAGGGTCTACCCCCCCTATACTTAGGGTAAGATATCCCTAAGTATAGGCAGCTAAACAGGGGTAGACAGACACAAAAGAAATACCCAAAATGTCTCACATCCCCCCTATACTTAGGGTAAAGTGCACCCTAAGTATAGCATAATCACAAGATGGAGAAAGGAATGTGGGACTAAAGAATGTGCTGATATGGACATCTGGATCTATATACTACGGAGGATCAGTAAAGCTCAGGCGTGAGATGCATTAGATGTGAGTCAAAGACCACATCTCACGCAAAATGAATAGGGGCAAGATCCACGACCTGCGGCTCATGATCTAGAAATGGCTTGAGCCGCTGGCCGTTCACTCGGAAGGTACTCTCAGAAGACAACTCAGATATGTCGATGCTACCGTTGTCGTGTACCTTCCGAACCAGATAAGGTCCTTTCCATTTGCTCTGTAGCTTCCCTGGAAATAATCTAAGCCTCGCATCAAACAGCCATACTCTCTGTCCAATCTCAAAATGCTTGTGGCTGATATGAGAATCATGCCACTCCTTGACTCTCTCCTTATAATGTAGGCTGCTTGAGAAAGCTGCATCTCTAAGCTCCTCCAGGGCAGCTAGCTCTGCCCTCCTCTGGTCTCCTATACCATCTGGATCCATAAGTTATGTCTGTAACTGCCCAAAGTGACTTGTGCCTCAGCTCAACTGGTAGGTGACAGGGCTTGCCATACACGAGGCGAAAGGAGATGTGCCCAAAGGTGAAAGGGAGATGTGCCCAAAGATGTTATCATATGCCTTTGGGTATTCATCAGTCCCTTTGGGACATATGCCTTTAGACGCATGCCATTTGGTCTATGCAACGCCCCTGCGACTTTTCAGAGATGCATGCTGCCTATCTTTTTGGACATGGTGGGGGAGTGCTTGGAGGTCTTCCGTGGATGATTTCTCGATCTACGGTGAATGATTCGACTCCTGTATTGACTGCCTAGACCGAGTCCTTCAGCGATGTATTGAGGTTCACCTTGTGTTGTCTTGGGAGAAGAGTCACTTCATGGTGACTCAAGGGACGGTGCTTGGCCATATCATCTCCAACAGGGGCATGGAGGTTGATCCGACCAAGGTAGATGTCATTAGAAAACTCGCACCACCGTCCAACCTGCGGCAGTTACGGTCTTTTCTGGGGCACGTCGGTTTCTACCAGCGCTTCATTCATGATTCCAGTAGGATTGCCCGGCCGTTGACTGATCTGCTGACGAAAGACACCGAGTTCCTTGTCGATGACAAGTGTCTTTCGTCGTTTGAGACTCTCAAGAGATGTGTTGTAGAGGCTCTTGTTCTCCAGCCGCCTGATTGGTCTCTCCCATTCGAGATCATGACGGATGCCTCCGATTTTGCCGTAGGGGCCGTGCTGGGATAGCGGAGGGATGGAGTCCCATTTTCCATTCACTACGCTAGCCGTACATTGGATGCCGTGCAACGAAACTACACCGTCACTGAAAAGGAGATGCTAGCCGTAGTTTTTGCCTTAGATAAGTTCAAATCTTACATTATCAGATCTAGAGTGACCATATACACTGACCATACCGCCATTAGGTACCTCATGGCAAAGAAGGATGCCAAAGCTAGATTGACCATATGGATCCTTCTACTCCAGGAGTTTGACATAGAGATTAAGGATAAGCCTAGAGTCAAGAATGTGGTGGCGGACCATCTCTCCCGATTAGAGCATCTTGAGGATTCTGAGCAGACTGAGCCTATATGTGAGGCCTTCCCAGATGAGGCGATCCTTGCTATCGCCTCTCTCCTGTGGTATGCCGATATTGTGAACTTTCTTGTTGCTAAGAAAGTTCCACAAGATTGGCCCAGGCAGCGACTTGAGACCTTCCTCGCGAAGGACACGTCCTACCACTGGGAGGATCCCATCCTTTACCATGAAGGAGGGGACAACGTCTGGCATAGGTGCATTCTTCAGGAGGAGCACCATAGCGTCCTCACTTACTGCCACAAGCTTGAGGCAGGAGGACATCACTCTGGGAGGAGAACGGCATAGAAAGTGCTCCAATCCGGCCTATGGTGGCCTACCCTCTTCAAGGACTCTGATGAGTTCGTGAAGAGGTGTATTGACTGTCAGAGGATGGGCACTTGTGGACATCGTGATATGATGCCGATGTAGCCCATTCACTTCTGTGAGGATTTTGACGCATGGGGCATCGATTTCATGGGTCCATTCCCTAGGAGTCAGGGATTCGAGTACATTATGTTGGTCGTGGATTATGTTAGTCGTTGGGTTGAGGCCATCCCCACCCGAACCGCAGATGCTAGGACTGTTTGCCGATTTTCGAGAAAGCATATCATTTCACGGTTCGGGGTACCTTGAGTGTTGATATCTGACGGGGGGTCTCATTTCGTCAACAACAAGGTAAAGGCCCTTGCTAGCGAGTTCAGCATAGATCATCGAGTTGCCACTCCATACCACCCTCAGACGAATGGTCTTGCTGATGTGTCGAATAGGGAGATCAAGACTATATTGCAGAAAGTCGTCCACCCTAACCGAAAGGATTGGTCACAACTTTTGGACTCGGTCTTGTGGGCATATAGGACGTCTTTCAAGACACCTTTGGGCACATCTCCCTTTCGCCTCGTTTATGGCAAGCTGTGCCATTTACCTGTTGAGCTGAGACATAGGTCACTTTGGGATGTCACTGATATACTTTTGGATCCAGATAGTGTAGGAGATCAGAGGAGAGCAGAGTTAGCAGCCTTGGAGGAGCTTCGTGATACCTCCTTCTCAAACAGCCTACAGTACAAGAAGAGAGTGAAGGAGTGGCATGATTCTCATATCAGCCACAAGCATTTTGAGCCAGGACAGAGAGTATGGTTGTTTGATGCTAGGCTTCATCTATTTCCATGGAAGCTACAGAGCAAATGGAAGGGACCGTATTTAGTGAGAAAGGTACACGACAATGGGAGTATCGACATATCTGAGTTGTTTTCTGAGAGTACCTTTTGAGTGAACAACCAACGGCTCAAGCCATATATAGATCATGAGCCGCGGGTCGTTGATGTTGCCCCGATTCACTTTGCGTGAGATGTGGTCTCTTGACTCACATCTATTGCATCTCACGCCTGATTATCACTGTTCTCCCGACTTGTATAGATCCAGTTTTCCATATCATTCCATTCTTTAGTCCCACATCCCTTTCCTCATCTTATGATTATGCTCTACTTAAGGTGTACTTTACCCTAAGTATAGGGGGGATGTAGGACTCTCGGGTATTCTTTTGATTCTTTCTACCTCTGTTTTGCTGCATATACTTAGGGATATTTTACCCTAAGTATAGGGGGGTAGACCATGTACATTTTCACTCGGATTTCCCTTCGTGTACAGCCTGCTATACTTAGGATTATTTGATCCTAAGTATAGGGGGAAATGCCGAGATCCTCCTGCATTTCTATTCTTTCATTCGTCTTTGTATATAGCCTTCCTTTTCACTTCCCTATACTAAGCACGAGTTATGTCTTCTTCATCGCTCTTGACTCTGAGGACATCGTTCGAGCTAAGTATAGGGGAGGTGTATATATTTCATATATACTTTAGCCATAACTCGTACTTTGTGTGTGTGTTAATAAATAAAAATGGCTAAAAACCTAAAAATCCATAAAAATTAAAAATTTTTCCTTGTAAATACACATTCTTTTATTGCACATACATATCTATTGTATAAATTATTTTTGTAAAAAGGTTTGTAAAAACTTTTTGTGTAAATAGTGTGTAAATATTTTCTTATCAAAATTATGTATATAGTACAAAATTTTTCCAAAATGTTTTGAAAATCAAAAGTTTTCAAAAACCTCGTGTAAATTTGTGTAAATATTTTGCAAAACTTGCATTCATGCATACATCCATGATTTCAAAACATTTTTCAAAAATTTTTGCACATGTGTAAATATTTGTAAATAGCATCTTCGTAAATACTTGTATAGTTTTCTAGGATTATAGTTGACATTTAAACTAGCTTGGAATTAAATTGGAAAATGGAGCTTGGTTAAGATCTTAATCCACCTAATTATAAGAGGAATCTTATAGGGCTTAGGGTTAAGGCTTTTTAGGTCCATGATGACTTAATTCTTTGAGTCCACTAGGCTATGATCACATGTCATCTCAATGAGCCTAAGTAGAGCACTTAACAACACACACATGACTCATATAGACAATGGCTTGACTTGGACCCGCACTTTACACCAAGCTCTCTACGGATGAGGTGGTGAGGAGGCAGTCTTCCTTGACTTGGGGTAGCATATGAGGGTAGTACTTCTAGGTGGAACCTCTCTTCTTCTTTTAGTGAAGGAAGTGCGTCTCAACTTGGTCTGGTTGCCATGAGGTCTAACGACAGGAGTTGTGGGTTGCAATAATGCTTCAAAAGAGGGATAGTCTACTGGCTTTAGAGGAAAAACTCCTTATGTACATATGTTGCACCATGTAAATATGTTGTACAGATGCACTTGAAAAAAATGAAAAAAGAAAATAACTCCAAAAAAGTGGTGGGTCTGATAGAAAATGATAATCCCACCGAAGTATGTATATAGTGCAATAAGCAAAGCTTGAGACTCATGTTCCATCTTATGTAGCTTGCAGCAGGGAGACTTAGCTACACTGGTTGAGCTCCCAAGGATACATGGCTACACTGGCCATGGTCCATTCTCTTCTTCCTCCTCTTCTTGAACCGGTTGAACTTGAACTTAGAAGGGAATACCCCGCTCCTTGAGGAAAGAGTGGCCAGATTGGGGTCATAGAGTTACCTTGTTGGGGAGGGTTGTCAAGTTGCTACTTCTGAGGTGGAGAGATATACTTCACATACACTGTACAAGGAATGATTCATGGTCTTCAGGGTTTGTGTATGTAGACTTGTTCTGATCTGGAATATTGAAGAGTCTTGACTATATATTAGTGGACCTTAGAGGCTGTTAAGTTTTAAACCTGAGTCTAAATAAGGTTCCGACACATTAATAATCCAAAGATCTGATTGAGCTCCATATTTCAATTTAATGAAGGCAAGTTTAATAATCAACATTGATCCATGCATTTCTCCTCTTTTGCTTTTTCTTTTCACTTCTTTTTCAAATAAATGTTTGCTAAGGGACTAGCAAAGTTAATTATAGGGGGGTGATGAATACCCATTCATCACTCTTTATTCTTTTATTTTAGCTACAAAACCTATGCAAAACACATGTATATTCTTATAAATAGAATAAGTTATCAAATTGCATGCATTGTGTAAATATGCATAATTGGCATGTTTTTGTGCATAAATAAAAGAATTAAGAAATAAAAGAAAAAGAGGGAGATATTTAGAATAAATATTGAGTGACCTAATCCCAAGGGAGGGTTCAGCATGGGCCTGACCGCAAAAGAATCCAAGTAGAGAGAGATAGGAAAGTTCATGTGTGTGTACATATACCTATATATAAATAAAATTATTTTCCTCTTAATAAAAATAAAAATTGGTGTTTATTTATTTGTATATATTTGTAAATATAAAATTAAAATAAAAATGAGAAAAATAAAAGAAAAATAAAATAAATAAAATTTCCTTCTTCATTGTACATAGACCATGTGTATAAAACCACACATCTATTTATTTTCCTCTTGTAAATAAATAATTAAAATCCCATAAAAATATTTTCAAATTCCACATTTCATGGTGTAAATAAATAAAATAAAAACAAGAAAAATAAAAATAAAATAAAAAGAAATAAAATAAAAATCAAAATCCACATTGTATATATACCTGTACGTATTTGTATATACCTATTTATTGCACCTATGTAAATAAATAATAAAAATAAAATAAAAATACCCCTTTATTCCAAATTTTATCTTATAAATAAATAAAATATAAAATTGGAATAAATGTATAAAAATAAACAATTAAAAATTAAAATAAAAAATAAATACATGTATATACCTATATATAATAATACTATATTGTAAATACATTATTTTTATTTCAAAAAAATAAATAAAAATCACTAAAAAAGTAAAATAAAAAAACATTTTTTATATTTTGAGTTTTTTGAAAATAAGTTATTTATTATTTTAAAATGAATTTCCAAATCTTTATTGCTTCCGCGGCCTGTGATTGGTCCACGGGGGATTGTTGACCCCCGGTCAACTCTCCCCCTGGACCAGTCAACTCGTATCTGTGCGTGCAACCCGATTTCACCAAATTTTCTAAACCAGATCCGAGCTCCATTTACCTAAACCCCGGGTCCTAATTGATCCCAAATGATCCGCGATCCACACTAGAGCATCCGCCTAGGGATCCGTGCTTCACGGAACCCTGCCCGACCTCTTCTTCTCGGACCTGCTGTGGTAATTAGCTGAACCTCCGCCGCACCTTTTCACGCATCCTTGGTTGTGCCCTTTCGTCCCAGGAGCTCCATCTTACTCCCCAGAGTGACAGCTGCACGAGGGAGGTGTCGAAGTGAGGAGAGAGCGCCTCCAGCTATCGATCCGGCGACTTCTGCCGCCGTGCGCCGCCGCGAGGTGCGCCCGAGCCTCGGGCATCGACGTCCCTTTGAGGCTACAACTTAGAGCTCGTCGAGCTCGTCCCCAGTGGATTTCATCCGCTAGGTAGACCTAATTCTTCCTAGTTTTCCTTAATTTCTCGTTACGCCCAATTCGCTCCGCCGCCATCTACGACTGATTCTGCCTGCTTCGATCATCCATTTCCTCATCCGACCCGACCGTCATCTTCGTGAGACCCCTCTCCACCTTCTGCACCCACACACCCACCTTGGTTCACCCCGGAACCAAGGCTCGACCTTCATCGTCGTCGCCTCGCTGGAGGTCGCCCATGTCGACTCGCCAGCCACCCATTCCACCTCTAACCGGGACGAGGCAGTTTGCCCTCGACCCAGGAAGCTTCCCAGGCTGTTTTGCAGGTCAATGCGACCCATTTGAGGGTCGTCTCGTTCAAGCCCATGAGCTTCGAGCTTCCGCCGTCGCCAGGCCACTACGGTGGTTCCCGGCGACATCGGAGGATCCCAGTAGTTGCGGAGCGCCGAGACGAAGCTATTCCACATTCCTGCAGCTCAGGAGGAGGTCTCCACCGCGTGCATTGGTCCGGCGAAGTTCATCGGCATCGAGTTCTTGGAGGACCCTCCTCCGCCGTCCGTTCAGCCTCGAGCTCCAGTTTTGATCCAGGCCGTCTATTTAAGGAGCAGCAGCCCATCGTTTGATCATTTGAGGCTTGATCTGGACCATCCATCAGCTGAAGAGGAGCCCTCGTTCCACAACCGTTCGATATCACACGTGGCCTCCTTTCAGCCCTCTGATAATAAGAGGAGTAATTTACTATTAGGCCCCTCCTTTTTTTGTATTTCTTATTTAGTCCTGTAAATAGTTTACGTAGTTGTTTTTATTTTGTAATAATTGCATTGAGGACCTTCATTTTCCTTTATTTGCATATCAGTCCTTGTATATGGTAACCACGTGCGTCGACACGTGAGAATCTGGTCATTTTGCATTTTCTACCTTTTGTTTCTTCAATGTTACTGAATGATATTTTATAAATAGAATCTGCATATATGCCCCTCTGTATCTGAAGCACGTGCATCGTGCGTGTATTGTGGGATTTTTGCACTTTGGGCCCTGGGTTTTCTTGTCGTGTTATTGTTTGACCCTTGCAACTTATTTTCTTTACATTTAGGTTCCTGTGAACTGTGAGCCTTCTTTTTAATTAAATAAAATAGCAAATTTAACCCAAATTGCATGAAATTTGGACACGTGGCTCCTGCCACTGTGTAAAAATTTCCCTATATTTTGGGTACATTTTTTAGGCTTTTTCATATTTTTTAAAAATTCAAAAATAGTCGTTTTTCCCTCTGTCCAAATTAGAAAATTATAAAAAAAATATAAAAACTATTTTAAAAATTCTAAAAAAATTAGGAGTTGTTGATTTTGTTTGATTTTCTGTGCATTTTTTGTCATTTTTGGATACACAAAAACCTTAAAAATTTAAAAACCATTAAAAACTTATAAAAATTCAAAAAAATTATAGAAAAACCAAAAAATTACAAACTCTTTTTCTGAATTTTCTTTGTTGTTTATACTTTTCATAAAAATTACCTCCAGGCTATTACAGGACCATGTGATACTTTTAATGGCCCTTTGAAGTCTGGTTGGACAACTTGCTTGTGTTTTTTCCTTCTTTGATTTTTAGAAAATTCTATAAAAATCAGAAAAATCTCAAAAATTCACCAAAAACATTAAAAATCTTAAAAAGCATAAAAATATTTTTGTTTGAATTTTTGGACCCTTTTGAGTGTTTAAATAATTGGTTGAAGTTGCTTGTATTTTCCTTTGTTCCTTTATTAATAAAAATCCAAAAAAATATAAAAATAATTAAAAACCACCAAAAATCCTTGTTTTTGTTTTATTTCATGTTTAGACTACTTCGTAGCCTGCAAGGCCAACTCGTGCTCCCTGAGTCCGACCCTGGGTGCTACACTAGGCTAATCTCATAGCCAGGACCGCTATTTTTGCTTTTATTGTTTTATCTTGTTGATTGGTGGTCTGCTCTTCTTATTTTCTTGATTGATCGATTCTGCGAGCGACTGAGGTCGCAACGACCTTAGCTATTTGATTTACCTTAGTTGTCTTCGTGGAATTGTCGGTCATCATGCTCCTCGGTAATGGCGCCATTCTGGTGATCAGTGGGGAAATCGAGGCTAAATGATATCAAAGGTCGTTGCAACCTCAACCACCCAAGCCGGGCTCAACAAGAAAAGTAAGACAACAAATAAAACAATCAAGCTCAAAAATCGAATGTAGCGGTCTCCTCTATTTATTTAACCTGGTATAGCGACGAGGATCGAATACAAGGAGCACAGTGAAACCTACGAAGTAGTCGAGAAATCAGAAAAGAAAAGGTATCTTTTTGTGATTTTTAATTTGCATTTTTTTATATTTTCTAATGAGAAAATGAATAAAAAGATAAAGGAAATCAAGCTCCAACAACTTTTATTAAGATAAAAAGGCTTAAAAATTATAAATAAACATATTTTTATATTTTCAAAATATGCAAGTGTTTTTTTGTTATTTTGTGGGATTTTCAGATTTTTATATAATTTTCTAAAAATAAAATAAACAAAAAATAGGGGAATACTATTCAGCCGTGACTTAAAGGCAAAATTAAAATACTAAAATTGCCCGAAAGGACTGGATGCTATTTTTATGAAAATGTAGATAAAAAGACATAATTACAGAAACTGAAATTGTATTTTTTTTAATATTCTAGAATTTTTAAGAATTTTTATAAGATTTTTGGTATTTTGTGAGTTCTAGGGGTTTTATAAAAGATAATAGAACAAAAATAGCATTGAAATTAAAAGAAACGAAAACAAACACACATGAATTTTTATAGAACTTTTAGGGTATTTTATATTTTTTGAATTTTATAAGACAGACATACATATTTTTAGGGGTTTTTTATTTTTAGAAAATATCAAATAAAATATAATTGCATCACAAAAATTAGCAAAAATATTATACAGTAGCAGGAGCTACTGATAATTTTTGGGAATTTTTGGAATAAATATGATAATTATTTAATTTAAAACAAATCACATAGGTTATAGGGACCTATTTGCAAATATTCTAAGTTTCCAGACTAAACAATAACATAGATATAAAGTCTAGGGGAATCAATGCAAAAAGACCACAAAATAACGCCCATGCTCAATTCACCATGCACAGGGGCATAAACACAATTACATAAAACATTTAATTCAAAACATAACCTTTAAAAAGTCCAGGATGGAATATGGAAAAACACCACCGGGCATGTGATCGTGCACGTGTTTTCAAATTGGGAGGACTAAAGTGTAAATACTAGAAACATTAGGGAGTATGCAAATAGTTCAAACTACAACTTTATTTAACAAACTAGAAAATAAAGCATAAAAAGTGTAGGGAAGGAAATGCAATATACCCTCGCAGGCGTGTGCGAAGCGCATGGGGGGGGGGGACACGTGGTGGCCGCTGAATGCACGTACATGTACAACTCAGGTGTGGCAGGTGTCAGATCTGACGCCTCAGAAACTGTCGAGGACGTGGGGCGCAAATGCGTCAGACGTCCGATCTAACGGCCCGGAAAGCTGCTGCGGTCGGCGACCCGGATCTGATTTGTAGGTTGACGGTCGATCCGACAGTGCTGAAGCGGTCTGGAAGAACATGGTCGAGGCGAGCTTCACAAGAGCCTAGGGGATGATCCTTGGCTCCGATGATCGATCGGGAGGCTCAGGAATGATTGTGGAAGTCCTCTGCGTCGACCGAACATACCTGATGGAGGGGCTAATGGCCGGATGTGCGTGACGGCGAAGGTGACCTGGAGCTACTCTGGTGAGCCCTCTGAAGGATGGAACTGGGGCTCCAAAAAAGCGTGAACACCTGCAAAGGAAGGCTTGACTCGGGGCGAAGCTCCGATCAAGGGTTATTTGAACGAAAAGGCAAAGAAGCGACGTGAGGGTGAGGGTCGATCTCCGGCATAGGCGATAGAGGACATCAGAACCTTAATCTTGATCTGAGGGATGAGCCTAAGGGGGATCAAGTTGCAGTACAAGGTGGATCGTGCGTTGGGGGTTTGATCGGAGCGGATGGATGTGGGTAACGAGGCTTAGACCAGCTGGCCAGAGTAGAGGAACGTGCGGCGACGGTGAATGGAAAGATTGAAGCTAAGCGGAAAATGTGAAGGAAATGAGAGGTACCTGAGGTCCTAGGCAAGCTCAAGAGCTTCAGGCAAGGGCGGTCGATGAGGTAATGGCCTTGACCAAGCTGTGGAAGGACGAGAGGCTGATCGCGACGACGTACGTCGGCCACGAGGCTGAGCAGCGTGGCTACTCCTCCAAGCTTCGATCTGAAGGGTTCCCCACGAATTGTCACTCAACTGGAGGTGGCTAGGGTTGAAGGGAGGCACGAGGCACGAGCTACTCCTCCTAGGAGGCGGAGAAGAGACTTTATAGGGTTCTTAGGAGGCTAGAGGAATCGGGTGAGGGCACGCATCCCTAGGAAGATTTGCGCCTTCCTAGGGATCCGCGAGGGTCTTAGATCTAAGGAGAGGCCACGGACGAAGAATCAGGGCAAGGGAATGTGTTATCCGACCAGGAAAATTCGAAGAAATTGGTCAGGCGGAGATGGTCGGGTTGGGTCATGCCCTAGAAGAGGGCAATGACATGGGTCAACGAAATAACGTGGACCAATCAGAGAATTAGCATGTACAAAATACTTACAAATTAAATAAAAAATAATAAATGATTTTAAATAAAAAATTGTATAAAATGAAAAATATTTCTTATTTTTCAAACTATTTTTCTATGATTTTTATTTAATTATTTTGAAAAATAACTTAATCTTTATACAGTATAGTGTATTATATATAGGTATAATATACCTATATATTTTGTACAATTATTTTTATTTTGTTATTTTTACACAAATACCCCAATTTTTATATTTTATTTATAGCATAATTTTTGGAGTATAAAAAAATTTTTATTCTATTTTTATTATTTAGTAATAGGTATACAATAAATAGGGAATAAGACATATACATGTATTTTGTATAAGGGAAAGAGGATTTTATTTTTATTTTATCTTTATTTTTATGATTTTTATTTTATTGTTAGGACTATATACAAGGAGGTAGAAAGAATATTTTGTTTTTATTTTGTCAAAGATAATTATCTATTTACATAAATAATATGTACAATATAGAGTAGGTCCTATCTCTCTCTACTTGTTTTATTTGGCAATCAGGCCAATGCTTGACCTTCTCTTGGGTTCGGATCACTCTGTATTTATTCTAAATACCTCATTCCTTTTCCTTTTTCTTTATTCTTTTATTTTTGCACAAATACTTGCTAATTATGTAATATTAACAAATGCATGCATGATGAATACCCATTCATCACTCTTTATTCTTTTATTTTAGCTACAAAACCTTTGCAAAACAAATGTATATTCCTGTAAATATTAATAATTATCATTCAGCATGCATTATGTAAATATTCATTTTTAGCATGTTTTTGTGCATAAATAAAAGAATAAAGAAACAAAAGAAAAAGAGGGAGATATTTAGAATAAATATTGAGCGACCTAATCCCAAGGGAGGGCTCAGCATGGGCCTGACCGCATAGAAACCAAAGTAGAGAGAGATAAGGAAGCTCATGTGTGTAAATATATACATGTATATAAATAAAAATATTTTCCCCTAAATAACAATAAAAATGAGTTTGTGTTTATATGTATATAATTGTAAATATAAAATTAAAATACAAATGAGAAAATTAAAAATAAAATCCCTTCACCCTTGTCTATACTCACCATGTACATAGAACCACTCTTTATTTATTTTTCTTTGTAAATAAATAAATAAAATTCCATAAAAATTTGTATATACTCTATATTTCATAATTTAAATAAATAAAATAAAAATCATAAAAACAAAAATAAAATAAAAATAAATAAAAATAAAATCAAAACCAACATTGTACATATACCATATATGTATATAAATAAAAGTAATTATTTCACCCTTGTAATTAAATAATAAAATACAATAAAATACCAAATTATTCCAAATTTTATTCTATAAATAAATAAAATATAAAATTGGAATAAAAATGTACAAAAATAAATAATTAAAAATCAAAATAAAAAATATATAGTGTATATACCTATATATAATATACTATACTTAATTTTTATTTCAAAAAAAATAAATAAATATCAAAAAAATAGTTTATAAATAAATAAACATTTTTCATGTTTTGAGTTTTGCAAAATTTGGCCATTTACTATTTTATTTTTAATTTCCAAATCTTTATTTCATGGCCGCACCTGATTGGTCCACGGGGGATGTTGACCCCCCGGTCAACTCCCCCCCTTGACCACAAACCCGCGGATCTGCGCCTGACCTGACTCTTCTCCTAATTATTGCGCCTTGATCTGAGACCCAAATCCGCAAACCGCGGGTCCTAATCCTTCCCTGATCAACCTAGATCCACGCCCGGTGGTTAGCATCGGGGTCTGTGCTCCGAATTCCTCGCCTGACACCCATCTAGCCGGACCCCTAGCCATATAAATCCCCAGCTCCGCCGCGCATTTTACGCTATCTTTGGCTCCACCTTTCCATCCCAGGACCTCCACTGCCTTCGCCTGAGTGACAGCGAGCTGAGGGTGGTGTTGCAGTGAGGAGGGAGTGTCCAGCCACTGATCCGGCAGCTCTTCGCCGCCGTGCGCCGCCCCTTGAGTAGCGCTCGAGCCTCGGGCATCGACGGCCCTCGAGGCAAGGACCAGGAGCTTCGGAAGCTCATTCCCAGTCGACTTAGACCATCTGGTAAGCTTGATTCATTCTAGTTTACTCCAATTTCTGTTTACGCCCAAATACCCTGTTTGCCTTCGACCATCGATTCCGATCATCCCATCCACCCATTTTGTCGATTGACCCGACCATCATCTTCGCCTTACTTCTCTGCACGTTCTTCGCCCCTTCATCCAACCCAGTTTGCCACAGAACTGGGAGTCGAACTCCTTCGTCGTCGCATCGCTGGAGTTCCTCCGCCCCGACGCATCGTTCACCCACCTCGCCTCTAACCGGGTCGAGGCATTTTGCCCTCGACCCAGGAGCGTGTTGCGCTATTTTGCAGGTCACGACAGATTCATCTGAGGGCTTGAGTTTTCAGGAGCAGCAGCTCCCGGCCATTGCCGTCGCCGGAGCTCCTCGGAGCTCGTAGGCCTCATCGGAGACCAGCAGCAGCTGCGGGACATCTTGGCGGAACCATTCCGCATCTTAGAAGCAGCTGAGGAGGCACCCAGCGCGAGCTTTGGGCCGGCGAACATCGCCGACGACATGTTCTTGGTGCATCCTCCAGAGCCGTCCATTCACCTCTCGCAGCTCCAGTTTAGATCTACACCGTCCACTTGAGGAGCAGCCGGGCACCGTTCGATCACCTGAGGTGAATCTGGACTGTTCATCCAGATGAAGGGTTAGCCACAGTACCTCAGCCGTTGATCCTCCACATGGCGAGCCCATAGCTATTGGATCAGAGCCGAGGGCCCTTTGTTCAGCCGCATCGCGTCTCGACCGCACAATCATCCACGTGGCGCATCCTCTGCCCTCGGATAATAAGGGGTAAATATTACTTAGGCCCCCTCTTGTTTTGTCTTTACCGTTTAGTCCTGTAAATATAGAAACTAGTTCTTTTTATTTTGTAAAAATTGCATAGAGGACCTGACACTTTTTGATATTTGCATTTCTACCCCTGTACATGTTGGACACGTGCATCGACACGTGATATTTTGGTGATTTTGCATATATGGGCATGTAGTCTGGATGTGTTAATGAATGAAATACATTTTTTAATAATTGCACTTATGCCCCTGTGAATGATTTAATTGGACATGTGCCAGATTTATTGGGTTATTTGCAATTAGTTCCCTGGGCTTTTAGCACCTGTTGCTAAGAAGCCCTCGGAACTTATTTTTATTGCATATAGGTCCTCAGTGCCCAGCCCACGTGCCTCGCGCGTGGGGAACCTAGTGTTTTTGCACGAGGACCCCCTGAACTTCTTATTTTGTTATCTATTGGCCCCAGAACTTTGTTTTTCTTGCAGATAGGTCCATGTGCACTGTTTGCTTGTTTTTTATTTTAATAAAATAGCAAAATTAACCCAAATTAAGTGAAAATTGGATACGTGGCTCCTGCCACTGTGTAAAATTTTCACAAAAATTTTGGGTGCATTTCTGAGCACTTTTAATATTTTTAAAAATTCAAAAACCTCTCTTTTTCTGCCTGTTCAGATTTAAAATTCACAAAAAATATAAAAACATTTTTAAAAATTACCAAAAATTCAGATTTTGTTTGATTTGGTGTGCTTGATTTTCTGACCATATTTGGTCTTTTTTGGATTTATAAAAAAATATAAAAATTGAAAAACACTGAAAATATTTATTCACCCGTTATATTTTATTCACCCGAGTCTCGGTCATTTTTTCGGTCATCAATGCATAATGCTAACTTATTGTATTTACATCTATTTACATGATGCTTTGCCAAGATAATTAGCTAAAATAAAAGAATAAAGAGTGATGATCAAGGATTCATCAGTCGCTCAACTCTCAGTAGGTAAAAACAAACAAGGAGGGGGTTACTCTCCCCAAAACAAAAGTTTTGTCGTTAAGTCTGATTTTAGGTCAAGTTTTCTTCAACAGTCCTGATTTTATTGGTTATCTTTTTTTATATTTTATTCAGAATAAAAACAACGTCTAAAGAATTTTCTGATTTCGTTTTTATTTTACGTCTAAGAAAATAGGGGGAGGAAGATGGAAAAGCTGATGCGCGATGAAAGCTGAATGATGCATGCAGAGTCAGAAATGCATACCTTACTCCAACAATCTACTTTCAGAGTTAACCACACATAATTTAAAGATAGAATTAAAACTAATCTATATGATGCACGAGGAAATCGCCCTTAGACAATAGCATCTATTAGAGGGAAGAACTAGTGCTAATTAATCATAAGAGAGACTTGAGTCCGATCTTAGATGCCGATAGCTGCCCACCATAGTAGGTCCTGCAACTGTTGTATACGACCTCTCGCAGCACGTGGTCTCTAGTCCAATTAAATTAGCCTTTTATTTTGACTAAGTCCAATCGTGATTTATAGGAACAGATATTCTTGATAAGGATGTTTGGACCTTAGTTTTTCTTGAGCTCAACCAAAAAAACCTAATTATAGGGGCTAAAACCTCAAAAAACAAATAAAAATAAAATGTGAAAATAATGAAAAATCCGGTGAGGTCCCTTGAGTGCACCAACACTCGGTGAAACAAAGTCAGAATAAATGTTCAAGTGTCCAAGAGAGTCCAGGAGTCTAAGTTATTATAAATGTTTTTGCAAAAATAAAACTAAAGTAAATCTATCTAACATAATTGTCTCCTGCTCCTTCTGCTCCTCCTCAGGTGTTGGTCCCTCCAAAGAGGACCAAGTCTAACTCTAGCAGTCCTCGCACAAAAATCAAAACCGAGGAAGGTCGAAAATAGTTATAAAAGATGGAAGCAAAAATAAGCAAAAATAAATCCTAACTACTTAGCCATGTTCCCCGACAACGACGCCATTCTGATACCCACAATGTCCAACTAGGATTAAGTGTAGAATTAAGTTGTCATTGTGACCTAATCAATCAATGCAAATAATGAGAAAATTATTCAAACCACTAATAAATCAAGCAGTGAAGATGAGTGGTTTTTCTACTTTTATTAACCTAGTACAGGGACCAAGGTCGAACTCAAGGAGCCCAATTAAAAACTAAGTAGACGATTCAAGAATCAAAGGATTTTTATTTGATTTTTACAATTTAAATAAAGTATTAAATAGATAGATATACATATATATACAATATACACAAGTGTGGCTTATGTTCAATGAACTTTTGATTTTATTTTTATTCTATTTTGTGTCTTCCAATTTTTATTTTGTTTTTTATTTTATTATCAAGAATATGGATAGGTATTTAAAATACAATATGCACAAGTATGAATTAAAATAATTAAATACAGATAGTAATAAATATAGGTACTATGTGATAGTAACAAATATAGGTACTATGTGACTATACAATGCAGCCGAAAGATAATTTTTATCTCACAATTCTAAAAATTATGAAACCACCCTTATTTGAAAGATAATTTAATTTATAGTCCAATAAAGGTGATTTTGGAAGAATTTGAGTACATATGGAGCCGGAATTGCTTTGTTAATTTCTTATTTTGTGGCTTTTCAGGTGTGGTATTATTTGTATTATGTACAACAAATCATGTTGCAATTATTTTTGTTATTTAGAAGACAAGTTTATTGCAAGTTTTATTAAGAACATAATTTATTTGGAAGTCTTTCTATTGATGAATACATAGAATGCATGGTGATGAATACACAAGGGCCATATCTCCTCCTACTTTATTCTTTGTCGATCAGGTCAATAATTGACCTCTCGAGGTTTGGGTCAGTCTGTACTTACTACATAATTACATCATTCCTTTTTCTTTTTACCTTTATTCTTTTATTTTTGGAAAAAAGGTGTTAATTATTCATTATTAGTAATAGTACGTACAATGGTAATTTATTGGATTTACACATATTCACAAGTATTTTTGCTATAAGATATGGCTAAAATAAAAGAATAAAGAATGAGAATCGTATATTCATAAGAACCCAACAACAATCCCACATACGAGACATTGATATACTATGTGCAGAACCGAGAATTTTTTCGAGGAATGATCAAATATATGGCTATCATGTATGTTCACAAATTAAAAAATATATATTGTAGTATCAAATGATATTTTTGAATAGAGTATTTTCAAATGATACTTTTTCAATTCTAAAAAATTTAAGATTTAAATACTATTTAAATATTTTAGTAAGGTTGAATTTTCAAACTGATTATTATCTACGATGGTGATTTTAAATTTTTTTGATAAACCTAATTATTTAAACTTGTCAAAATGTAATCCTAAGGTTAAATAATCGAGTGAACATTTAAAACGAAAATTTCTATGATTAAAAAGTTAACAACAAAGTTTATTTTGTTTATAAGGATTGCTACAAATAATGGGAGAATAAATGAGCTCAAATCCTAATTACTATTAAATTATACCTATAATTTTAATATTTTCAAGCATAATAAATTTAATTTTAATAAATAATCTAGCTTGTCGGCAAGGGTATTCGATTCTAGTTCTTATTACTGCAATCGCAGTACTGAACTACCATATCATTAAGTGGGTTTATTACCTTATTTTTATCAGATAATTTTAGATTTAAAAAGATGCAATATTAAATTCTGAATATATTATGCAAAGTAAAAAAATAAGATCATGAAATCGTGAAGGCTTGGAACCATCATCTAATCAATGCAATCACAAAATTTACACACAAGAAAAATCTCTACAAGCAAGCCCAAAGAATGATGCAACTGGTATCATAATATACATACACACTCCACCAGTTCGAAGTATCATATGCAGAAGTGAATAGATCTGCCTAGAACATTGAGATCTAGGTGCATAACTTTGCGCCCTTCTACTCCCTGCCTTCACGAGTTTGAATTGAAACTATGTCATAAAAGACGAGAGAGAATGAGGAGAAGATAACATTGATATGTGGTTTTTATATAGGGCAGCCTGGCCTTTCGCATTAGTTCCCCGGCAAATCGGAGCGCCTTCTTGTTCCGATGGCCTTCGACGTGATCTCGGTGGCCTGTCTCACTCTCTGTGCTTCCCTAGTTACGGTGCCACTAGGGCTAATGAGAAAATATTTGGCTACTAATCGTGTCTTTACATAAACTGCAATAGTAACCCTGGACTCACTTGTCTGTAACATGCACTACCTATATTGCGTTGGAATCACCTTCATATGAGCATCGGAGATCTACGATCTACCTTCACTTGCAACTCCATCTCGATCTCCCTCATGCATCTCGACCCATGCTTTTTTCTCCACTTGGATCAAATCGCAGCTCCACTCTGACCTGTCCCAATCTGCTACACCTCCTGATCAGACATCTGAAACGGTAGAAGAAGAAAAAACTCAACACAGACAAAAATGTAGTACTAAAAAAATTAGAATCCATGTGCAAAAAAAAGTCAGTCGATACCTGTTCGATCGCATCGCAAGCCAGGAGACTTTTTTGACCAGTACTCAGACACAATTTCATGATGCAGTAAGCGCTTCTTGACTGAAAATGTATGCCCATTGCGGGGATTGGAAATGGGAGGATAGTTTTTCGACAAATATTTGAGTAATGAAAAGGTTTTACTTCATATATACGATTAAATGTCCATATTGCCGACTGACGAATCTCATGGTAAATAAATTAAGCTTATTAAATTGATACTTAAATGGGATTATTGCACCTGCTATCCCCTTCGCGCTTTACTATGGGTAAAGCAAGATCAAGGAGGGTTGGCAGGTTGCCCCGTATTTGTAAGGTTTGGAATTTTTCTTAGAATAATATAACGTATTTATATTTTTTTTATTGTTATTCACTCCTTACCTCCTTAAACTTTTGTAACTCTTGACGACGCCGATTTGCCCAACTAAATATAGAATCCTAGCTCCTGATAAAAACGGATCTGGAAAGCAGAAACTTATAAAAAATAATAATAAACAAACAGTTGTCATACTGTAATATCATCCTGGAAACATATGTCCAATCATCGTTAAATCCAATATTTGTTAATCTTATGATATATGATATGAAGGTGTTGTTTGTAACGAAATTCCAACAAAATAATAGAAGTTATTATATTCGTTCTTAGAATTTGCGAGCTCGTTAGGCACATCATTACAAAAATAATTACGTAGAATTTTCCAACAAACAGATACTCGTTGTTCTGTCTTTAGTAATAGATTGTACAGGGATGATGAAAATGGTAAAAAATGCCAGTTTAGGTTTCACTTCATCAGGATAGATGGATCGATCATATCCTTAGTAATGAAAGAAACATTCTTCGTCAATATTGTTTCTGGGAGTTAGCAGGAAAAACTGACTCCATATATATTAAAAAAATGGAGTTCCAAACAAAAAGATGCACTGCCTTAGAAAAGTCCTCGTATCAATTCCTGTCTAACTAGATAACTGGAACAAAATTACTGAAATCCACCCGCACTGCAGTTTGTGGAAGAAAGACAAAGTCCTTGGATTTATAAGTGCTCAAAATACATATACAAGCAAGTCATAAAACTCGATCTGCATCATGGTAATATATATACTCACCGGCATATAGCAAGTAACATGGATGTGCAAACAGAAAGATTTGGATAATTAGGTGTGATATTGGCGCGGCTCAATCAGAAGAATATGTAAACATGGCATCTTCTAATTGAGCCGAACCAATATCGCATCAAATCACCAACACCCCAGAGGTGGACTAAACTTTTATACTGCGTCATCTTCCATTTCCCCCATTAGGGTTTCAGGAAAGCAGAACAGGAGGAGAAGACAGATGCCATGGGGAAGGAGAAGAGGGGAAAGTGCACTTTTTGCCGACGGAAGGTGTGGGAATATATAGAAAAATCATGCAACTTTCGTTAGGTTGGGCAATGGATTGAATTGCACCAGTACTCTGCAGCAAAGAGGAGGTTGGGATATTTATTGGGAGGGAGAGAGATAGAGATTCCCAAAGGTATTAATGGTAATATGTGGTGTAAGATGAGGACAGGGATAAATGTTGGCATTGAAGGCCCCTCCCCTCTCCTCTGCATGGAGTCGTCGTCGTCGACCCCATGCATGATGATTCATAAATTGCAGAATCGTGGCAACTGGTCTTTTTTTATTCTGTGCTTTATCCCCTCCTCCGTAAAATTTTAATTACAATCCGAAGCCGTGAATAATGTAGACTAATTCAAACGATATGCACTCTTTCCTTTACGTTTTTATGTAATTTTTTCTTTTTAGCTCTTCACACTATATAACAAATCTTATATCCTTTGGATAATACAAATAATCCATTCTCAATTCTTTCTGTACACGGTATCTGAAAAACACACCTGATCTAATGTTTTAAAAAGAATAACAAAGGTCGTTGTATCGACGGCGTGGATTTTAGCAGAAAATTTATTTGTTTTTATTTATACTCATAAACTTAGATGTATAGCGTTAAGTACGGGAGTGTCAAACTCAGAGAGGCAAACTATTTAGAAACTAAGATAAAAGAAAAGAAAACTAAGGTATAAAGAGTTTCCTAATTTTCATTTATTTTTAGGTATTCTTCTGAATTTTGATTTAATTTTTATGATTTTTATATTATTTTTATGATTTTAATATACATATGTAAGAATATAGGTATACTTTTTATACTTTTATATTGTTTTTTAATTTTGAAATTTTTATGTGTTTTAAGTATTTTATAATTTTTATGTATTTTTTTAGAAAATTTTTTGTAATGTTGAGAACTACTTTTTATTTGAAAATGGAATTTTATTTTTTATTTTAAAATAGTAAAAAGTAAGAAAATATTTTTATTTTATTTTTATTAGAGAAAGATGAAAATACCTTCAAATGATATATTGTACATTTTTTATGTGAATTTTATGTAATTAATTATTATTTTTAAGGTTTTATGTCTTTTGTATTTTTTAATTTTAATAATTAATTTTTATTTTGTTTTTGATTTATTTTTTAAAATATGGTTAAATATACTATATGTAATTTTTTAGAATTTTTGATGGTGATTTTTTTAATTTTTAAAGTTTGATAGATTTTTTAAGTATTTTTTTATGATTTATTAAAAATAGAAAATATTTTCATTTTTAAAATACTATTTAATAATGTATATAGTAAGAAATACGTTATTTTATATTTTGGTATTTTTATTTATTATGTATTATAATATAATATGTATAGTATTTATTTACTGTATAGGGGTATTATTGTAATTAACAGGGAAATTTGGGAGCGTTTGTGTAATATTATAAAGCTAAAGGGGATCTTGCGTAAAATTATTCCAGGATCACATGTGATTCACGTGATCTCCACTTGTTAAGGACCTACTTCTAGTTGTTCCAACCTCCGAGGGTGTTCCTATAAAAAGTCATAATGATCACGTGCTCGAGCACGTGATCACACCACCTGGACCTGGATGTGATTAGCACAAAAGGGGGTATGAAGCCACATTTTCTCCAGATATTAATCCCCATGCACGTGTGAAGCACGTGCACCGTTTAAGATGCAAAGCGGTGGGGTGGTTGGTTAATGTAGGTTCGATGCGTGTCGTGTTGTTAAGCACCCGATCTGCGTATATCAGACGGCTACTGTGGCTGGACGTAGGACCGCATGTTACATTTTGAACCGTTCAATCTTAGCTCGATTGACGGTTCTCTTACAATATGGATGAATCCATGTTTTCCCCCCCTTTTGACTACGTGAACGGCGGTAGACGAGGATCTCAATCCGAGGTTGACGCTCTAGGTGTATCAAAGGACGACGATACTCTTAATGCAGATATGCAATGTTCTTCGTATCCAGGTGTTGCTTCAATTGTTGAATGCTCGATGGATCTCGATCGGTTGAAGCGGCTCCAGGTATCACTTAATCTCCAGATGCTTGATGATCATGTGACGTGTAAGGGACGGAATAGCTCGAAGTCAATGACCTCGACCGGATATTAAGCCAAAAGGGAGAAGGGGTGGAGTGAGGATTCATATATGACCATAACGATCAGAGGTGAATGTGAATTGGTGAAGAATTTGATCAAAATTGATGAAGAATCTGAGATGTTTAGAGGGTTTGAGAAGAGAACGGGAAACAAAGAGGTTAAGGAGAAGAACGAGATAGAAATTAGCAGAGAGGAAGCAAGAGAAGAAGAAAAACTAACCTGAAAGTTGAATTAGATGTAGGTAGTCACATAGGGACGAGGAACTCAGAGGAGTTCCTCAGATGATCGCCTCCACCAGCAGTAGGTCTGCGAGGCTTTGCACGGCAGAATGGTGCTCCACACTGCAGTTGATGACGTCGATCTCTTCTCCATTTCTCGCTCAACGGCGTCAATTGGAGGCCGATCACCCTCTCCGTATGTTTCTCTCAACCAGAGCTTCTCTAGGGGGATCCCGGTCCTATATATAGAATGGTTGACTTGGAGAGCAAGGAAGTGGGTCTCGTCATCGGCCGACGAAGGAGGATAAGGAGCGGGTAGTTGGGCAAATGGCCAATGGCTGAGCCATTAGAGGAGTTGGCGGTCGGAGGAGGAGAAGATAGAGGCGGAGGCAGGCACGATGGGGAAGAAGGACACATACATAGGAGAGAGAAAAAGAAACAATCGCACGTGACCCTAAAAAAATAAAAACAAGATAATTAATTAAATAGTTAATTAAGATAAATGATTAGAAATTAAATTAATGATTAGATTAAATAAATTAATTAAGAAATAATTAAATAGATAACTACATAAGTAAATACGCCATTAAGTAATTAAATAATTAAACATATAATTAAATATATAATTATTTAAATAATTAAATAACTTAATATATAATTCAATAAATACATAAATAAATATATTTTATGTAAATTAATTTAATAATAGAATAAAGTATATAAATATGATGGATAACATACATTAAAAAAGATAAAATTAAGATACATTGTACATTTTGTACAAATATGGTTCCAAAACCCACTTTTCATATATTAACTCCAATTTTAGCGAAATCAATCTCATTTGATAGATAATTCTATAAAACGAACTTTAAAAGTGACTACACCCAATTCATAATCCCTATGGCCGAGTTATGAGGTTCAAAAAATTTAGGTCATGGCTTCGTGGCTTTGAGATTTATTGGTATTTTCACTTAAGTCATATTTTATATTGATTTTTAGGAACACATTAGAGAAGAAATTAAGTTAAACGGAGTTAAGAATAATTAATTGAAAAATTGGGAAGGTATACAAAAGGGGTCCAAATGCCAAAACTCACCTATTTTATTCTAATTTTTTTGATATTTTTAGTAAATAGTATTTGTTATAAAACGGAGTTTAAAATTGAGTTTTCTATAAATAATTATGAACCTTGGAAGTCAATTTTTATAACTGTAGCAGTTCATCATAATTAATTATTTTTACATTAAATAATTTTCCTGGTATTTTTATAAAATAATATATATTTTTATAAACAAATTTTGTGAAGAAGAGATTTTGATTTGAAATGATCTTGATGATAAATAAAATAGGTGAAATATTAACAGAGATTAAGATCCTTATCTCCCCCTACTTATTTATTTTTTCAACCAAGTCAATATTGACCCGATCTTGGGGTTAAAATCAGTATGTATATATTTTATATACATCCTTCTTTTCTTTTATTTTTCATTTTCCTCTTAATTATTTTATTTTGGACAAAATAAGTATTAAATATATAATATTAATAAATGTGGTTAGAATGTTAATTAGTGAGAATTAGTGAGTATTTCCATATATTTTATCAAGGATTTTAGCAAAAATGAAAGAATAAAGGCGATGAATCATATATTCATCAGTATCAGACTGAAGATCCTAAATTGGGGTTCATACCCAATCATCCACCACCACCTCCAACCTCTTCCTCGGCTACACACAAACCACCTTCGATTGCGTGTGGAACTCCCCCTAACATTGGATCTCTACGAGGGCCTCGCTTAACCTTCAGGCTCTGTACAAGGCTTGTCTCGCACATATGACACCTCTAGGGCATCTCCAACCCTATCAAACAACTTAGGGCAGTGCAAAACTACATCGCCAAGCCATCGTTGATTAATCTCATATTCATCATATTTATTCATTTATTTTAGCTTAAATATCTTATGAAACACACGTAAATATCAATAAATTCCTCCATTTATAAATCCTCATTCTTCTGTATATATTTTATATTTATCATTATTTTTAACCTAAATTAAATAAAGAAATAAATAAATGGAAATAAAGAAAATAAGAAGAATGTATATATGCAATAAATACAAGCTGACTCTAACCCCGATATTAGGTCAAGGCTTGACCTGGTAGACAAGGAATAAAGTAGGAGGAGATAAGGCCTTCATCAAAAAAATCAAGAAAAAATATTCTTCACTCATGAAGATCCATCATTGTACATAATGCATATATTATATATTTTCTTATTCTATTTTATTTAACACCAAATAAATTAAAACTCAAATAAAAGTATTTTCTTCTTGGATGTTGTACATATAAAATAAATTGTAAATATTAAAAATAATTGCAAGAAAAATCATTGTATAGTTTGAAGATAACATTGAAAAGGTTGCAAAACTCAAATTGTCAGATCAATATTTTCTCCAGAAAAAATCAAAATAAATCAAACTCACTTTCATTGTCTTCAAAATTAAATAAGCTTTAAAATGAAAGTGATTTCACTAAAATCAGAGTTAAGATGTGAAAAGTGACTTTTTGGAGTGTTATTATATATTTACCTATATTATACAATATATTATTTATTATTATATATATTTTATTGTAATTTTTGTATATATTGTATTTTTAAATATATGTATATACTGTATTTGATCCATATAAAATGCAAATAAAAATCATAAATTTAAAAATAAATAAAAATAAAATCATGTATATATTGTATAGGAATCACATATCTATATTGTAAATACCCCTATTTATTTAATTTAATAAATTAACACATAAAATAAAGTAAAAATATGTTTAAAATCCTTAAACTATTTTGTAAATTAATAAATTATTAGACTATATCATTATTTGTAAAAATAATTCTTTAAAAACAACTTATTGTACATATAGGTATATTTGCCTCTGAATAAAGGTATATATTTATTATTACCTATTTATTTAACTTATTTAAATCATTAAAAATCATCATCAATAAGTTTATTTTTTAGTGATTAAGGGGGAAGGGTTGGGTTGAACCATGATCTTTAGAGTGGGAGCTCACTACTTCTACGACCATACCATAAGTTTATTTCATTACTAATTCCCACTCTAAAGACCATGGTTCAACCCAATAAACTTTGCCAATCACCTCCACGACCTTGGAAACAACCTAATTCCCCCTTCGACCCCATAAACTTGCCAACTCTTACCCCATGAATTCTCCGGGTAATATGTTTTAAGCCCGTGAGGGTTCTTCGGGTAATTTACAGGGTCGACGGGGTAATTACATTGTGCAAAAGGTCGTAGAGGCATTTTAAAACATTTATAGGGTCTGCTGGGTAAAAATCCCTTTATTTAAATTCATGTTTGAATTTATTTTTAGGTATTTTTACCCGACAGACCCTATAGACTTTGTCAATTACCTCTACGACCTTTGAAACAACATAATTCCTCCCTCGACCCCGTAAACTTACCAACTCTTACCCCATGAACCCTCCGGGTAATCTGTTTGAAGCCCGTGGGGGTTCTTGGGGGTAATTTTTAGGGTTGATGGGGTAATTACGTTTTGCAAAAGGTCGTAGAGATAATTTAAAAAGTTTATAGGGTATGCCGTGTAAAAATCCCTTATTTTTAATTAATTTCATTTTTTTCTTACTATTTTGTCTTTTAGCGATTTGATGTATTGTGGGCATGCACTAGATTGACGGACCCGCGTCAACTCCCCCATTCAAGCCTGACCACCCGAATAAATTTACCACCGGTCACTTTTCCATGAATTTTCCTGACCGATACATTAAGCTATTGCACCCGATTCCTTTTTCAGGTCTCTCTCTTGTTTAATAAATATTAACACTCGAACAAAAATTTGATCACTCATGCCTTAGTTCGTGCGCTCAGTTCTTTTCAATTTCATCGGACTCCACTGTTATAAATACCCATCTTCATCCATCAACCATCCCTGATCCGTTTCTGCTTGATATTTTCGCCCGAGGATGAGTGTTGGAGAGGGGAGAGCTGACATTTATCTTCCTCTTCAGTCGGAGAGCGAGGAAATCACCTGGGAGTGAGATCCCCTACACGTCGAAGCTTTGTCTGTTGAGTCTAGTCTCTTCACTTAACACCTTGAAATGAGGTCGCGATCCTTGTCCTCCACTATAGGCTAGTTTAGGATAATTTATATTAAATTTATATTTTAATTTTGCTATTTCATTTCAGTTAAAGTTAGATTCGCCCATTTCCATCCAACCTCCGATCAACTCGATCGGAGGTCCATCGTGTTTGCTTTTACCTTTCGACTCTCCGACCACATTCACCGACCCTTCTCTGTATTTCCTACCATCTCTGATCCCCCAGATATACCCCAGATCTGGTTGTTAGCCTCCATTCCATCCGCATTCACTGGAGGTCCTCGTTCATACCACATTCTCTCCTATTTCCAGCTAATAAGCTGGTCGGAGTAATAGATCCGAGCAATAAATCGTCTACAGGTGCTTAGGAGCTTTTTGAGAATGTCAGTTGCGATTCTGGAGCAACACATCTGCCGCAACACACAAGCATCTCCATATCAGGATTCGATGATCATTGGACCTCATTGTTACATCAGATCGATGTGGGAGAGCTCTGGGGATGAGAAGCAACTTTCTGGAGGGGCATCGGACTGAGATCAGCCGAGACTTGGTCGATTCAAGTTCGCCAGCATCCATCTTCTTCATAGTTCATCCACCGAAGCTTCTCACCATCAGATCAAGAACGGTTCGCCCCATATTCCATCCAGGCCATAGATCTGATCCTAAGCTGACACCAATAGCTCAGAGCCCTTCGACTAGTACATGACCGCCACAAGCATCAGTGATTATTTGCTCTTCAACCCTTGCCTTTTAATTTATTTGTAAATAAGTCCCTTCTAAGGACATGTGTCAGTCTGTGGTGAATTTAATAATTGTATAAAAGCCCTTGGATTGTTTAATAATTACATTTGAATCTTGTTTGAATTGAGCATGTGTGTTGCACGTGGTATTTTCGGTGAAATTGCATCATCAATGTCTGAGATTTTCTACTACCGTTTATACCATTGAACTAAATTATTCCCGTTAAAGTATGTGTTAGAGTGACTCACGACTCACGAGCATTGGCACATGCTTTTAGTGGTGAAATTGCAAAGTTGCCCTTTTATTTGTTTATTATGTTACTGGTTTAGTGCATGAAATAAATTTGTTTGCATTTTAGTCCTTTAACTCTAGATTAATTACTTGCCTGTTAATTTTGCTTAATAAATACCAAGTCCCCTTTAAAAATTCCACAAAAACATATAATAAGCTTATGTTATGTAGATTAATCACCTCTAATTTAAATTTACAAAAATATTTAGTTTTATTTAAAAAAAATCAAAAATCAACAAAAAATGTCCTATTTGTAATAGAAAATTAATAAAAATTTGAAAATTGTTTGGAAAGAAATCCATAGTACATATTTTGATTTGTTTTAATTTTTGTACAAAATTTGTTTGAAAACTCTTTATAGAAACAAAAAAAAAATAAAAATACATAAATCACTAAAAAATTAATATAAAATCAATAGAAAAACACAAAATACATATTATAGTTTGATTTAAAGCTTTAAAAATCATCTTTCTATTTGTGCATATTTCTAAAGATTTTGATTTTCTTGTTATATTTTAAAATACAAAAACAATGTCTTGATTTTTTTTATTTTCTATTTTTAGTTATTTTTTTAAAAAATCTGAAGATATCTAAAAAATCACAAAAATAATAAAAAAATATCAAAAACACAAAATATTTTTATTATAGTTTTCTGCATATTTTTAGTATATTTATAAATACAAAAAAGTGTCTGTTTACTTTCTTTTATAGTTCTTTTATTTTGTTTGCTTTAAAAAAATATAAAAAGTTACAAAATTAAAATTCATTAAAAAATTCAAAATCGGAAAAGTTAAAATATATAAAAATTAAAAATTCACAAAAAATAGTTAAAAATATTTCAAAACCTATAAAACACCAAAAGCTAACAAGGACCTCTTTAATTCTTTGATTTTCATAAATTTAATAACCCTCGGTAATTATAGCCCCATTGAGTTCGATCATGTACACTATATAGGTAAATAAATAACGTTTTTCTCTTTTTATTTCTCTTTGATCTATATTTTATTGAGAATAAAAAAAATCAATTTTTGATTATGGACATTTTGGGTTACAATGACACATTGTTAACATTCTCTCTATTAAATAAAACAAAACCCTAAATTTCTCGAATAATCAAATGGCGTCGTTGCCCTGGAGGCACGAAGAGGGTAGTTAGGTTTTCTTCTTGCCTCTATTCTTGGTTTTTATATATATTTTGTTTCATCTATTTCTTTTTCTTTATCTTTTATTTCATTGGTATATTCTTCTTCATTTTTTTCTTATATTTTTCATAAATTATTCCTGACATTCTTTTGTTTCCTCTTTTCTACGACGGCCTGGAGAGCGAGGGCGAAGTTCCTAGGAGTGTCGATGCACTCTAGCAAAGCGAAGGCTGCTCGTTTCTTCATCGACCGACAAGAGATCCTAGAGGAGTAGGAGTAGAAGATTTGGAAGAGCATGCGTAATGTTAACACATATTTTTTGTTTTATTTTTAATTTTTTATTTTCACTCTATTTTTGTAATTAACTTGTAATAATTTTCTTGGAACTTGCCTCTTTTTCTATTTTCTAGGCCACTATATACCTTCGTTATTATGGGGTTTGTTTCACCTTGTGCCGGTACACTTGGAGGACCTCACCTGATTTTTGTTTCTTCGCTTGTATTTTTATTTGTTTCTCGTAGATTTTTTATGCTTGAGCTCATTTAATGTGCATTCCTATTATCTTGGTTGAGTTGAATAAATAAATAGGTCCAAAGCCATAATAAAATTCATATTCTTATAGAGTAGACTCGTAGTTTGGACTTAGTCAAATAATTGGTACATTCCCGAAAATAGAAGTTTGCACTAGGAAGGTTCTCACCTCATTTATTTAGGCTAGATTTTATTTTCTTTTTATTTTATGTGTAGATCATATTGCATGTAGATTGTTGGTGACAAGTACGCATTCTCTACCCTGCATGCATCAATGATTTTTATCGCATTGGCTTTTCCAACTTCCTTCCTCATTTTCTCTCACTTAAGATAAAAAAGAAATTGAAAAATTTGTTAAATCGATTTATTTGAAAATACTCAAAAAAAGTAATAGCCAAATAATTTGAGACTACTAAAATAACTCAACCCTAAAACTAAATATAAAGAATTACATTCATTACTTTGGGGAGAGGAACCCCCTCATTATTGCAGGTACTTACCTCCAGGAAGAGTGGGTGAGGACATAGCCTCAAGGATAGATCCCAAATCCCTAGACTTGTACCCTAAGCACATGTGTATCACTCTTCGGTACACTGTTGCAGCTAGCACTTGTCTCAGATATTAGAAAATCAATTTGGTGTGCACATCCTCTTATCTCCCTTTGGGCCTAATATAACACGTCATCCCCAGCAGATGGTACCACTATTTGGGAAGTTTGAGGACGTACACTAGGCGATAAGGATACATCACCCTATGTGTTTTGTGTTGACATCAACCTGTCTGTTTGGTGTTAAGTAACTTCTAGAGATTTACTAGACTAAAATTGAAAAGATAAAAATCCGAACTCTTATGGTTCTAACAATGTGTTCAATTAGTTAACCATGGGTTCATATTGTGTTTGTTTTCTTAATGTAAAGATCCCTTTGCGCACTTCATGCCTTTCTTTCATTTCTTCTTTTTGTTTGACTTCGTGTTCTCGCATCTTTTCTTTTGACGTCAAAGATGTTGAATTGTAGTACTTTTTGTTCAGACTTTGCAAGCTTATCTCTGTACACTCCAGTTTGGTCTTCTTCACTTATTCGGGATGAGTCTCTTCCTGAATATTCTTCCTTTCTTCATTTCTTTCACCAATAAATCCCTTTTTTGAGTTGACCCTAATATCAAACTATCATTTGAGATGCCATCTTTTTTGAATACCGCTCGAGTGCCTTGCACATTTTCAAATATTGATTCTGAGGACTCGATGGCTCCCAAGGGGAAAGCGCCTATGACTGAGCATCATGAGATCAGCAACATGATGCCGGTGTCAATACAGGCCATTCAGACACAGCTAACGGAGCAAGCCAACATCCAGGCATGACTTAGAGATATGATCTTAGAGTTGAGGAACCATTGAGGAGAGAGGAGAGAGGAGGAGAAGAAGATGAGAGGAGGCGGGAATGGGGAGTTGAGCTGCAGTAGAGAGTAGATCCAATTGAGCCAGATAGAGTGGTGTTGAAGCTCACCCTTAGAGATGTCTATAACCCAGGCATGGGACACTCAGTCACATGGATTCAGATACATGCGGTTCATTGGAATTTCGAGCTGAAGGCCTAGATTTTACCATTACTCCCCATATTCCATGGTCATATCAATAAGGAACCATATATACACCTTCAACAATTCGACCACATTTGTGGCACAATGCACTACCCTAGCATCCCATTAGAGGTAGTGAAGATGATAGCCTTCCCGTTCAGCCTTATGGATAAGACACTATATTAGATCAATCATTTAGGAAGAGTTATCACGCCTTGGAGGAATTGATCAGCATTCTTTAGCAAGTATTACCCTCTAAGGCAACTGAACCAGATGTAGTTACTCATAGCTAACTTATCCCAAATGTCCCATGAGCCTATTCATGAGGCATGTGAATGTTTCAAGGATTTGACAGATAAGTACGGCCATTATGATATACCAAAGACTAGACTTGTGCAGAATTTCTTTAGGGGTTTGAGTTCACAAAACTAGAGATTGATTGATGCTGCTTGTGGGGGGTCCCGCTTCAATAAAGATGAGGATGTCCTTTGGCAGATTTTTGAGGAAATGGCAAAGAGCTCAGTTGCTCTATCCTTTTCCCATGCATTTCATAAACATACTATACCTACTTCTACACCTCACAAGGTTGTCAACATGGCGACATCTCATGATGTAGATAGGGTGGATAGTTCTAATTTGATCATCATAGAGAATCACCTATCGAAAGTTGATATAATATAAAAACGATCAAAAGAACTTGATAAATTACAAGTAATCAAGTAAAGGAAAAAGCAACTAGATAAGTTGGATGATATCACGAGGCATCTAGTGCTTCTCCTCAGTATGATTAGTTCATGTCAGAGTGCGAAGTGCTACAGCCGATACTCCTACAGTTGAGCAGACTTCTTCCACTACTTCAGCACAACAAAGTACCGAAGTACCTTCTACAGTTCATCACATTTGTTACGTGCAGACTCTGAACCAGATCCTGTAGTAGTCACCTCTGGCATGCATTGTTCCATAATACCTAGTGTATCCTTACCTTTCTCAGCAGCAGTGTCCACCTCCACCTCATATTGAGGAGGTGAAAGGTATTTGGAGCGATCCTGAGCATAGCCAGGCCCATCCACCAGGGTAGGCACATTTGGGTTCTTAGGCTGGTCAGAGGCCATTTCACTAGTTTCAGGGTGACAGATCACACCAGTTCTAGCACCAGCTGCCATAGCCTCATTACTCATCTCCACCACAGTTCCAGACTTGGAGACATGGGCAACAACAGATGCATCCTGCATATCCTTATCAAACATATTATGAGCAACAACCTGCACAGTACTCACAGTATTCACATCCTCCTCATTTTTAGTATCAGCCATAGTCTGCTTATTCTGGGTACCAGCCTCCACACTACCATTCTCAGCGACCACCTGTTGTTGAGCATCTAGAGGCACCTTAGGTGAACCCAGCACTTAATCAACTAACTCTTTTGATGAAGAATATGAAAGGTTTGAGATTGACCGCCATGAAGACACTTATTCCTGCTCAGGTCGAAGCCGACCCCAACAATTTTAGACGCAACAAGTAGTTATCCCATGATCCGTCCACCCCTGAGATAGGTATGTCTTGTGATTTTACATGTTTATCTGACACCATTTCTCTCAGGAGCAGTAGAAGATTGCAACCACTAGCACAGTTGGTATTGGAGAGAGCAATTGATCGAGCTTCGTCATCTTCTTTATCTTCTCCATCATCAGAGCAGAGATCGAGTGTTGCGATACAAGGAGGATCTTCTTCACTACCATCACCACTTTTAGCCAGAAAATCTCAAAAAGAGAATAAAGGAACACACAATATTGAGTGATGAATTCTCATTTCATCACCATTATTCTTTCATTTTGGCCTTAAATCCCTAGTTAATGAATATATCACTAATTTGTGAAAATAAACAATTTATAAATTAAATAAAATACTATGTAAAATACTATATAAATATTGTATTTAATTTGAAAATAAAAGAATAAAGGAAAGAAAAGAAAAGGAATGAATGTCAAAGACACTAAGTGACCCTAGATCCCGAGACCTATTCATCTTGATCACTTGGTCGAGAAGGAATAAAGTAGGGAGAGACAGGGCAGAGAAACTATACGAAAAATACATAGAAAACCTTAATTATTTTTGCCCAATAATTGCATCTTGGAACCCATTTTATTTTCTTATTTTTATACCTCAAATAACAAAACACTCAACATGAATATTCTATGGAAAAATACAAAGAAAAATACAAAATTGACTTTACTAGAAAATAATGCACAGTGTGCTCAGGACACACAAAAGATAACTACAAAGAAAACATTATAGACGTGTAGCTTCTCCATACAGATTCAATTTGACTAAACTCGCCTTCATTGTTCATAAAATTAAATAAGATATTTAACAAAAGTAGTTTCATTCAATTTGGAGAGAAGATGCAAAAGTTAGGTTTTGGGCCCTCATTGTGCAATATACATGTATATTATATTCAATTTATTTATTCTTTATATTTTTCATTTTCATTATTTTTATAAAATTGTAAATATTATTTAAAACACATGTACATAAATAAAATAAAATAAAACCATCAAAAATTAAATAAAATAAATCAAGTACTTTAATACATAGATGAAATATACTATAATATACCTATAAGAATAGTGTACATAATTAATTAGGTATGTAAATAAACTAAGAAAAATAAAGAAAAAATACCTAAATATGTTATTAAATAAATTTAAAATATATAATACTTGTATATAATAATAAAATACAAAATACAAATTAAAATATGAGAAATACACACACACACACATATATATATATTTACCTATAAATACATGTAAATAATAACATGTTAAAAATAGCATTATAAAAATAAATAAAAATAGGCATATAATACTATATTAATTTGCAAAAAAGCTGTTAACCAAAATTAAATAATTCATTTATTAATTTATATTGATTTTTAAAGAAATTTTGGTTCCCTTTTTCTAGTTGGTCAATGTGGACCAACCATAGCTATATCCAAATATTGATCTTGGTCAACTGTATTGCATGCGTCAATTTGCCCTGTCAGACCTCGGTTTTTCCCCTTCTTCTCCATATTCCTACGCCAACTCCATGCGCCCCTTCGCCTCGAGCCCTCTACATTTCTAATCCCCACACGTCCGCCTTCCACGCCGACCCATGCCCTTCCACCTAACCCATCTATCTTGCACGCAACGTCTCTTTGAAACATGTCGTACCTCCATCTATAAAAATCAACCACTGATGAATCTCCCTTTCATCACCATTATTCTTTCATTTTAGACTTCAAACCCTTGTTAAATGCTTGTATATATCATTATAATATATAAAATAACACCTACTATTTACAATGTAAATATTGTATTTAAAGCCAAAATAAAAGAATAAGGAAAAGAAAAGAAAAAGAGCTAAAATACCAAAGGTATTGAGTGACCTTAAACCCCAAGACCTAGGCATCATGATACTGGGCCGACAAGGAATAAAGTAGGTGGAGATAAGGGCCAATAAACCATAATTTGTAGTTTCCCAATAAAGGCAATTTGAGACATATTTTATTCTTTGTTAGTTATACCTCAAATTAATAAACTTTGTTCATAAATGTTGTAGATAAAAATACATAGGAAAATACATAATTTAATTCATACAAAAATAATGCACAATGTTCCCTACACACTCAGAATAAAAAGCCCAAATAGAAACTTCACAAACCAGTATCTTCTCCATATCAACTAAGATGATTTCATACAATTTGGAGTTAAGATGCAAAAGTTAGGTTTTGAGCCCATATTGTACCTCATACCTTAATAAAATAATCAATTTATTTACTCTTTATATTCTTCACTATTTCATATTTTTATGATTTTGTAAATAATATATGGAATACATGTATATAATTAGGATAAAAGAAAACAAGCAAAAATACAATTAAATAAATAAGTAAACTAACATAGATAGATGAATTATATATATGTATACATGTATAATACACATGTCTATTTATTTATCCGCACATATTACTTTAGATAACTACAAAAAATATATATTTATATATATTTAAATAAGTTATAAATATATAAATTATGCATATAAAAAATAAAATAAAAAATAGAAAATAAAATTAAAATACATACCATATAGGCAAATATACCTATATTTATACTTGTAAAAGGTAACATACAATAAATTAACTTGTAAATAAATAAATAAATATCGTAATAAAATACTACATAAAATAATAAATATTTTTTATGTTTTGATAAAAATTAATAAAATTATTTACTTTTTATTTGAATTTTTAAATAATTTCCAGTATGTTTTGTCTTCCTCTGACCCACATAGACCAATGGGGGCATGGTCAGAGTTGACCCCGATCAACTCCTGGCTCTTCCCCAGGTTTATGCCTAATAGGCCTATTCGTCCAATTTCCTCGATTTTTCCAAAATGATTCTTTCATTTTCTCTCCTTGATTCCTTCTTGTCTTTTGACTTTCGATCCTCGAACTTCCATTTCACATCAATTCCTTAATCGATAGATTGCTGGAGCGATCGCAGGCATCAGTCACAGGGTCCCCTATATAAAATAAGTCAATAGATCACATTAGAATTTGATCCCCTTTAGCCCATTGAAATCCCTGACTCTCATGCCTTATGAATTCCTGGTGACAGTAGGGACATCGCAAGACCAGTTGGCATGGAGGAAGAGGCGTTTTGTGGTTATCTGAGCATCACCTTCATCTGCTATGGAGCTCCGACCAGGCTCCTTCATTTTCTGAGGTAAAACCCTAGTCTAAGCATTGTTTCTATTCCTAGGATTAGGATTAGAGTAGTCTAGATTTAGTTTTCGGTTAAATCTGTATTTTATTTTGTGAAAATAAAAAATCATTATTTGCTGGAGCTGAGCTCCGACAACCTTGTTCAGCGTATCCAGATCATTCTCTGACCTGCCTGATGCCTCAACTTCATTCCCCGGCCCTTCTTTTACATCCCACACACCTCAAATCCCATCTATCTTTCTCAAATTGAGGAATCATCTCTCCTCTTCAATCACCTCGCGAGAGAGCCCCGCCCGACCACATCTCCATCCATTTCCGACTCATAGAGACCCTTGGAGACCCTTTTTCTTATCGATCATTCCTTGCAGGTCCTGGAGGGTTAAAGACCCCTCGTGTGTTGATTTTTGCCAAGAACAAGGTACTTAGAGCAGGGTTGCTTCCTCAACTCAGTTTGTCCATGCCGGAGCTCCCTGGAGCCTTCTAAAGCCTCCAGTGGGTGCAAACCATCATCGTTGATGTTTTGGGCCACTTGGGAGCATCACAGGTGGTCAGAGGCACTTTGGAGAGCAGATCGAAGCTCACAGGAGGTAAGCTTCCTCCCAGTTCTTGCATATCCTCTTCCTACAGCCGGATCAAGAACAACCCCAAGCGCAGTAGCTGCCATTAGATCCAAGAGCTCTCGACCATTGATCCAGCCATCTAGATCTGATATGGACCATCCATAGTCGAAGTGTCATCGGTCATCCTGCATGCGAAACATGTAAGTGGAATGCATCTAATTGTCCGCCTGCTCCTTTAGGGAGTAATTTTGCTACATACCCTTCAATTTTTGTATTTTCTTTTTAGTCCATAAATTATCATCTGTAGTGTAAAAACTTTTGGTTATTTTGCAATTAGATCCATGTAATCCTTTTATTTGCATTTTGGTTCCTTGCCATGTTATCTCACGTGCCCATACACGTGTGGTGGTGGGCTTTTTTTAGGGACTTCTTAGGCTTTTGTGTTATTATCTAGTCCAATAGTATGTAATTAAGCTCAAAACTTTTTGGTATATTTGCATCTTTTACCTGTGTATTTTGTAAATTGCATTTATATCCATGCTAGCATTGAATGAATTAAATATTTACGAGAACATTACGTAGAGGCCCCTGGACTCTTTATTTTTGTTCTTGATTGAATTTTTATATTTATATTCCATTTCAGTCCCTTGTCAGTCACGTATTTTTGTTTATTATATTTTTTGCATTAAAAAGAACTTTTCACACCTAAAAATAGTAGGAATTGTATTTTAAGTGCCTGGTATATTATCAAATCACATATTTTTTACATGGCAAATTAAAATATTTTCATATATTTAAAAATCTAAAAACATTACATTTATTCCATGTTTGCATTAGAAAATCTACAAAATTGAAAAAATATTTTGAAAATTTTAAATAAATTAGGGGCTAATTATTATGTATTTTGCAGCTATAGGCCAAAAATCACTAATATCAAAAGAAAAACCTTAAAATTTGCAAACCCTCACTAACCCCATAAAATTAAAAAAAATCATTTAAAATCCAAAAATTATATTTTTTTATTCTCATGTTTATTTATTTTATTTATTATTTATTAAAATTGCTTTTGGAAATTTTGAGCTATTTAGATATTTTTGAAATCCAAAACAATCCCACTATCTATTATTGCTCACTTTTCCATTTTCTTCAATTAAAAACACAAAAATTAGCAAATATTTTGAGAAAGTATAAAAAATAAAGTTAAATATATAAAAAGATAAAAATAATTTATTTTGTGCATTTTGAGTATTTATTAGTATATTTATATATATATACTAATCTATATTGTATATTTATACCTATATTTATTCATTTTAGAATAATAATTATTATTAGTAAAAATCCCAAAAATATCTTTAATACCCATAAAAAATAAAAAGGAATGTACCTTAGGTATTTTTATGATTTCCCTTATTATATATACATTATCTACTCTATTATATATATATATAAGTATATATATATATATAAATTACCTCTTTTTATTAAAAATAAGAGAAAAATAAAAATTAGATAATATAAAAATATATAAAAATTATAAAATAAAAAATAAAATAAAACATATAAATAAATTAAAAATTCCAAAAAAAACAAATAATAAAAAACCAACTCAAAAATAAAAAATCATTATAAAACACAAAAACAATCATTGTCTTTTTGCCAAAGTTTGATGTCGATTCCCCTTGCTCCCTTTGTTCGGCCTCTATATACTTGCACTATACACACATTTTGTATAGTTCTAAAATGTTTTGGGATTTTACCCCCAAAAACCTTATAAACATTGTAAATTACCTTCTCGTCCTTTGAAACAACATAATTCCCACTCGACCCAACTATTTATTTCAGACCGAAATTGGCAAAAGAAAACAATTATTGTCTTTTTGCCAATTTCATTATGTATTTATTTCATATATATAGCCTTCTCTCTCTTTTCTTTTTCTTTTCTTCTTTATTGTTTTATTTTGGTGTAAATAATTGTTAAATGTAAAATATTAACAAATAATGGATGAATGATAAATAATGATGATTATTGTCATTTACAAGTTTTTTGCCAAGGATTTTAAGCTAAAATAAAATAATAAAGATTTGAATCATGGATTCATCATTGATTCAGTTATATGACTTCGACATCATTTTAGGCATGGACTAGCCAGAGAGGCACCACACGTGCCTGGACTATTTTGAGAACGATGGTGGTCTTCCATCTACCTGGAGTGCCACCATTTTAGTTTGATGGAAGTACTTTTGAGGGTGGGATCGAGTGTTTCTCCACCTTGAGGGCACACTAGTTTACTCAGCTAGGGTTGTGTAGGACCTTGCCTATGTGGTAGACTCAACAGTGCAGGATCAAATGATCGAGGATGTTAGAGTTGTGCGTGAGTTTCCTGATGTGTTTCCAGATGACTTACCTGGACTACCACCTATGAGGGAGATAGTGTTTGAGACCATACTATTGTCTGGAACACAACCAATTTCCATCCCTTCACACAGATTGGCACCTGCTGAGCTCAAGGAGCTCAAAGTGCAGTTACACGAGCTGCTGGAAAAGGGATTCATGCACCTCAGTACATCACCATGGGAAGCACCAGTCCTCTTTGTGAAGAAGGATGGATCTTTGAGGCTATGTATAGACTACAGACAACTGAATAAGAGATCGATCAAGAAACTTTGTCCACTCCCACAGATTGATGATCTCTTTGATCACTTACAAGGTGCAGCGGTGTTCTCCAAGATTGACCTGTGATCAAGATATCACAATTTGAGGATCAAGGATGCAGATGTGATGAAGTTCGTGTTTCATACTAGATATGGTCACTACGAGTTCATGGCTATGCCTTTTGGACTTACGAATGCAACTATTTTGTTCATGGATTTGATGGATCAAGTCTTCTATCCGTGCTTGTATAGGTTTGTGATCGTATTCATCTATGATGTTCTAATCTACTCCCATGATGAATACGAGCATGAGCCTCATCTTTGCATGGTGCTATAGACACTTTGAGAGCATTAATTGTATGCCAAATACAACAAATGCGAGTTCTAATTTTCTGAGGGAGATTTTCTAGGCCACATGGTTTCAAGGGTGGGGGTGTTAGTCGACCCTACCAAGATAGAGGAACTTGTATCTTGGGACTAGCCCTACACGGTTACAGAGGTCCGCAGTTCCTTGGCCTTGTTGGGTACTACAGGATATTTGTCAAATGGTTCCCTCACTTGGCCCTACCCTTTACTCGATTGACACAAAAAAACATTCCATTTGTATGGAGTGACAAATGTGAGTTGAGTTTCTGTACACTCAAGGAGCGGTTGACTTTCATGCCCATCCTCACCCTTCCTTCTAGTACATTGGACTTCATGGTTTACATCGATGCTTCGAAGGAAGGGTTGGGCGCCGTGCTGATGCAGCGAGGCCATGTTTTGGCTTATGTGTCACTACAACTAAAGAACCATGAGCGTAACTACCCCACCCACAACTTGGAGTTGGCAATCATATTCTTTGCACTGAAGGTATGATGTCACTATTTTTATGTGGTGGCATTTTAGATCTTCACGACCATAACAACCTCAAGTACATTTTTTTATCAGAAGGAGCTGAACATGAACTAAAGGCAGGGGATGAAGCTGCTGAAGGATTGTGATTATACCATCTTCTACCATCATGGTAAGGGGAAGGTTGTGGCAGATGCATTCAGTAGGTTGTCACACACTAAGGGTTAAGTGTCTTGGCTACAGAGTTGGGTTGTGCTCACTGTACTTAGCAAGTGGCATTCATTTGATGGTACAACCATACCGGCAAAATACAATACCTTGATTTTCAGATGGTGAAAGAAGGGCACTAGAGACCCCCTAGTTTACTACAACCTCTATCCATACCAATGTGAAAATAGGAGAGGATCTTCATGGATTTTATCACACACACACCACAAGCATACATGATTATAGGTGATCATTGACCTGTTGACCAATGCAGTTCCTTTTATCCCAATTAGCATGACATGTACTCCAATCATGTTAGCCTGATTATACATCCAACATGTCATTCAGTTGCACAAGATACCCAATGAGACTATTTTAAACAGGGATTCATGATTCACTTCACACTACTAGAGAGAATTCATGAGAATATCGAGAACCAAGCTATGTATTAGTTAGGCTTACCATCCACAGATAAATGGGCAGTCCGAGAGGACCATTCAAACCTTGAAGGACATACTACAGGCATGCATTTTTGAATAGAATGGATCTTAAGAGGATCACATTTCACTAGTTGAGTTCGCATACAACAACAACTACCATGCCAGAATAGGCATGTCACCTTCTAGGGCCTTGTATGGGAGGCGATGCACCACTCCCTCGTGTTGGTAGTAGGTGGGTGACAACACTTTGTTCATCGTATAGATCATATAGTATACCTCTAGAGTTATGGATACTAGGAAGAGATTGACCATGCAGAGCCATCAGAAGAGTTACACTGACGGGAAACGTCGAGACCTTGAATTTCAGGTATAGTGTCTTACATTCATACTATAAAGATTGGTTTCTTAACCAACCTTTTGTGTTTCAAGTGTTTCTTATGATCACTGGTTGAGAATTCTATGTTCCTATGAGTATCTCAGATGAGGGTGGTGCAACAATTCGGTGTTAAAGGAAAAATTGCACCATGCTTTATGGGACCATTCGAGATCTTGGCCTAAGTTGGGAAGGTGATTTAAAGAGTGGCCCTTCCCCCACATCTTGAGTACATTATGATGCGTTCCATGTATCAAATCTTTGGAAGTACATCTGAGATCTTAGGTATGTGATCAACTACGAGGACTTAATAGTGGAGCTAAATATCTCCTTCCCCAAGGAACTTGTTCAAATACTATACCATGCGATCAAGAGGTTGAGGTGGATGGAGACCTCTTTAGTCGAGGTCTCCTGGCGAAGACTAGACGTCGAGGAGGCGATGTGGGAGCCTGAGGTGGATACGAGGGAGAAGTATTCTCATCTATTTGTATATATGGAATAGAAACTGTAGTTAAATTTCATCTGAGATTTTATGGGTTCTGTTCTCTTTGATATTTTTATCGAATCATTCCTCCTCAAGATGTTTATAAATTAAAGTCGAGACTGAAAATAAATTAGAATCACACTAAATCTCAGGGATGAGACTTCCTTTGAGATTTTTAAGATGTGGGTGACAAATTACCATTCATATACCTTTATCATTTTATATTTAAATCTCTCACAGAACACATGTAAATACCATTATCTTGTACAAATTATCATCTAACATTCATCTGTAACTAGACTGTAAATAGAATGTAAACATTTGTATTTAAGTCAAAAATAAAAGAATAAAGAAAAATAAATGAAGTATTAAAGATAATAAATGACCCTAAACCCTGAGACTAACTCAATATTGACTTGGTTGACCGGGAATAAAGTTGGGGGAGATAGGGCCAAACACTGTATATAAAACCCTAATTTTACACTATCAAAATAGCGATTTTTATACTATTTTATTTATACTTATATATGCTTCAAATAATAAGATGTTCAACATGAAACTTGTACATAAAAATGTATAGAAAATTATAAAATAATAGACAATAAAAATCATGCATAGTGCACTTGTACACAGATGAAAAAGCTGCAAATCAAACTTCATTGATCAATATATACTCCATACAATCTAAAATTGAACCAAACTCAACTCCATTGCACTCTAAATAAAATTATATATTTAATGAAGGTGGTTTCATTTAAAATGCACCTAGAGCTCAAAAGCTTGTTCTTATTGGGTACTATTACATTGTATATCTGTATATAAAATTAATATATTTTATTCTTTATATTTTTAGTATTCTTATATTTTAAATGATTTTATATAATATTTAAAAAATGTAAAAATATAAACAAAAAGAAAACATGTAAATAGATATTAAAATAAATAATACAATATAATATATAGGTATATTATGTCTATAATATATATGCATACAATTAAATATATATATATATATATGCAAATAAAATTATTAAAATAAAATAAAATTAGAAAATATGTATATAATAATTTCATAAATATATAAAACATGTAAATATAATATTATGTGTATTAAATACAAAATAAAAATAAAATATGTAAAATATAGGTATATATACCTATATATACATGTAAATATTAACATCTCATAAATAATGTTGTAAAAATAAATAAAAATCACTAAGAATTATAAAATTATAATCACTTTTCATGTTTTAAGTTTTAATTAATAAAATAATTTATTATTTTTATCGAATTTATAGGCATTTTTAATTTCTATTTTGTCTTATTTGGTCCAATGCGAACCAGTGAGGGCCCTTCGAGTGTTAACCTCCAGGTCAACACTCCTTGTACATGGACCTCCCTTTGACTTTCTGTCTAAATCTCGAGACCCCCATGTTCTCCCATTTTCTATGCCTCCTCCACGCCTCTTCTCCCCTCAATTTCATCACCACTTTTGTGTGACCCATCACCCTCTACCTCGCCACAATCATAGACCTCACCAACCCCTTCATCTTCGCACGTAATCTCAATCAAGAGATGGACCTTCACCACTTGTATAAATTCCACACCTCGTCTTCATTTTGAAGTTTCATCCATTCTTTGCCACCGTAACCCCCTACAATTATCTCTGGCTTGCTCTCCTTGGTGACAGAAAGGATAAGTGACTGATCCACGATGTTAAGAAGGAGCCAGAGCAAAGATCCACAATTGTCGGACCACCTCTGATGAAGGTTCTTCGCCTCCAGGTAAACCCATGTAGAGTAAGGAATCCACAATTCATCGCCTTTATTCTTTTATTTTAGCTTTATTTCCTTAGTCAAATACCTATATATACCCACTAATTTCATGAAATTATCATTTTACATGCAATTGTTAAATATGCATTTTTAACATTGTTTACATTTAAAAAAAGAATAAAGAAGAAAAGAAAAAAAATAAAAATAAAGGATGTATTTATGAAATAAATACATACTGACCCGAACCCCGAGAGAAGGTCAAGACTTGATCTGATCGACCAGGAATAAAGTAGGGAGAGATCGAGTCTTTAATCCAAAAATAATTTGTAAATATTCTCCCCTTTTATTTTTGAATTTACTCTTTGTATATTTGTACAAAACTTACATGATTTTTTTGTATATAAATTGACCTCAAATTAAATATTTTTATAAACATAAATTGTAAATAAAAATGTTTTGTAAATAAAAAATTGCAAGGTAAAACCATGTATAGAATAAAAGTGTCCACTCAGAAAAAGATGTAAAGTGACAATTTAAAGACCAATTTCGGCTCCATACGAACCCAAATTGAATCAAACTCTCTTCCATTGTACTGTAATTTAAATTATCTTTAAAATGACTATGGTTTCATAATTTTGGAGTTACAGTTGAAAAGTCAGCTTTTTGTGGTGGTTTTTACAATTTTACATTTTATTTATTGTATATATTTATTAATTTTTATTTTTTACACAATGTAAATAATTGTAAATATTTCTTTAATTATTTAAAATAAAAATAATAAAATAATAAAAAACAATAAAAAAATTATTTCCTTATTTGTACATGTATATAATGTACTATATGTATATACTACTTGTATATAACTAATTTCCTCATAGAAAAAACACGAAAAAATTAATTTCTAACATTAATTAATTAAATTAATATAATTACAAAAATTTAATTATGTTAATTAATTATTTGATTTGAAAACCTATCACGTATATAAGATTTGATTTTCTGCCTTAAATAACCACCGTCAAGGTGGCTAATTAATTTTTATAAATTAATTATTTAAATTTTTTATTTAATTGCGATTTTTTATTTTATTTTATTTTTTTAATTTATTTATTTAAATACCCACTAATTACTTGCCTTTTTGTACATATTTTCCTTTTTTGGACTTCTTTTTATTAAGCTCCTCCTCCCTCATTTTCCTCTTGATCAATCTTTGGAGAGAAGCCCAATCTCCGAGAGCATTCTTGTCGCAGAAGGGTGGCCAGTCTCCGAGCCATCTAGTGATAGTGAGGCGATCTTCGTCGAGGCCATCACGACGTTCATCGGCTCCCATTCAATGAGATCCATTTTTACTTCTCGCTTTTTATCTAGATTAATCATAGTGTAAATTGTCATTTCAATCTCAGCATCACTATTTTATTCATTTGAATATCAGTATCACTATTTTATTCGTAATCATTAATCGTAGTTTTTAATCATCCTCAAAATTGATTCTGAATCTGACGCCGATCATCCTCGTCATCTTCATGACCTAATCGCTTCACGTTCTACCGTACACGATCTCTTACCTCCGACCACACACGGTGGCTGGAGACCCAGTTCCGATCCCTCACCTCTGCTGGAACCTCGCCCACATTTTTTCCATATTCGAATTTTCTTGGATTGAGCCGTCGTGCTCGTATCCCCATTTGTTTATATAAAAAATTTAAAAACTATTGCAAATGTTTTTATCACTAATAATTGTGTTGCAGGAATAAAAAAATTTTGTTTCTCTTTCTAACAATTGTTTTGTAGGATAAAACAAAAAATAATATAAAATAAAAAAATAAAAAATAATAAAAAAAATCTATTTACAGTTTTTGTTTCAAAATAAAAAAATTATTTAATTATGTTTATGAAAATATAAAAAAATTAAAAAAATACAGGAGGCATGGCCGTAGTTGCACCTCCCCCACACGTGCATGCGCCCGACTCCACCGCCATCACCCAACAGCGTCGCCCGATCGTCGGTCCTCCACCAGCCCCTCCACGTGAAGCAGAGTCACTCCACCTCCACCGCTCTCCCAGCAGCGCCATACGTCCCTCCGCCAGCACCGTGTGTCACTCGACTCTGCCCACCATCTGGTCGCGCCTGACACTCGCGGCCCACATACCGACAACAGTCCGCCTCGTCTCCCTCCACGAGTGGCGCTGCCTGCTCTCCCTCCAATCATGAGCAGCGCTCGCAGTCCGCAGCCTAGTCGCGAAAGGAGGCGCCCACCACGCTCACGACCCTGGCCTGGACCCTTTCCTCACACGTCACCGCGTAGAGCAGCCCCTAGCCGACTCCGTCGAAGATCGGCCGCCAACACCGCGAATGTCCGCGAGCGGCGCCTCCGCCCGTCCCAACACAATTGCCTCCACTACAGCTGCCGCCACCTACATGGGAGAGAAGAGGGAGGGCGGTGGCCGGCCCCCTTGTTGGCTTGTAAAGAATTAACAGAGAAAAAAACCCTAGGCATTTTTAAAAAAGGAAAATTAAGGAAAATTACAATTTCACCCCTAGAGTTTTCAAAATTTCAAAAAGGACCTCGTTAGAGAGTCTGTCACATATATAGCACGCGCCCTATGTAATTTGTAATTTCCCCCCTCATTTGATTTTTATTATATTTTATTGTAAAGACATTAAATTATTGCAAATAAGTTCTACATTTCCAGATATTTATTTTTCTCATCCTTTTCATTGAAATTAAATGTTTTTATTGCTCTGAAAATTTTACAAAAAATTATGTAGATTCCTGACACTTGTCCCTTCGTTGTATAAAATTTTCATCGCATTTTTCATTTGATATTTTAAAAATTCAAAAACTGCATCATATTCTCTGCCTGGAAATTGAAAAATCATAAAAAGTTGAATATTGCTCTAAAAATTACAAAATATTTAGATTAGTGTTATTTTATTTTCTCTTATTTTCTGTCCAAATTTCACACATTAGTTATTTATAAAACCTAAAAAATGTGCAAAATACTAAAAATCTTATCAAAATCATAGAAAATCTAGAAAAATCCAAAAATAGTGATTTCAGTTCATGTGTGTAGATATTTGTCTATATTTTAGCATAAAAATAATACCCAAAATTTTGGGTAAAATATATTTAAGTTGCAAATTACTCCAGGCTATGCATTGATTACCTTTTTTTACTATTTGATTTTTATAAAAGCACAAAAATATCAGAAAAACTTGGAAAAATTATCAAAAATATTTTAAAAATTATAAAACTCAAAAATATTTTCTTTATAATTTTTGAGCATTTTTTATTATTTTGAAAATTATAAAAAGAGTGTGGTGTGCGTATTTCTTCCCTTGCGTATATTATTCCTTATTTGAAAATTAAAAACTTGAAAAATAAAAAACCACTAAAAATTCATTTTATTTTATTTCGAAATTTGACTACTGAATTTTTTCAATCTTGCTTCTTGTGTTCGACCCTGGTCGCTATACCAGGTAAATTAAATAGCGAATACCGCTTACATTACTTTTCATTGATTGATTGTTTTAAGTGGTTTTATATATTTTTTTCTCGTTGATTACGCTTGGTGATTCAGGTCACAACGACCCTTGATTATTTGCATACTTAACCCGAGTTGTGAGGCGTGTCTTCAGAATGGCACCATTGCCGGGGAGCACGGTTTTGTAGTCATTTTTCAGTTTTATTTTATTTTTATCTCTATTTATTATAATTGTTCTTTGACCATCTCTTGTTTCACTTTTTGTGCAAGGAACCGCTGGCGTACGATTCAGACTATTTGGAAGGTCCAGCACAGGAGGAGCAACAGAAGAGCCAGAGAGCAGCTATTCTATTTAGAGAACTTTTGTGAATATCTGTAATAATTTAGGATTATTCTAGACACTTGGAAATTTGGACACTTAGACTATTTCGAGGTCTGTTTCGCCAAGTTCCGGTGCACTTGGGAGACCTTACTATGTTTTGTTTTCTCGCTTTTATTTTTATTTATTTTACACGGATCTTTTCTGCTTGAGCCCCTAGATTTAGGTTTCTATTTGATTGAGCCAGGTAGGATTAGGTCCACATCCCTAAAAGAATATTTGTTCCTATAGAACTCGCAACGACTTAGTCAAATAAATAAGTGCTTCATGATAATATAAGTTTCTGTTTAGGACAGTTCTCGCATTGCATTCATATAGAGTAGTTTAATTTCTCTGCATGGATGATATTGCATGTAGAGCATTAGAGTCAGATAGGCACCTCTATCTCTAGTATTTGCATCCATATTTTCTCGTGCATTGTCTTTTCCATTTTCCCCCTCAATTTTGTGGATATAGGAATAAAGGAAATCAGAAATCCCATTAGTTGTTTCATAGAAAAATATCCAAAAAAAGTGAATCAAAAATTAAAAATCGGGACTGTTAGTTGAACTTGACCATTAAAATGCAAACGTAACCAATTCACTTCATTGTTTTGGGAGAGCAACCCCCTCCTTGTTTGAATTATCTGCAGCGAGAGAGTGACTCGCACACTAGAATAGAGCCACACCTGAACTCCTTTTAGACTACTGGACTTGTAGCAAGTTGTTCTCCAGTGGGGATTTCACCGAGTAGCCGGTAATCGATCTGAGACTTCCTTAGCAGATTGGGCAGATCGGATATTCGGTAAACGGACCACACCCATACTGGTTGGGAAAAATTAGTTGCAAGGTTTGGGTCAGTCTACTGGGAGCATCAGGTTCCCAACAACTCGCTCTAATCGCTCTGATAAATTGATTTATCACCTAAACTCTAAAATTGACAAGATAATTGACCGCATCTTCACGATCTTCACATTGCGTTGAGTAGGTAAATTGGGGGTTTGCATTGTGTTTGTATGTGATTGATGTGAGTTAGTTACGATCATCTTCTCTAGATCATTAATAGTTACCTTCTATCTCCTTCACTATGTTTCTCTTATCCCTCCCTCACTCCATTCATCATCTTTCTTTCCTCTTGTCATGATGGGTCGTATGCCATTTTAGCTGGATCTTGTGGCTTATTCTCTTCATTTCCATCAGCTTCAATCACCTTCTAGGGAGGTTGGGACCCTGATCGACCTCTCGTCTACTTCTCTTTCTGCCCCCTCCCCATTCCCTCTTTCTACTGGGCATTCTATGCTTGATGCCCGCAGAGATCATTGAGCAGATGCGAGATCCGGACGATTTCTTTGCTGGGATGAGAGTACATTCCATAGGCGATCACATTAAGCACTTGCGAGTTTTAGACTACTTATATCCTAGGATGATGGTTGAGCAGCCTGATTAAGAAGCATAGTCAGTTTATACATTGAGTCCCTTCATTCTGGATTTGGAATTCATTCAGCGACTACCGGAGTTTTTCGGGGAAGTGCACGAGGAGCCTTATCTCCAACTTTCTATGTTTGAGGATTTTTGTGTGAACCACACCTATCTAGATATCACTTCTGAGGAGTTGATACTGATGACCTTCCTTTTTACACTTCAGGGTAGAGCCATGAGTTGGCACAAGTGATTGGGAAGGAAGTTCGTTACGTGGGGAGATTTACGTTCATAGTTTCTACAGAGATTTTTATCCCCAACATAGAGTAGATTTGATGTCTTTCATTTCAGATTTTTCAATAGACCCCCATGAGCCATTGCATAATTCATGGCTGAGGTTTCTTGACTTCTTGAGGAGATTATCGAATCATGGATTTTCGAGGACTGACCTTGTTTAGATCTCTATGAGGGGGATGACTGTGGAGCAGATTGCACTGATAGTTACCTCGTGTGGTGGTCTACACCACAGTTCCGACATAGATTTACTTGAGACCATCTCGGGAGTACTTTTAGACATTCCATCTTCATGAGATGCTTTAGTCGGGACAACACACGAGGGAGATATGACACGAGTTGAGTTTGTGGCACTTCATGCTGATTCAGACAGCACCCACCAGTCAGAGTATGTGGATTCTACTACATTTCAGATGATGGACGTGTTGACCACCATTGTGAGTTCCCAGAGCCGGACATTGGTTAAGTTCACCTTGGTTTTACAACCAGAGTTTGAACCAGTCATGCACTTTCACATCGAAGATTCTTGGATTCTAGATCTAAGTATCCCAAGAAATAGAGGAGGAGCCCACATTTCAACCGTCCTTTCAATCATTTCAGTGTCCATGTCAAGCTGATTTAGTGTACTCTTCAGAGGTACTTCTCTGATTCAGATGGATATCTTGATCCAGTCCAGCAACCAGAGCTTGATGAGGGACACCATTTTTAATTTACAGACCTAGATAGTCCCATATTTGAGCCTTGTATCCTCCAATTTGATGAGATTGATACATTCCATGAGAACTAGATGCTAGCAAGCATTGCCACAGCTCGAGGATCAGTTTCGGACACTTCTACAGCTTCCGCATTGTTGACCAACACCATTTCCTATTTCCAGATTGTTCAGAGGCCGTCTTCAGCCGAGGAGGCCTTTTTATGTGAGGAGTGGGTGCTTTACATCGGTGCGTATTCCAAGTTAGATTCTGTTTCCTCTCTCTTCACCAATGATTTTGCATTACTCCTCGAGGGTTATTGATGAATACTCATTCATCACTCTTTATTCTTATATTTTAGCTACAAAAACCTTTGCAAATGCATGTATATAGTTGTAAATAGAAATAATTACCAAAAGCATGCATTGTGTAAAAACCTATAATTAGCATGTTTTTGTGCAAAAATAAAAGAATAAAGATTAGTAAGAAAAAGAGGGAAATATTTAGAATAAATATTGAGCAACCTAACCCAAGGGAGGGCTCAGCATGGGCCTGACCGCATAAAAGCCAAAGTAGAGGGAGATAGGGGCTCATGTGTGTAAATATCTATGTAAATAAAATAAAAATATTTTCCTCCCAAAAAGAGACTAAAATAGGCTTGTAAATACTTGTATATATTTATAAAGATAAAAATAAGATAAAAAGAGAAAAATTAAAAAGAAAACAAAAACACCACTTGTATATATCCACCTTGTACATACCACCACACCTATATTTATTTAGCCCTATAAATAAATAAAATTAATTTCCAAGAATTTTGTAAATATTCTATATTATATAGTGTAAATAAATAAAATAAATTAAAACAAAAACATAAAAAGAACAAAATTAAAAATACAAAATACTATTGTAAATATACCATGTATATAAATGTACATATGTATTTATTTTACCTACGTATATAAATAATAAAAATAAAATAAAATTATCTTTTTATTCCTTATTTTATGATATAAATAAATAAAATATAAAATGGGAATAAAATTGTATAAAAATAATAAATTAAAAATCAAATTTAAAAAAAACTCTATATTGTACATATACCTATATATAGCTATATAATGTAAGTACCTTATTTTTACTTTGGAAAACTAATTAAAAATCACTAAAAAATAGAAAAAATTAAAATAAAAATATTTCATGTTTTAACTTTTTAATAATTCGGCCATTAGCTATCTTTAATTTAACTTTCAAATATCTGCCACGTGGCCTTCACCCATTGGTCCAGGGGATTGTTGACCGCCCAGTCAACTACCCCCCACAGGACCACTTCCCACGGGTTTTGACACCCGACCCGATTTCTCGCATTTTTCGTGTCTAAACCCGATCATCCTCCCCCCAAACCACGAGTCCGTTTTGATCACGTCAGATCCGACACCCTCGCCGGCACTTCCGTCTCGGGATCCGCGCACTCCATTGACCTAGCCGCGCTCATCTTCCCGGACCCTCCAACGTATATAGCTCGAGCTCCGCCACCTTCATTCGCATCTTTGGCTCATTCGCTCCACCCCTAGTGACCTCTAGTGCGTGAGTGAGAGTGACAGCTCACTCCAGGTGCTGTCGCAGCGAGGAGAGGGGCAGTGGCCCACTGATCCGGCGAGATACACCGCCGCGCTCCGCCCAGAGCAGGAGCTCGAGCCTCAGAGGTCGACGCTCCTCGAGGCAAGGACCAGGAGCTGCGCAAGCTCGCCCACAGTCGCTTCGTCCACCCAGGTAGACCCATCTCCCTTTCTTTTTCTTTAATTTTCGATTGTCCCCAATTCGCGCCGCCGTCGCCTTCCTTCGATTCCGACCACCTCATCATTCCGTTCGATCATCGGAATCCACCTTCGCCTCCGCCTTCCTCCCGCGCACGTTCTGCACCCATCCACTCAACCCAGCTTGCACAGGAGCTGGGGTTCGAGCTCCTCCGTCCACACCCTCGCCAGAGCTCGCCCATATCGACCCCCCGACCACCTTCACCACGCCTAACGGGTTCGAGGCAGTTTGCCCTCGACCCGCGAGCTCTCTGGTCTACTTTGCAGGTCCATCCAAACCCATCTGAGGGCTTGGACCATTCGGTCCAGTAGCTCCGGCTCCGCCGACCTTGCCGGAGCTCTCCAGAGCTCGGCTGGGTCATCGGAGACCTTCACTCGACACGAAAGCCTCCCACGCACCTTCTCCGATCTTCAGTGAGCTTCCAGGAGGACGCCAGCACCGCCACAAGCACGACGAAGTTCGCCGGCGCCCAGTTCGTCCAGCATCCTCCTCCACCGTCCGATCGCCTTCGACCTCCGGTTTGCTTCTCGGCCGTCCACCTGAGGAGGTCCCGTCACCGTCAGATCCTTGGAGAGGCGATCTGGACCGCCCGATGCGCAAGGTTTAGCCACCGACGCCCTCCACCGTTCGATCCTCCACGTGGCTACGCCTCCGCCGTCGGATTCGCCCGAAGAGCCCAGCTTTGGAGGGCCATCTGATCCTGACCGTTCATCTACCACGTGGCATCCATCCAGCGGCTCGACTTAATAAAGGGTAATTTACCCTTAGGCCCTGTCTTTTATTTTATTTAGCGTTTAGTCTTGTAAATAGCTAGTTTAGTTGTTTAGTTTTTGGTACATTTGCATTAAGGACCCTGAACTTTATTTTGTTCGCATTTATGCCCCTGTGTATGGTGTAGCACGTGCTTCGACACGTGGTTTTCTGGGTTTTTTGCATTTCATACCTTGTAGTTCTGAGATGTTATGAATTGAATGAAAACTTTTGGATTATTGCATTTATACCCCTGTGCGTGAATTTATTGAGCATGTGCGTTTATTCGTGGGTTATTTGCAGACTAGCCCTCGGACTTTTGGTACCTGTTACCAAATAGTCCTAGGACTTAGTTTTTATTACATTTGGGTCCCTGAGTGCCCCAGGCACGCGCCACGCACGTGATCTCCTGGGTATTTTGCACCAGACCCCCCAGGACTCTTGGTATTTGCACTTAGCTCCCTGTGCGCAGTACCTTCTTTCTATTTTTGAATAAAATAGCAAACATACTCCAAATCCAATGAAAATTGGACACATGGCTCCTGCCAAGTGTAAAATTTTCTGGAATTTTTGGAGACAATTTTGTTTTGGTTTGATATTTTTAAAAATTCAAAAACATCCATTTTCTTTACTGTCTAATTTGAAAAATCATAAAAAAATATTAAAATTCATTTAAAAATTACAAAAAAAATCATCTACTGTTTGTTTTGTGGTGCTTGTTTTCTAGCCAATTTTGGCTATTTTTCATTACCTAAAACACCTAAAAATTGAAAAACACTTAAAATCTTATAAACATTCTAATAAATAAACTAAAATCCAAAAATAATAATTTAGGTGCTCAAATTTTCCTTGTTTTCTTCTCTATACATGAAAAATACCTCCAGGCTTATTGGGGGGCTCTTAGATATTTTATCTAAGTCCCTTAAGCTCGGCTGGACAGTGCCTACAATTTCTGACCTTGTTTTATTTTTAGAAAATTAAATAAAAATCAGAAAAATCTCAAAAATTCACTAAAAACAGTAAAAATTATAAAACATACATAAATATTTTTATTTGAATTTTTGGTTGATTTTTAGTGCATTTAATAAATAGTTGAGTTGACTTGTTTGGTTGTTTTTCTTATTTTCTTAAGACATTAAAAATTCTAAAAAAATATAAAAAGACTTAAAGACCACCAAAAATACCTTTTTATTTCCTTTTTTTTTCTTTTTGACTACTTCGTAGGCCGCGAGGCCACTTCGTGCTCCTTGTGTTCGACCCTGGTCGCTATACCAGGTTAAACTAATAGCAAGACCGCTAGCTTGTTTTGAGTGACTTTATTTTATATTGGTGGTCTATTTTTCTTGATTGATCGAGTCCGAGTGATTGAGGTTGCGACGACCATTTAGTACCTTTACCTTAGTCACTTGGCTTGGTCATCAGAATGGCGCCGTTGCCGGGGAGCACGGCTTAGTAGTTTTTGTTTTATTTTCGTTTTCTTTTTCGCGGCTTTTCGCGGCTCTTTCTTTTTATTTTATTTTTGCTTTATTTTGTTTTGTTTTATTTTCTTTTATTTTTGTTTTTGTTTGATTTTTGTTTGTTTATTTTATTTGGTATTTTTGCACATATACCCTCATTTTATTTTCATTTATTTTTCTTGCTATTATTTGCTTATTTTGTTGGACTGACCACTTGTCTCCTTTCTTGCGAGGGCCTGAGGACCGAGGTGCCCGATTTCGAGAAGCCGGCGCAACCGAGGAACTTGGAGGCGGTTCCCTTCTTTACGGAGCCGTAGGAGAGCATGAGGGAGAGACTGAGGGGGAGAGGTTTAGCTTAGGTTTTATTTCATTTGATTATTATTGTGATAATACAGGGACAGACACTCAGACTTGGATTTTGCTTGAACTCTTAGCGGGTCTGTTTCGCCGAGCACCGGTGTGCTCAGGGGACCCTTAGGTATTTTCACGGCTTTTTCGCGGTTTTTGGTTTTTCGTTGCCTTTTCCGGTTTTCAGCGGTTTTTTTTCTCGAGCCCCTAGACTTAGGATTTTCTGCTTGCTTGTGCCGTAATTAGTAGGATCCCCACACATAATTATCTGCCTGTTCCTATAGTGCGATTAATTGGACCTACTAATAATTGATTAATAAAAATAACTGACTCATCCCCTTCGTAGCCTACGTGCCGTAGCTTGCCCTGCCAAGCGTTGCTCCTGAACCCGATGTGTCAGGAGGAGGAGGGGTAGACCGAGACCGGACCTTTGGCTTGAAGGATCGGTGACCAGTTAGACGGTTCTTCGAGTAGACTTGCTTGTTTAGGACTCGGCTTTCACCGTTGCATCATATAGGTAGTTTATTTTCTGTCTTTACATTTCTGCGCGGATCACTTACATGTAGAGTGCTGGAGGAAGGTACACATTTCTATCTTTGCATGCATCATTGATTTCATCGCGCATCGGCTTTTTCGTCTTCTCCCCCTTATTTTTGACTAAATAATCAAGAGAACCAAAAAATTCGTTAGGCCTTTGTTTTTATTAAAAATATTAAAAAAGAAAAACCATAAAATTGGGACTGGCTAAAACTATTGACCCTAAAAGACACTCGACTTAAAAATTTGTCTTGGGGAGAGCAACCCCCTCATTGTGTGGTTTGATTGCGCGAGAGAGTGACCCGTTCACTAGGTAGAGCCCTCCGGTGTTATTCCTGACTGACTACCGACTCTTCCGTGCGGGCCAGTCGGTTGGGGTAGCATCGGGTATCCCAACAGGTCACGTAAGCGCTCTGATAGATTGTTTGTTCACCTAATAAAATTTGAAAAGATAATTTGACCGAGCCTTTACGGTCTTCAGCTCGTATTGCGTTGGTGAACAGAAGGTTTGGTTGCCGATCATAGTTTCTCCAGATCTCATCCGCCTTACTCGTCAGATCACGATGATGGGTAGACGCTCTCTTAGGCAGCCTCTGGCTGCACCGCTTTCGGGCACGTCTACCCATTCATCTAGGTTGGCCCGCGAGAGCCGAGACCAGTTCTCCGAGCCCGAGTATGATTCCGCCCTGTTCCCCCTTGACCCCTTTCTTTCTCAACTGAGAGATATGAGCCAGAGGAGAGATTAGCAGACTTGACAGCACCTGAGTTTGGCTCATTTGATTTTGCAGACGTCATGGCTGGTAGTTCTGAGGATCGTTCCCGAGGTCAGCCTGAGCATTTCGTATTGGACCAGGGCGCGATCAACTCCACCCTGATCGCCTCCTTAGAGACCGTTCAGTAGCAATTGAGGGATCAGGGGGCATTCATGCTAGATATGAGGAGAGAGATGGAGCAGATGCGAGCTGAGCGCGAGGAGTGCAGAGAGGGACCGAGGATCCCAGAGGATGCAGATGCAGCAGCCGCAGCAGCAGCCGCAGCAGCTGCCGCAGCGGCAGCAGCCGCCGCAGCCGCGGCAGGAGGACCACCGAGATCGATGCGGGAGTTGCACAACCCCGGATCGACGCTGACGCACCACTGGCTTGTACTTCCAGCCATCGTGGGGGACTTCAAGTTCCCTCGAACACCTTGCAGTTACTCCCCCGCTTCCACGGACTCAATACTGAGGAGCCCCATCTTCACCTCCAGGAGTTTCTCATGATCTGCAGTACTGTCCATGACCATCAGGTGGACCAGGATACGATTCGTATGATTGCCTTCCCCTTTTCCTTGGCCGACAGAGCAGCCACCTGGCTGAAACGCTTGGGGAAGTTCGTTTACACCTGGGAGCAGCTCCGCACCGAGTACTTGAACAAGTACTATCCACTCGGGCGGACCAATGCAGCGAGAGCCCTTATCAACAACTTCTCCATGCTCCCCAACGAGCAATTCCATGAGGCATGGGAGAGGTTTCGTGAGCTGACTGACCGATGCCCGCACCATGATATTTCGAAGCCCAACCTTGTGCAGAGCTTCTTCAGCGGGCTGACACCAGAGCTCCATGGCTTCGTGAACGCTTCTTGTGGCGGGTCTTACTTCGCCAAGGATCACGACCAGGTCTGGGCCATCTACGAGGAGATGGCCGAGAAATACATGGTGATGTCCCAGACCAGGCTATACACTCAGGACAGACCCCAGCAGCAGCCAGGACTCGTGCAGTACCAGAGGATAGCATGGGTCGATGCCGGTCCATCCAGTTCATCCGTAGTAGCAGCAGCACAGGCAGAGTCATCCGCTGCGGATATGGGCATCATTAGTGAGAAGTTGGATCGGATGGAGCTGATTGAGAAGAAGCAGTGCCAGGGCATCACTCAGATGAAGCAAATGGCATAGACTCTGAGCGACATGAAGACCCAGCTCATGTCTCTCCAGGAGGCACAGACGGCTTCACAGCCCCGTCTTCAGTCGCGAGGCGATACCAGCGGCAGCAGCAGCTCGTTCCAGCGCTCCAGCTCACACCAGCAGCCTAGACAGATTCACCTTGTATAGGCGGAGCTGTACCAGCAGCCGCATCCCACCTACTAGTCACCACCATCTCCAGACATGCAAATGGTGGTATACCAGCCGGATCAGCCTCTGGCAGTACTCCCGCCAGCCCAATACGATGCAGAGCTGTTGATGGATGTCAACGGGATTTGGTATGTCCGTCCTCAGCCTGGGATCCGATGAGACCATCCCGGATTCAGGTGGGGGAGTGGAGGTACCCAGCCCCAGCAGCAGTCATCCGGTCAGGGAGGGCAGTTCAGCCAACAAAGAGATCACCAGCAGCAGCAACCCCCAGCCTATCAGTCACAGCAGCAGTCATCCTTTGTTCCTCGTCCCTATCAGCAGCAGGGACAGTCTTGGAGGCGAGAGCAGCCTCACCAGCCACACCAGCAGCAGAACCCTTCCTCTTACCCCTCTCAACAGCAGCAGCACCAGTCCCAGCAGCCTCATTACCAGAGAGGCTACCCGTCGGGCTCTCATGGTCCTCCATACGAGAGCCCCGCCTTGGACAATATAGCCCGCCTCCTCACGGACCAACAGGCCACTTTCAGACGGGAGATGGACGAGTTCCGCTAGGAGATGCGGGACATTGTGAGAGGGAAGGCCGCCATTCCTGCCCAGATAGAGCCGAATCCCAACAGCCTGAAGCGGAAATCTGAGCAGGTAGCTTACACTGAGCATGCCACTCCTAGTGATCCATTTGATGATATGTCTTCGGATCTATTTGATGCTGATTTTGTCACACTTAGGAGCGGTAGGACACCAGCCGACGACGGCGCCTCGTCTGAGCGACGACACGAGGATACATCTGGAGCACCAGATGAGGAGGAGGAGAGCGGTACTGAGGCTGCTCATGATGATGACGGTGGTACTGATGCCACCATGGATGCTGATCCCACCGGCGATACTGAGGCCGCCGTTTCACCAGTTCGAGGAGGTGGTACTGACGCCACCCGAGTTGCCGAGCCAGCAAGAAGTACTGAGGCCGCGAGACGTCCAGCAGAGCCAGCCCGTGGTGGTACTGAGGCCACCGATGTTCATGTAGAGAGAGCTGTTGTTTTTCCTTCCACTGATGTAGCTCGGAACCATGTTGTGAATAAAGGAAAAGGTTTAGTTTACTCCGGTCCCACTGTGGTGCTTGATGTATGTGCATATCCAACCGTCGAGCCGTCTAGACCTATTCCTAGTCCTTCATCTGAGAAGGACCCTGTGATCCCCTTCCCTAGAGCCCTACAGATGGGGAAGGGGAAGAAAAAAGAAAAAGATCCAAAAAAGAGAGAGCAGGAGGAGTTCAGCCAGAGCATGATTGATCGTTTCCATATCCAGCTGACCCTTCAGGAGGCTTTGCAACACATCCCCCTTTTTCAGCGTTCTTTGAGAGACAGGACTACAGTCAGGAGGAGGAGGAGGAACCACCATTCAGAGATTCATATGCTGACGAAAGCCACGTGTTTCACGATCCAGAACCGTCTGCCGGCCAAGAGGCCAGATTCAGGAGCCCCATATGTCAGATGTCACATTAGAGAGCATAGGTTCGATCGGACTCTATTGGATAGCGGATCGTCTATTAACCTCCTTCCGGCAGCCCTTCTTGACCGCTTCGAGTTGGGCACTCTTAGACAGAGCAGGACAGTCCTTCAGTTTGCTGATCGATCTGTAAAGAGGCCGAAGGGGTTGTTGCGAGATGTTATCGTCACTATTCAGGGCCTGCAATTCCCCGTGGACTTCGTAGTGTTGGACATGGAGATCCCTGATTCAGTGGCCGATACCCCCATCATCCTCGGTCGTCCGTTCTTGGCCACAGCCAAGGCGGTGACTGACCATGATAGCGGGAAGGTATACTTTCACGTCGAGGGCGAAAGTGTACAAATAGAGACGGTCGAGGACTACAGAGCCAGAGACAGAGCATGCTCAGAGACCAGCACAGACACAGAGCAGCTGACAGATGCCGGGTTAGACATCCACCAAGACTGTGATTTTGTGATCACAGATGATGAGGCAGCATGGGCAGACCCTACAGCACAGGCCATCCTCTCATTTCCAGACACCTCTGATGCCGAGTTGATAGCAGAGGAGAGCTTGGAGAGCACAACCCTGGTCCAGGATACTTCAGTGGCAGCAGAGCCGGTTCCCGACCGCGACATGATTTCTAGTGATGGTGGTAATGAGGCCACCTTGTGTGATGGTAGTACTGATGCCACCTTGTTTGATGCAGATCCCTCGGATTCATAGTCTGATTGGGCAGATTACGAGAATCAGATGCCAGACCTGAGTCCCACAGAGCCTACAACTGAGGAGGAGGTAGATGTAGAGCAGACCAGAGACAGTTCAGTTGAGCAGCCTTCTCCAGATCCAGTTTGCGAGAGTTCGTTTTCATTCTCCCAGGCAGACTTGGCAGCATACACGTACCTTCTTCCGAAGCCAGATTTGCCAGCACCCAGCTGTCCAGAGCTGAAGCCGCTCCCTACTTCGCTGAAGTATAGATTCCTTGCGGGCGAGCCTGAGATGTACCCATTCATCATCTCCGCCGATCTGACTGGAGAGCAAGAATCCCATTTGATGGGGGTTCTTGAAAAGAACCGCAAGGCAATCGGATGGAGCGTAGCAGATCTCCATGGGATTAGTCCATCATTTTGCTCCCACCATATTTATCTCGAGGAGAGGGCGAAGCCGTCGCGTGAGTTCCAGCGGCGGCTGAACCCCAACCTGAGAGAGGTCGTCATGAAGGAGATTTCAAAATGGTGGAACGCAGATTTTATTTATCCCATTTCCGACTCCAAGTGTGTCAGCCCCTTGCATGTGGTGCCCAAGAAGACGGGCATCACGACTGTGATCAGTGAGTCGGGAGAGGAGATTGCTACACGAGTACCCACCTCTTGGCGGGTCTGTGTTGACTACAGGAGACTCAACCAGGCCACCAAGAAGGACCATCCCCTGCCTTTTATTGACCAAATCATTGAGAGACTGGCAGGGAAGAGCCATTACTGTTTCCTGGATGGGTACTCGGGCTACAACCAGGTGGCCATCGCTCCTGAGGATCAGGAGAAGACCACCTTTACCTGTCCCTTCGGCACATACGCCTTCCGACGCATGCCATTTGGGCTATGCAATGCCCCTGCGATATTTCAGAGATGCATGCTGTCGATCTTTTTGGACATCGTAGGGGAGTGTTTGGAGGTCTTCATGGACGATTTCTCGGAATACGGCGACGGATTTGACTCCTGCCTTGACTGCCTAGACCGGGTACTCCAGCGATGTATAGAGGTCCATTTGGTGCTTTCTTGGGAGAAGAGTCACTTCATGGTGACTCAAGGGACGGTGTTGGCCATATCATCTCCAACAAGGGCATGGAGGTTGATCTGGCCAAGGTTGATGTCATTAGAAAACTCGCACCGTCGTCCAATTTGAGGCAGTTACGGTCATTCCTGGGGCACGTTGGTTTCTATCGGAGATTTATTCATGATTTCAGCAAGATTGTTCGGTCGTTGACTGACCTCTTGACGAAAGACACCGAGTTCCTTGTCGATGACAAGTGTCTTTCGTCCTTTGCGACTCTCTAGCAGTGTGTGATTGAGGCTCCTATTCTCCAGCCACCCGATTGGTTTCTCCCATTCGAGATCATGACGGATGCCTCCGATTTTGCCGTAGGGGCTGCGCTGGGACAGAGGAGGGATGGAGTCCCCTTTGCTATTCACTACGCTAGCCGCACATTGGATTCCGCCCAGCGGAATTACACGGTCACAGAGAAGGAGATGCTAGCCGTAGTGTTCGTCCTAGATAAGTTTCGATCTTATATCATTGGATCTAGAGTGACCTTGTACACTGATCACACCGCCATCCGATACCTCATGGCAAAGAAGGATGCCAAGGCCAGACTTACTAGATGGATCCTTCTACTCCAGGAGTTCGACATTGAGATCAAGGATAAGCCTGGAGTCAAGAATGTGGTGGCGGATCACCTCTCCCGTATAGAGCAGCCTGAGGAGTCTGAGCAGATTGATCCCATTTGTGAGACCTTCCCAGATGAGGCGATCCTTGCTATCGCCTCACTCCCGTGGTATGACGATATTGTGAACTTTCTCATTGCTGGGAAAGTCCCACAAGAATGGCCCAGGCAGAGGCTTGAGACCTTCCTTGCGAAGGCCAAGTCCTACCACTGGGAGGATCCCATCCTTTACCACGAAGGAGGGGATAGTGTCTGGCGTCGGTGCATTCCTCAGGAGGAGCACCATAGCGTCCTCACTTACTGCCACAAGCTTGAGGCAGGAAGACATCATTCTGGGAGGGGAACGACACAGAAAGTGCTCCAATCCGGCTTGTGGTGGCCTACCCTCTTCCGGGACTCTGATGAGTTCGTGAAGAGGTGTACTGACTGTCAGAGGATGGGCACTTGTGGACAGCATGATATGATGCCTATGCAGCCCATTCACTTCTGTGAGGTTTTTGACGCATGGGGCATCGATTTCATGGGTCCATTCCCTAAGAGTCAGGGATTCGAGTACATTCTGTTGGTCGTGGATTATGTTAGTCGTTGGGTTGAGGCTATCCCCGCCTGAGCCGCTGATGCGAGGACAGTTTGCAGATTTTTGAGGAAGCATATCATCACGCGGTTCGGGGTCCCTCGAGTTTTTATTTCAGATGGGGGGTCTCATTTCATCAACGACCAGGTGAAGGCCCTTGCTAGCGAGTTCGGTATAGACCATCGTGTTGCTACACCTTACCATCCACAGACGAATGGTCTAGCCGAGGTGTCGAATAGGGAGATTAAGACTATATTGCAGAAAGTCGTCCGCCCTGACCGAAAGGATTGGTCACAGCTTTTGGACTCGGTCTTGTGGGCATATAGGACGTCTTTCAAGACACCATTGGGCACATCTCCCTTTCGCCTCGAATATGGCAAGCCGTGCCATTTACCTGTTGAGCTGAGGCACAGATCACTATGGGCAGTTACTGATATACTTATGGATCCAGATGGTGTAGGAGACCAGAGGAGGGCAGAGTTAGCAGCCCTGGAGGAGTTGAGAGATACCGCCTTCTCAAACAGCCTACAGTATAAGGAGATAGTGAAGGAGTGGCATGATTATCATATCAGCCACAAGCATTTTGAGCCTGGTCAGAGAGTATGGCTGTTTGATGCGAGGCTTCGTTTATTTCCAGGGAAGCTACAGAGCAAGTGGAAGGGACCCTACTTGGTCAGAAAGGTACACGACAACGGTAGCATTGATATATCCGAGTTGTCTTCTGAGAGTACCTTTCGAGTGAACGGCCAGCGGCTCAAGCCATTTCTAGATCATGAGCCGCGGGTCGTTGATCTTGCCCCTATTCATTTTGCGTGAGATGTGGTCTTTGACTCACATCTAATGCATCTCACGCCTGAGTTTCACTGATCTTCCGCCTTGTATAGATCCAGATGTCTATATCACTACATTCTTTAGTCCAACATCCCTTTCTTCATCTATTGATTATGCTATACTTAGGGTGCACTTTACCCTAAGTATAGGGGGGATGTAGGACCTTCGGGTACTTCTTTTGTTTCTTTCTACCCCTGTTTTTGCTGCCTATACTTAGGGATATTTCACCCTAAGTATATGGGGGTAGACCCTGTACATTCTCCACTCGGTTTTCCCTTAGTATACAGCCTGCTATACTTAGGATTACTTGATCCTAAGTATAGGGGGAAGACCCGAGATCCTCTTGATTTTCTATTTCATCTATTCATCTCTGTATATATCCTTCCTTTTCACTTCCCTATACCTAGCGCGAGTTATGTCTTGTTCATCGCTCTTGACTCTGAGGACATCGTTCGAGCTAAGTATAGGGGGGTGTGTATATATTTCATATATACTTTAGCCATAACTCGTACTTTGTGTGAGTGTGTTAATAAATAAAATGGCTAAAATCCCTAAAAATCACAAAAATTAAAATTAAAAATTTTTCATGTACATAAACCTTCTTTTATTTGCACATAAATAGCTAGTGTACAAATTATTTTTGTAAAAATTATTTCAAAATCTTTTATGTAAAGTTTGTGTAAATATTTTCTTATCAAAATTATGTATATAGTACAAAATTTTTCCAAAATGTTTTGAAAATCAAAAGTTTGCAAAAATCTCGTGTAAATGTGTGTAAATACTTTTTGCAAAACTTGCACTTCATGCATCATCCATTCATGATTTCAAAACATTTTTCAAAAATTTTGCATGTTTGTAAACTTTGTGTAAATAGCATCTTTTGTACATATGTATATAGTTTTTCTGGATGATAGTTGACATTTAAACTAGCCTGGAATCAAATTGAGAAATGGAGCTTGATTAAGATCTTAATCCACCTAACTTCTAAGAGGAACCTTATAGGGCTTAGGTTTAAGGCTTTTAAGGTCCATGGTGACTTAATTCTGTGAGTCCACTAGGCTATGATCACATGTCATCTCAATGAGCCTAAGTAGAGCACTTAACAACAACACATGACTCATATAGACAATGGCTTTACTTGGACACCAGCACTATGCACCGAGCTCTCTACGGATGAGGTGGTGAGGAGGCAGGCTTCCTTGACTTGGGGTAGCATATGAGGGTAGTACTTCTAGGCGGAACCTCTCTTCTTCTTTTAGTAAAGGAAGTGCATCTCAACTTGGTCTGGTTGCCATGAGGTCTAACGACGGGAGTTGTGGGTTGCAATAAAGCTTCAAAAGAGGGATAGTCTACTGGCTCAAGAGGAAAAACTCCTTGTATATATGCTGCACATGTATATGTTGTATAGATGCACTTGAAAAAAAATGCAAAAAGAAAATAACTCCAAAAAAGTGGTGGGTCTGATAGAAAATGATAATCCCACCGGAGTATGTATATAGAGTGCAATAAGCAAAGCTTGAGTTCATGATTCACCTTATGTAGCTTGCAGCAGGGAGACTTGGCTACACTGGTTAAGCTCCCAAGGGTACATGGCTACACTGGCCTTGACCCATTCTCTTCTTACTCCTCTTCTTGAGTCGGTTGAACTTGAACTTAGAAGGGAATACCCCGCTCCTCGAGGAAAGAGTGGCCAGATTGAGGTCATAGAGTTACCTTGTTGGGGAGGGTTGTCAAGTTGCCATTTCTGAGGTGGAGAGCTTAGACCTCACATTCACAGGACAAGAAAAGATTCATGGTCTTCAGGGTTTGTGATTGATGACTTGTTCTGATCTGGAGCATTGAGGAGTCTTGGTTATAGATTAGTGGAACTTAGAGGCTGTTAAGCTTTAGGCTTAAGTCCAAATAAGGTTCCGACACATTAATAATCCAAAGATCTGATCGAGCTCCATACCTTAATTTAATGAAGGTAAGTTTAATAATCAACCTTGATCCATGTACATTCTCTTTTTCTTTTTCTTTATTTCATTTTCACTTCTTTTTCAAATAAGTGTTTGCTAAGGGACTAGCAAAGTTAAGTATAGGGGGGTGATGAATACTCATTCATCACTCTTTATTCTTATATTTTAGCTACAAAAACCTTTGCAAATGCATGTATATAGTTGTAAATAGAAATAATTACCAAAAGCATGCATTGTGTAAAAACCTATAATTATCATGTTTTGTGCAAAAATAAAAGAATAAAGATTAAAAAGAAAAAGAGGGAAATATTTAGAATAAATATTGAGCAACCTAACCCAAGGGAGGGCTCAGCATGGGCCCGACCGCATAAAAGCCAAAGTAGAGGGAGATAGGGGCTCATGTGTGTAAATATCTATGTAAATAAAATAAAAATATTTTCCTCCCAAAAAGAGACTAAAATAGGCTTGTAAATACTTGTATATATTTATAAAGATAAAAACAAGATAAAAAGAGAAAAATTAAAAAGAAAACAAAAACACCACTTGTATATATCCACCTTGTACATACCACCACACCTATATTTATTTAGCCCTATAAATAAATAAAATTAATTTCCAAGAATTTTGTAAATATTCTATATTATATAGTGTAAATAAATAAAATAAATTAAAACAAAAACAAAATAAAAAGAACAAAATTAAAAATAAAAAATACTATTGTAAATATACCATGTATATAAATGCACATATGTATTTATTTTACCTATGTATATAAATAATAAAAATAAAATAAAAATATCTTTTTATTCCTTATTTTATGATATAAATAAATAAAATATAAAATGGGAATAAAATTGTATAAAAATAACAAATTAAAAATCAAATTTAAAAAAAAACTCTATATTGTACATATACCTATATATAGCTATATAATGTAAGTACCTTATTTTTACTTTGAAAAACTAATTAAAAATCACAAAAAAATAGAAAAAATTAAAATAAAAATATTTCATGTTTTAACTTTTTAATAATTCGGCCATTAGCTATCTTTAATTTAACTTTCAAATATCCGCCACGTGGCCTTCACCCATTGGTCCAGGGGATTGTTGACCGCCCGGTCAACTACCCCCCCAGGACCACTTCCCACGGGTTTTGACACCCGACCCGATTTCTCGCATTTTTCGTGTCTAAACCCGATCATCCTCCCCCCAAACCCCGGGTCCGTTTTGATCACGTCAGATCCGGCTCCCTCACCGGCACATCCGTCTCAGGATCCGCGCACTCCATTGACCTACCCGCGCTCATCTTCCCGGACTCTCCAACGTATATAGCTCGAGCTCTGCCACCTTCATTCGCATCTTTGGCTCATTCGCTCCACCCCCAGTGACCTCCAGTGCGTGAGTGAGAGTGACAGCTCACTCCAGGTGCTGTCGCAACGAGGAGAGGGGCAGTGGCCCACTGATCCGGCGAGATACACCGCCGTGCTCCGCCCAGAGCAGGAGCTCGAGCCTCGGAGGTCGACGCTCCTCGAGGCAAGGACCAGGAGCTGCGCAAGCTCGCCCACAGCCGCTTCGTCCACCCAGGTAGACCCATCTCCCTTTCTTTTTCTTTAATTTTCGATTGTCCCCAATTCGCGCCGCCGTCGCCTTCCTTCGATTCCGACCACCTCATCGTTCCGTTCGATCATCGGAATCCACCTTCGCCTCCACCTTCCTCCCGCGCATGTTCTGCACCCATCCACTCAACCCAGCTCGCACAGGAGCTGGGGTTCGAGCTCCTCCGTCCACACCCTCGCTGGAGCTCGCCCATATCGACCCCCCGACCACCTTCACCACGCCTAACAGGGTCGAGGCAGTTTGCCCTCGACCCGCGAGCTCTCTGGTCTACTTTGCAGGTCCATCCAAGCCCATCTGAGGGCTTGGACCATTCGGTCCAGTAGCTCCGGCTCCGCCGACCTTGCTGGAGCTCTCAAGAGCTCGGTTGGGTCATCGGAGACCTTCACTCGGCACGGAAGCCTCCCACGCACCTTCTTCGATCTTCAGCGAGCTTCCAAGAGGATGCCAGCACCGCCACGAGCCCGGCGAAGTTCGCCGGCGCCCAGTTCGTCCAGCATCCTCCTCCGCCGTCCAATCGCCTTCGACCTCCAGTTTGCATCTCGACCGTCCACCTGAGGAGGTCCCGTCACCGTCAGATCCTTGGAGAGGCGATCTGGACCGCCCGATGCGCAAGGTTTAGCCACCGACGCCCTCCACCGTTCGATCCTCCACGTGACTACGCCTCCGCCGTCAGATTCGCCCGAGGAGCCCAGCTTTGGAGGGCCATCTGATCCTGACCGTTCATCTACCACGTGGCATCCATCCAGCGACTCGACTTAATAAAGGGTAATTTACCCTTAGGCCCTGTCTTTTATTTTATTTAGCGTTTAGTCTTGTAAATAGCTAGTTTAGTTGTTTAGTTTTTGGTACATTTGCATTAAGGACCCTGAACTTTATTTTGTTCGCATTTATGCCCCTATGTATGGTGTAGCACGTGCTTCGACACGTGGTTTTCTGGGCTTTTTGCATTTCATACCTTGTAGTTCTGAGATGTTATGAATTGAATGAAAACTTTTGGATTATTGCATTTATACCCCTGTGCGTGAATTTATTGAGCATGTGCGTTTATTCGTGGGTTATTTGCAGACTAGCCCTCGGACTTTTGGTACCTGTTACCAAATAGTCCTAGGACTAGGTTTTTATTACATTTGGGTCCCTGAGTGCCCCAGGCACGTGCCACGTGCTTGATCTCTTGGGTATTTTGCACCAGACCCCCCAGGACTCTTGGTATTTGCACTTAGGTCCCTGTGCACAATACCTTCTTTCTATTTTTGAATAAAATAGCAAACATACTCCAAATCTAATGAAAATTGGACACATGGCTGCTGCCATAGTGTAAAATTTTCTGGAATTTTTGGAGACAATTTTGTTTTGATTTGATATTTTTAAAAATTCAAAAACATCCATTTTCTTTACTGTCTGATTTGAAAAATCACAAAAAATATTAAAATTCATCTAGAAATTACAAAAAAATCATCTACTGTTTGTTTTGTGGTGCTTGATTTCTAGCCAATTTTGGCTATTTTTCATTACCTAAAACACCTAAAAATTGAAAAACTCTTAAAAGCTTATAAAAATTCTAAAAAATAAACTAAAAACCCAAAAATAATAATTTAGGTGCTCATGTTTTCCTTGTTTTATTCTCTATATAGGAAAAATACCTCCAGGCTTATTGGGGGTCTTAGATATTTTATCTAAGTCCCTTAAGCTTGGCTGGACAATGCCTACAATTTCTGACCTTGTTTTATTTTTAGAAAATTAAATAAAAATCAGAAAAATCTCAAAAATTCACTAAAAACAGTAAAAATTATAAAACACACAAAAATATTTTCATTTGAATTTTTGGTTGATTTTTAGTGCATTTAATAAATAGTTGAGTTGTCTTGTTTGGTTTTTTTCTTATTTTCTTAAGACATTAAAAATTCTAAAAAAATATAAAAAGACTTAAAAACGACCAAAAATACCTTTTTATTTCCTTTTCTTTTCTTTTTGACTACTTCGTAGGCCGCGAGGCCAATTCGTGCTCCTTGTGTTCGACCCTGGTCGCTATACCAGGTTAAACTAATAGCAAGACCGCTAGCTTGTTTTGAGTGATTTTATTTTATATTGGTGGTCTATTTTTCTTGATTGATCGAGTCCGAGTGATTGAGGTCGCGACGACCATTTAGTACCTTTACTTAGTCACTTGGCTTGGTCATCAGTTATCTACGGGAGGATGCCACGTACCCACTTTCTGGGAGTGTATCCGATCTGTCAGATCATAAGACCGAGTCGTTTTATACTTCTGATCTTGTTGAATCTGAGTTTTCTCTCCTCGATGACCCTCGCGAGGATGAGCTGATCTTTGAGCTATTCAATGATGTTGCTGATTTCTCTACACTATATGCATCGGATATTGGTCTTCTTAGTGAGTCTCCTGATCTTGATCTTCCATACCTTTTTGATACGGCGATTACCGTGGAGGACTCCATGACTGATCTATCTTTCTCCACGCTCGACTTCTTCAGCTCTGCCATTCCACTCCATTCTGATCTTGAGCCGACGCATTCTTTTATGGTATCGGAGCCCAATTTCATTCTCCCATATCTTTATCCGATACAGACACCCGCCTGATTGTTTACTTGGGTGTCATAGTTTACATTGTTGACCTCGTCATTGTTCCCCTATCGAGACTATGACGACAGTACGGTATTCACCTTACTGATACCGTCCTGAACCTCGATATTGTGTTATCCTACCCTTTACGCCTAGCTGGGGGCGTAACCTCCTCTAGCGCTTATTGAGAGGCACCTCAACATTGTCTAGATCCATTCTATCCATATCATTCATTCTTTCTGTCTAAACACCCCATCTTAATTTCATGATTATGCTACACTTAGGATGCACTTTACCCTAAGTATAGGGGGTGTCATACTTGTCATTATCTATTTGATTATATTACCTCCATTTTGCTACCTATACTTAGAGATATTTTACCCTAAGTATAGGGGAGGTAATATTTGTACATCCTATCACCCGGTATACAGTCTTCTATACTTAGGATTTCTTGATCCTATGTATAGGGGCATCACCGACATCTATTCATTATATTCTTTTATTTGTCATTGTAGCATAACCTTCTTTTCACATCCCAATACTCGGCACGAGTTATGTCTTCCTTCATCACTCTCTGACCACTATGAAGACATAGTTCGAGCTAAGTATAGGGAGTGTCGTATATATTGTATATATACTTAAGCCATTACTCATACTTTCATTTTTTTAATATGGCTAAAACACTGTATAAATACACGTAAAATTCAGTAAAATCAACTAATAAAAGATGCAGATACTTTCTCAAAATTCTTTTTGTACATACTAATTAATAAGTCATGTTAAAATATTTTGAAAAATATTTTGAAAGTAGTTTGAAAATCTATTTTAAGAATCTTTTGAAAACTATTTGAAAAATATATTGAAAAATATTTTAAACCTTTATAAAAGTTTTTTGGTTTGTAAAAATTTTTCTTTGTATGAAATAAAATTATTTTGTAAAACTATTTACAAATGTCTTGAAAATGGTTGAAAATTTATTTTGAAAAAAAATCTATATATACTATTTGAAAAATGTTTGTAAAATAGCTTTCAAATGTTTGTAAATATTTGTAAAATTATTTGGAAAAGTTATTTTGGACTACAATTTTCAAAAGTATTTGTCAAATTTTTTCAAATAAGTTTGAGGGATATATGCATCATCCATAAAATTCTTTACTAAATGTAAATATATACTTGTATAAATTACTAACACTCAAGTTGTATATCCTTTCACCTACTTCTTATAAATAATTGACTCACCTGTGTAAATATGTATATCTTATCTACTAACACTGATCATTATAAAAAAATTCCCTAAAAAAAGTGTAAAAACCTAAAGTCTACAAACAATTGCAAAAAATCATTTTACATTTTCTTCATTTTTTTTCAAAATTAGAAAAATTGTTTAAAAAAGATTTTTTTTATTTTCTTTTCTCTTTGCATTGTACATATTTTCTAACATTTGCATGAGTATTTTTCAGAGTAATGTTGACATTTAAACTAGTCTGGAATAAAATTGAAGAATAAAGCTTAGTTAAGACCTTAATCCACTTATTGTCAGAGAAACCTTATAGGATCTGAGTTTAGGATTTTTTAGGTCTTGAGACTTAATTCTTCAAGTCGACGAGGCTATGTTCACATATCATCTTGATTTATCTAAATAGAGCACTTAACAACACACGCATGACTCTCACAGATAATGACTTGACTTGCACACACACTTTACACGTGGCACAACACGGATGAGGTGGTGAGGGGGCAGTTGACAATTGCTTGGAGTAGCATACAAGGGTAGTACATCTAGGCAGGACCTCTCGTCTTCCTCTAGGGAGGGAAGTGCATCTCAACTTGATCTAGTAGCATTGAGGTCTAAAGACAAGATGTTGTGGGATTGCAATAATGCTTCAAAAGAGGGATAGTCTACTAGCTCAAAAGGAAAAACTCCTTATATACATGCTGCACCTTGTATATATTTTTATAAAAAGAAAAAAATGCAGAATCTCCAAAAGTGGACAGGCTTGATTGAAAAGTATAATGCCTGCCGGAGTGTATATACAAGTGAAAAAAAAGACAATAAGACCTTCATAGTCAAATTTTTGTAAGCTTGCAGTGGATGACTTGGCTACACTAGTCATGCGTCCAAGGATAGGTAAATACACTGGCTACTATCCATTCTTTTCTCCATCTCCTCTTCTTGAGTTGTTTGTACTTGAACTTAGAAGGGAATATCCACGTTCCTTGAGGAAAGAGTTGCTTGATTGGGGGACTAGAGTTACCTTGTTGAGGGAGGTTTTTCTTCATCATTTCTGAAGTGGGGAGCCAAAATACACATACACAGTACAAGTACAGATTCATAGTCACTAGAGCTTGTGTATGTAGACTTGTTCTGACATGACTAATTGAGGCGATCTGACCATAGAATAGTGGAACTTGAGGCATGATGAGTCTTAAACCCGTTTCCCAATAAGGTTCTGCTAAACTAATAATGCAAATGTCCGACCGAGCTCTATACTCCAATTTTATGAAGATAAGTTTAAAAATCAACATTGGTCTAAGTCCATTCCTTTTTCTTTCCTTTATTTTTGTTCTCACTTATTTTCCAAATAAGTATTTGCTAAGGGACTAGCAAAGGTAAAGTATAGGGGAATGATTAATCCACGATTCATCCCCTTTATTCTTCTATTTTAGCTTTATTTCCTTAGTCGAATACCTATAATACCCACTAATTTCATGAAACTATCATTTTGCATGAATTTGTTAAATATGCATTGTTTTAACACTGTTTATATTCAAATAAAAGAATAAAGAAGAAAAGGAAAAGAAAAGAAAATAAAAAATAAAAATAAATGATGCATTTATGAAATAAATGCAAACTAACTCGAATCTTGAGAGAAGGTCAGGACTTGACCTGATTGACCAGGAATAAAGTAGGGGGAGATAGGGTCTTTAATTCACACAATCCAAAACTAATTTGTAAATATTCTTCCCATTATTTTTGAATTCATTCTTTATATATTTGTACAAAACTTACATGATTTTATTTGTTTATAAATTAACCTCAAATTAAATATTTTTCTAAATAGAAATTGTAAATAAAAATGGTTTGTAAATGTTAAAAATAATTGCAAAGTAAAATCATATATAGAATAAAAGTGTCCACACTCAGAAAAATCTGTAAAAAGATAATTGAAAGACCAATTTCGGCTCCATACGAACCCAAATAGAATCAAACTCACTTCCATTTTACTCTAAATTAAATTATCTTTAAAATGGATGTGCTTTCATAATTTTTGGAGTTACGGTTGAGTAGTCGATTTTCTAAGGTGGTTTTTGCAATTTTACCATTTATTTATTGTATATATTTATGCATCCTTATTTTTTACATAATGTAAATAATTGTAAAATTTTCCATAATTATTTAAATAAAAAAACAATAAAACAATTCCTCATTTGTACATGTGTATAATGTACTATATGTGTATACTACTTGTATATAACTAATTTCCTTATATAAAAAACCACCAAAAAATAATTTCTAACATTAATTAATTAAATTAGTATAATTATGAATAATTTATTTCATTATTTGATTTTAACCTACCTTGTATATAAGATTTGATTTTCTACCTTAAATAACTACCACTAAAGTGGCTAATTAATTTTTGTAAATTAATTATTTAAATTATTTTATTTAATTAGGAATTTTATTTTTTATTAATTAATTAATTTTATTTATTTAAATAACCACTAAGTACTTGCCTTTTTTTGTACATATTTTCCTTTTTGGATTTATTCTTCTTTTTATTGAGCTTCCCTCCTTCATTTTCCTCTTGATCAATCTTTGGGAGAGGAGCCCAATCTCCGAGAGCAATCTTGTCGCAGAAGGGTGCCCAGCCTCAGAGTCGTCCGGTGGCAGCAAGGCGATCTTCGTTGAGGCCATCACGACATTCATACGCTCCCATTCGGTGAGATCCAATTGTACTTCTTGCTTTTAATCTAGATTAATCGTAGTGTAAATTGTCATTTCAATTTCAACATCACTATTTTATTTGTAATCCTAATTAATCATAGTCTTTAATCATCCGTATAAATTGATTTCGAATCCAACACCAATCATCCATGTCTTCTTCGTGACCTAATCGCTTCACGTTCTACCGCACATGATCTCTCACCTTCGACTACACACATTGGCTAGAGACCCGGTTCCGATCCCTCACCTCCGCTGGAACCTTGCCCACATTTTTTCTACGTTCGAATTTTCTTGGATTGAGTCGTGCTCGTATCCTCATTTGTTTATACAAAAAATAAAAAAATATTGCAAATGTTTTTATCTCTAACATTTGTGTTGCAAGAATAAAAAAACTTGGTTTCCTTTTCTAACATTTGTTTTGTAGGATAAAATAAAAAAATAATAAAATAATAAAAAACAATAAAAAATATTTACTATTTCTGTTTAAAAATAAAAAAATAAAAAATACTTATTTATTTTTGTTTACACAAAAATATAAAAAAAACAAAGATGGCATGGTCGCAGACGCACCTCCCCCACGCGCGCATGGGCCCGACTCCAGAGTCATCGTCCAGCGGTGCCGCCCGATCGTCGACCCTCCGCCGGCCCCTCCGTGTGAAGCAAAGCCACCTCCATCTCTCTCCCAGCAGCACCGCGCAGCCCTCCGCCAGCACCGTGTGTCGCCTGGCTCCACCCTTTGCTTGGTCGCACCCGACGCTCACAGCCCGCAGCCCGACAACTGTTTGCCTCGTCTCCCTCCGCGAGGGGTGCCACCCGCTCTCCCTTCAACCGCAGATGACGCTCGCGGCCCACAGCCCAGCCACGCTCATCGTGCTTACGAACCCCACCTGGGCGATTTCCTCGCCCGTCACCACGCAGAGCAACCCCCAACTGACTCCATCAAAGATCGACCACTGGCGCCGCAAATGTCTGTGAGCGGTGCCTCCGCCCGTCCCAGCACGACCACCTCCGCTACAGCCGCTGCCACCTGCATGGGAGAGAAAAAGAGGGAGGGTGGTTGTTGGCCTCCTTGTTGGCTTGGAAAGAACGAACAAAGAAGAAAACCCTGTGCATTTTTAAAATAAGAAAATTTAGGAAAATTACAATTCACCCCTTGAGTTTTAAAAATAACAAAAAGGCCTCTGCCAAAGAGCCTGTCACGTGCGTAGCACGTGCCCTTGGGTAATTTTCAATTTCCCCCTCATTTGATTTTTGTTATATTTTATTGTAAAAACATTTAATTTGCAAATAAGTTCTTCATCTCCAGATATTTATTTTATTCGTCCTTTTCATTGAAATTAAATGTTTTTACTGCTTTAAAAATTTTACAAAATTTTTTGTAGATTTATGTCACTTGTCCCTTCGTTGTATAAAATTTTCATCGCATTTTGTTTTTTTGATATTTTAGAAAAAATAAAAAAATACATCATTTTCTCTGCCTCGAAATTGAAAAATCATAAAAATTTGAATATTGCTCTAAAAATTCAAAAAAATAATAGATTAGTTGTATTTTTTATTTTCTATCTAAATTTCATGCATTAATTATTAATAAAAACCAAAACATTTGTAAAATACTATAAATTCTTATAAAAATCATAGAAAATTCTAGAAAAATCCAAAAACAGTGATTTTAGTTCCCGTGTGTAGATATTTGTCAATATATTAGCATAAAAATAATTCTCGAGTTTTGATTACTAAAAATATTTTTAATTTATAAATTACTCTAGGGTGTGCATTGTTTACCTTTTTCACTATTTGATTTTTATAAAATCACAAAAATATCAGAAAAACTTGGAAAAATTATCAAAAATATTTTATAAATTGTAAAACCCAAAAATATTTTCTTCATAATTTTCTGAGCATTTTTATTATTTTGAAAAATACAAAAACAATGTGGTGTGTGTATTTCTTCCCTTGTGCATATTGTTCCTTATTTGAAAATTAAAAAAATTAAAAACAAAAACCACTAAAAATTCATTTTTTTTATTTCTAAATTTGACTATTGAATTTTTCAATCATGCTCCTTGTGTTTGACCCTGGTCGTTATACCAGGTAAATTAAATAGTGAAGACCGCTTACATTTCTTTTCATTGATTAATTTTTAATTGGTTTTATATATTTTTTCTCGTTGAATGCTTGGTGATTCAGGTCACAATGACCCCTGATTATTTTCATACTTAACCTGAGTTGCCAGGCGTGTCATAATTGAGTCATAGGATTGGTGTAGTTTAATTGCATTTTCATTTCGTATCTTATGTTTAATCCTAATTTAGCTCCATTTACTATTAATTAGCGTAGATTTTGAAATTCGTAGTCACCGGATCTAGTCCTCCTACCGTGAATCTCCTCTTGTTTCCACCCTCAAACAACTCCAACTCAATATCCATCCACTTCTTCATCAGAACCCCTCATCCTCCACCCTTGATCTTGCATAGATTGAGGTTCCGGACTTCCCATTCCCTACCTTGTCGGAGATTACACTGACCACATCATCTCTTATATAATCATCTTCAATTCTGGATCACGGATATAGCCCTCGATCCCCTCAAGTGTTTTATACAGGAGAGAGGACTTCAAGAAGGCACCTAGAGCCGACATCGAAGGAAGAACATACCTTCAAGTCCTTGAGAAGAAAAGGACTTCCAGGTCTCCTTCGATGAGACATGGACATCTGTAAAGCTCATGTAACAACTGAGTGGTTCGAGGAAACGTTTGAGCCGATTCAGCAGGGCTGACCATCGTTAGAGTACGGAGGGAGCACAGATTGAAGTTCAACAGGGAAGAAGTTCTTCCCTATTAGTGGACCACCCTTCATAACTGTCCAATCAAAGTTATAGCCTAGATCAAATTTGGGTTGTTCATTTAAAAGTGAACTCTCACTCGATCTAGACTGTAGGAACATAAGTGGCAGGACTTAGCACCTTCTAGACTGCTCATCTCTATCGCACATGCGTGGCACGCTCGCTCTAGGGTAAATAACACAAGATCCCCCATGCCATTTTTATTTTTATTTAGTGTTGTAAATATAAAATTAACTGTAAAATATATATGGTATTTTGCTAAGTGGACCCTAAACTTATGTGATATTGCACTTTGGTCCATCTTCCTCACGTGCTGTGCCATGTAAGATGTTGTAAAAAATTCTAGTTTAATCATATAGTTCCTGGACACTTTCTGAAATGAATATTTAGTTTATTATATTTTCAAATATGTCCTTATAACTACAATGTTTTTATTAATTGTATTTTGTGCATATTAAATAGTTTTATTGCTCTAAATATGTTAGGAAAATTATGCTAGATGATTGACACTTTGCTTGTTTTTGCATAAATTTTGTTTGGTATTTTAATTAATTTTACTTTTTTCTAAAAATCTAAAAATATGCATTTATTCCTTGTTAGATATTAAAATCTAGAAAAATTATAAAACTTTTCCAAAAGGTCCAAACAATTTATATTCTCTATATCATTATATATTCTGCCACATATCCAAAAATTATTAAAAATACGAAATATAAAACATAAAAATCTTAAAACCTTAAAACTTCTATAAAAGTAGAAAAAATTATCTAAAAATATAAAAATTACTTCTTCCTATTTGTGAATTTTCATTAGTATATACTATATTTTAAAAATAATTTTAGATTATTTTGGACTTATAAATATTTATTAAACCCAAAATAATCGCGTATGTTTAATATATTCAAGATTTTCTATATTTAATCGCTTTAAAAATCCATAAAACCTAGCAAAATTCTAAAGAAAATACCTAAAATTTTGAAAAATATAAAAAAGATAAAAATTGGTTTATCTTATATATTTATACTATGTTTTGACTTATTTATAAATATATATAGATATATTATATATACTATATAATATTATATAACATATAATATATTATGTACTATATATTTATATACTTTATTTTAATATTTAATGTAGAAATTAAAAATTTGCAAAAATAAAATAAAGTATAAAATTAGAAATAAAATAAATTAAAGTCCATAGAAATTAAATGCACTTAAAAGTTACATAAAAATAAGAAAAATACAAAATAATTTTTTATTAATTAGGACTAATTAAAAATAACTACTACTCTACGTGTTTACTCTTTGTGGTTCAACAATCTACATACTTGCACTATACACATCTTTGTAGAGTTATAGTAAAGTTTAACTCACACATTTTATTGATTTAAATCATCGTAGATTGATTATTGATTTATTTAAGGGATTTGTCATTGCAGCAATTGTCGGCTTAGCCTATTAAGCCAATAGACCGGTTTCCCAAGTAATTAAATGACATTGTTATTGGGGAGAAATGTTTTATGTTTAATGTAGTTTGTACACATCTATCTATTTTGTTTCATTTTGTGTCATTTTCTATTTATTTGAATTTATTTGATGATTTTTTAATCTGTTCTAGTCACTCTCTTGTTTGAATTTATTGTGAGGGTCCGAGGAGCGAGGGTGGATTTCTTATGAGTCTGGAGAACCCAAGCAAGGCGACAGCCAACACCTACTTCACGAGCTGACATGAGAGTGCAACAAACAATACAAGGACTCGAGCAGAATATTAGTGTAACATAGTATAGTTTTTTTCCTTGTGAGAGAGAGAGACATTAATATAATTTATAAAATTTAACTCTTAGCTTATATGGGTCTATTTAATTAGGTGTTTGTTCACCTAGGGGACCCATCCAAATTTTACGTGTTCTTGATCGCCTTCTACATTTTATTCTCCCTATTTTTCTACATCTTTTATTTTTTTCCTGAGTTTTGTATTTTTTGACTTATTTTTCATTTCACATCCTTTGTGCTTGAGCTCTTAGACTCAGGACTTCTATTTGTGCTTAGCACGATAATTAAATAAGTCCAACCCCTAACTTGTCTATATGTTCCTATAAACATCTATATTTGAACGTAGCCAAATTAATCGATGCTTCTTGATAATAAAATTTCCTGTTTAGGACGATTCTCACTTGCTTTTGCATATAGATTAGTTTTAATTATATACACAGATTACTTTACATATAAACTGCTAGAGCAAGGTACACCTTCTATCTCGTGCATGCAATCATAGTTTTCATGCACATCAGCTTTTCTGACTTCTCTTGTAATTTTCTTAGACTCAAATAAAAATGAAATCAGAAAATTCGTTAGGCAAATTGCATTGAAAAATTTTTAAAAAATTGAAAGCCTAAAAGCAAAAAAAAAGACTGCTAAGAAAACCATGATCATAATTAAAATCGATTAATGTATTGCAATGTTTAGGGTTCATAAATTCCTCATTGTAGTCATGTACACTCCAGACTAAGTGAAATACGATCCTTAAGGATTAGAGCCTAAAACCTAGCCTATGGTTGCCTTGATTATTGCATGGGTATGTGAAGTAATAATGCTTTTATCGATGTGTGGGTGAGTAGGGCTAGGTATGATTACAAACTTAGTATGAATTACTTGAGCATAGGGGAACTACGATGGTGGGTCCGTGTCTCATCGTTCCACATCTGAGTTCCCTGCAAGGGGGAAGTATTTGATTCTCTACATAGGCTTCCTCTCTCTATTCTTTGGCTGAGTAGTTGGCTCAGATCCAATCAAGGACTTTTAAAAAGTGTATACTACCGGTTACAAAGGTAGTGGAAAGTACATGACACTTGTCTGGTAGTACTCACTCATCTATAGGGGTAGCGCTAAGGACTAAGATTGATAAGATCGCCTGAAAAATGGTGTACTTTCATGTCTTAAAGCATGTTCCCCATCATTGGAATAGGAATAACATTGACCAACTAAAGTCAGAATCGAAGAAGTACCATTGAGAGGACCAATTCTTTATTTTCAAGGACTAGATTGTATATGAAGAAGGTGTATTCCTCAAGAGGAATACCAGAGTGTCACTCACTCACGTTCATTAGAGGCAAGAGGACACCAATCATAAAAGATAACCGCTTACAAAGTGCTTCAATATGGATTATACCGGCCAACCTTTATTCAAGATGTTGTTGACTTTGTTAGTTCATTCTTGATTTATCAGAGAATGGGAAGTATAACTGGTTCAAGAGATGAAATGCCCATGCACCTTGTTATATTTTGTTGATGTGTAGGGTATTGATTTTATGTCATTTTCTTAATAGCAATGGATATGAGCACATCTTATTAGAATTTGATTATTTACCTAGATGGGTGGATGTTATCCCAACCCGAAGTGCAGAAACAAGACTGGAGGTACGTTTGTGAAAGATCACATCATTACTAAGTTTTGACTTCCAAAAGTTATTATTTCTGATGGGGGTAGCCACTATGTGAATCGTGATATGAAGAGTTTGACTATGGACTATGGGAGTTACTAGTACTTACCACTCACAGTCAAATGGCATGTCATAGATTTCAAATAGAGAAGTTAAGAGCATATTTCAGGAGCTAGTCCGTCCTGATAAGAGGAATTGGCCTCAGCTATTGGACCAAGTTATAGGGACCTACATGACCGCTTACAAGACCCCGCTTGGAACTTCTCCTTTTAGAATGATCTATGACCATCGATGTCATTTGCCCACTGAGTTAGCACATAAATTTGAATGGCAATAAGGAAGATAAATTGAAATGGTCACTTAGGAAAGTTGTGTCAAGAACTATATCTAAATGAGCTAATAGAGATCGAAAATAAAGCATATGACCATAACGTGGTCTATAAGGATAAAGTTAAGAAATAAGATGACCAGCACATCAGGTTCAAGAATTTTATCTCGGGATAGAAGGTATGGTTGTTCACTACTAAGTTGAAGATCTTTCATGGCAAACTTGTCAAAATGGATGGGTTCCTATATGGTAAGAAAAGTGTGCAATAATGGTAGTGTATAGATATTTGATCTCACAGATGGTGCACGTTTTTTTAGTGAATGGACAATTGTTAAAGCATTTTGTATAATCAAATGAATAATTAGTCCAAATTGAGCAGATTTATTTCATGCAGGTTGACTATTCTAGTACCATTTATGCAAACCCTGCATGAAGAACAACCACGTAAGAGATTCATTCATAGAAGATTCAACAACATCACGATTCTGGCTTTCTATTTTTCTCATAAACTCTAACTCCCTTTCTCTGAATATATTTGGTGTCTCATGTGTTTCCCAACCTCCTTAGGTGAGATATTCATCCTTGTTACTTAGGCTATTTAAAGCCTACTTTTTTGGGGGGTGTGATGAATCCACGATTCATCATCTCAATATCTTGATCTTAGCAAAATCCCCGAGTAAAATCTCAGAAAAATATCCATAAAATCCATAAATTAACAAAATGACTCTTGTAAATAAAACACACTATTTATTATATATTAGATTGTACAAAATAAATTACGCATAAAAAGCCGCAAAAATAAAGGAGTTTTATACTTGTAAATAGCCCAAAACTTCATGTATTTTTAATAAATTCATTTCAACTCCTTTTTGCCTAATTCTTTCTCTAACTTGTTTATAATAATGTACATAAAAATACAAAAATATAAAATAAATTTTACCTCAAATAAATGCTCCTAGATCCCAAAGAGAAAAAGCGGTAAAGTCCAACTTCCAAGCTAAATTCCCGCTCCGTATGAACTCCAAATTCACCAAACTCACTTTTATAGTTCAAGTTAGAAAATTATCTATCCAACGAAAGTGGTTTCATTAAAATCGGAGCTCGTTTGCAAAAGTTGGGTTTTGGGACCTAGATGTACACTGTATACCTTGTATATATTCATTCTTTCTTTAATTTTTATTGTATCTTTCATAATTGCTAAAAATACAAAAATATCATGATTGTGTTGTATTTTAATTATATTATTTTATAGTATTTTTCCGTTGTAAATATCTCTTATTAAAAAGAAAAAAAATACAAATTAGAAAAGTAAACAAAAATTGTACATGTTGTATGTATTTATTTGTAAATTCACCACTATTTTTTTCCCTCTTTATTTTTGTTGTATTATAAGTAGCCTACTTTATTTCATTCTATTTTCCTTTTATTTTTTTTCCACATTCTCTACACTAACTTCCATTTCTACATTAACCACCAAGTCTTCTATTCTACCACCAACTCCCATTCCACCCCACATTCTTCATCTAACCTCCATTCAACTCCACCAATAATCTAACCTCCATTCATCTCCACCATATTTCTAACTTCTCTTTCTTTTCTTCTTTATAATCATATGTACATCCTCATTTTTCCCCATCCACCATTCTTATAGAATAATGAGAGAGCTTGGAGTGTTTTGTTGGTGACAGCGACGAAGCGTCTTCCTCAAGCGACGACCTCCTTCAGGTGAGATCCGCGGAGCTCCGCCCCGCGTCACGAGTTCCCCATCGAGCTCGTTAGCTTCTCCGATTTTATTTCGCCAACCGGATCGAGGCGACGACAGGAGTCCAGCGTAGCTGCTCCGCAAATCCGGCGAACCTCAGGTAAGTATTTCTTCTCATTAATTTTGTTGTTTTATTTTATCTAATGTTTTTATTTCCTTGTTCTTTATAATCATCTCACTATCATTTTCCCCCCTTCTTTTTGTGTACATATTTCCTATCTAAAGAAAATTAAAGAAAAAGATAAAAAGATTTAAAACAAAAAAAAGGGTTCTTTCATTACCACCACCATCACACCATTTATTTTCTTCCATTTGTTGATACATCTCCATCTTCATAACCATCATCATCGTATAATTTTTTTTTTCTTTTTCCATATGTTTGTGTTCATATTCCCTGTCTAATCAAAACTAAAAAAATAAAATTTTTTAAAACAAAAAAAATCTCTTTTTTTATAGCAGTAAAAAGAATTAAAAAAATCAAAAAAAAATCAAAAAAAAAAACCGCAGCCAGCAGCAGCGGTGGGAGAACCCACCGCCGCCGCCCCTCCCTTCCTCCTGCGCCGCCGTGTGCGGCCGTGCGGCGGCGCCGCCACCAGCCCAGCGTGGCCTCCGCCGCCCCCAGCAGAGGCCTTGCCCGCAGGCCTCGCAACCGCCCCCGCCAGCCGCGTCCAGCTCTCCAGCCCCCTCCTCCGCCGCCGTGTGCGGCCGTGCGGCGGCGTCGCCACCAGCCCAGCGCGGCCTCCGCCGCCCCCAGCAGAGGCCTTTCCCGCAGGCCTCGCAACCGCCACCGCCAGCCGCGTCCAGCTCTCCAGCCCCCCCCTCCGCCGCCATCTTCATCGCCAGCCGACGCCACCCTCCTCGCCGGTGCCGCCCGCCGACCACCTCGCCGCCGACCCCGCGCTCGTCGCGCCGCCCTTCTTGCGGCTGCGCGAGCCCCCCTTCCGCCGCCGCCAACCCCCTCCCCCGTTGGGTTCTTCTCCAGCCGATCAGGGAAGAAGAAGGTGGTTTTCTTTTTGAATTATTTTATTGTGAAAATTATATTTTCTTTATTTATAGTTTTGTAATTACAAATAGGTCCCTGTATATATTTGCTTTGTAAATAATGTTTTCTGTTTTGCACAAAGACCCCTGTGTTTGTACTTTAATTTGGACCTTGTTTATGCACATTTTTGTTCAATGAAAAATGCCTTTGTGAAGAGCAACTAATTGTCTACAATTTGAGTGTTTATTTGGATTTTTATGTTACATGGGTAATTATTTAAAAATAATTAATTGAAACTTTGCATATTTTACCCACTCAGTGCTCTTAAATTTATATCTCACATTCCGTTGCTCTAAAAATTCCACAAAATTTATATGTGATGCCTTGATATGTGATGTAATTACTGTCCAAATTTCACATCTATTGGAGTTGTCTTGTGCCTACAATAAATTATTTAGTGATTTTCGTATTTGATTTTTAATTAAATCCACAAACATCTTTTTCATGAAATTTCAAGTCTCCTGGATTGCTCAACTAAATATCTACTTGAGATAATTTTCTTTTTGACTAATTTTATAATGTGGATTTATTAGAAATTATTTACTCGCTGTCACTCTGATTTCACTAAAAAATTCACAAAAAAATCATAATTTGTCAGAAAAATCCAAAAAAATTACTGTAGTCTCCTTGCATGATGTTTTAGTTCCAGTAAATTTTTCATAATTTTTGCTTTCTGTTTGTATGACAAATTGCAAAAAGACCCTTAAAAAGTGTGCATTTTTCATTGTTGCATTTTAAGTCCTAAAATTCCAAAAAAATGTGTTTTATGTTCATCACTGGATTAGGATTCTAGGAAAAATATAATTTGGCTAAATTGGATTAATTTCTCATTAAAATTAATTTCGCTAAGTTGTATGCTTTCGTAGTGTTTTAATTCAACCGCATCTTGCATTGATATTTCTTTTTGCATTAAAAAAATCTAAAAAAATACCGCATTGAAATCTAGACCTAAATTTGCAAATTAAACCCAAGTTGTTCCTTTGCCTCCATGTGTTCGACCCCGGACTTGCCCGGGATATAAATTAAGCCGAGACACTCTTCACGGAGATCTTCTCTCGGTTCTGACCGAATCGCTAAGTACACGTGCTACAACGTGACCTAATTAAACACCGTATCTAGCGACTCGTCAGATGGCGCCGTTGCCGGGGAGGCAAACGGCTTAGGGATTAATTTAAAAATTTGGATTTAGTTTTCCATTTACTTGGGTAGTCTGACCCCCGAGCCACTTGTATTTATTCCATTTTTTTCAATTACTTCTCTTTATATTTTTGTACATATCTTGTTGTTTATCTCTCTAATATAAATCTCATTTTTCTTGCGAGGGCCCGGTGGACTTGGAGTGCATCGGAGGTCGACGGACGCGACGCGCGTCGACTGTTGAAGAGCAAGAGAATTAATTTATCTTCGAGAGAAATTTTGTAAATTTTTGTAGTAATTTAGGTAATTCGCACTTTCCAGCGGCTCTTGTTTGAGAGCTCGTGCTTGTATCCGGACTGGACTTTGGACCCTCTTGTGGTCGTGTGGTTGCTTGACGTAGAATAGGACTTGCACTCGCGGCTCTTAGAGCATTTTTATTAGATTATCTTGATTGCTTGTGCTCGTAATTTTTAGGACCACACATCACATTTAACGAGACGCACTTAGACCGCAGAACTATTAGTCAAATTTAATTTGTTCATCACTCGCTAATAGAACTGCCTGTCTAGGAACGGTTTTCTCGTTTGCATTCATATAGTATAAAATTTCAATTCTGCCTTGCATCCCACATGTAGAGCGCGAGGATCACTGTAAGTCTTCTGAACTGGGCATGCATCATTGATTTCATCATTTGCATCGGTTTTTCTCGACTCCCTCCCCTTGGTTTTTGAAACTTAGGTTAAAAGGAAATCGGGACTGATCGTTAGGCGTGCTTTGTTTGGTGGACTAATCAAGTGATAACCAAACCTAAAACCGGGACTGCTAATCAGAGTTGACCAAAAAAACTGATTAAAACTAACACTTGTTTTGGGAGAGCAAAACCCTCATTGTATGCTTGGCTAATTGTGATTGTTGAGAGGTGAGGACGCATCCCTAGGATAGTGCCCAAAACCTACTTTTAAGCCTTGCGTAATTGGATTGATATCTTGATTTATCACCTAATTAAAACTGAAAAGATAAACGGTCGGACTTTTGCGACCATCACTGTGTTGAGTAGGTGAACTCAGGGTTTGCTCTTGTGTTTGTTTGTCTTGTGTGTTATTCGGTGCACTTGCACGCTTTCTTCCTCGATCTGCTTCATTCTCCCATTTTCCCTCCAAGATGTCAGAATATTGGTCATCATATCCACGTCATTCTTCTTTGACCATATTTCGATCATCTCCACCCTCTCATTCCTCTTCATACCCACACCCCAACCGCGAAGTCAGAACTTCGACTGACTTCCGCACTTCTTCGTCCTTCTCACCTACCCCACATTCTTACACCCCTGACCCACAACCACCTTGGATTGATTCATTATATTCTCGTCCGCTTGCTGGAATCAAGGAACAAATCGAAGAGCAAGCGACTGCTGAGATGAATGATTGGCATAATCAGTTGACCCCACATACCTCACTTGCACCTCGAGTTGGGACAGAACAACAATTGCCATACACACATCCCGACTTAACCTTAGGGTACAACATGGTCAACCAGACAAACCGAATGGAGAGGCCTGCACCGTACGATCTTCCTGACTTGATTGACCTGAGTGATAGAGACCACATTGACCAACCTTTATATCACCCATTCGGAGAGCCGACATATACAGGGGATCGGATTCATGCGACTGATTTACAGACCCCCTGTCTACTAACTCCGCCTGATGAGGCTCCGACCAACAACTGCCATACATATGGGCCATACTCAACCCAGTATTACACACCCGAGTCAAGGTGTGTTGAGTATAAGAGCTCGAGTTCTCAGCAGTACCCTCCAATTGCGTCGACTTCTCTCATGATGTGTCATGAGAACTTATTGGAGGATGACATTTGTAGACCGATCAAGAGTCCAGGTAGGAATGTGGATCATGGATCTTGCGGATTGAATTTCGAAAACCTGGAAGACACCGGATTGACCACACATCATGTACAGCTGGAGTCCCTTCTATCTCCCTCTTCTACTAACCACTTTTCCTCCAAACTTGAGTATGTACATTCTCCTAGTCCTTCACCTACCAAAAAGACCAAAAAAATTGAAAACTCGGAAAATACCATAAAAATTGAAAAAGGAAAAGATCTAAAAAAATTGGATCCTGCGGTTAGGGAAGCATTGGATAAAAAGTTGATTTTTGAGCTTCCCTTAATAATGGCCATTGAGCACTTTCCCGACCTTAAAAGATTTGTGAGAAGTAAATTGATGCCTAAAAGGTCGGGCAATAAGAGAACAAGGACTGAGATACATATAGTGTCTATGGACACATCTTTGATGATAGGAAGAAAAATCAAGAGCCGCAGAGTAAAGTGGTTACCTAGATTTGATTGTGAAATCAAAGATACCACATTCACCCATGCAAGAATCGATGATGACTTACCGATTAATATCCTCCCGACCTCCGTGTTTGCCAAGCTCAAACTCAGATCTGCCAAGAAGTCAAGAGAGATCATTCAGTTGGCGGATCGATCTGTTAAACGGTCAAGAGGAACCATTTCAGTCATCGTCACTTTCCAAGGTGCTCTACTGGAGATAGACTTCACGATCATTGACATTGAGCACCGAGGAGAGTTCACCCAGTCTCCGATCATTCTTGGGAAGCCGTTCTTAGCCTTGGCTAAGGCAACTATAGATTGTGAGACTCGGGAGATCGATTTCTCTGCATTGGGAGCACTCCGACCTCACCCGATCTTTGAGGACACACGATATTCCAAGGTAACCCGTAAAGTTGCAGACAGTCGCGACCTTCGAGAGACAGTTGAGTCCCATCTCTCTACTACACCTGAGATACCGACTATCCAGACAACCATTGGTTTAGACACTTCCTACAACCACACACCACCTACTGCTTGCACCACCACCACGACAGCTTCTAGAGAGGACTCAAGAGCAGAAGCTATCAGTGAATCGGACATGACCTTTGTGGATTGCCTTGATCATTTCGATGATCCGACACAAGAACCCAACAATGTCAAGCCAACTGAGAACACTGTGCCTTATCAGAGACGTGTGCTGACCTTGCAGGAGTATTACAATGCATATGGTGACTCATCTGATGATGAACCTCTGGTCAGAACCTCACACACACCACATCCAGGACATACATCAAAGGAGAAAACTGGGACCAAATTGACCAATCTTGATAAATCGGTTGCTCCATCCTCTAGTCGGTCATCTAGTAAGAAGAAGACGAGTGTTGATTCCTTGAGGTGTTCCCCCGAACTCCTTAAGACATATCAATCTCCTCTTCCTCTTGATGCTTCAGGTTCTAGAAAACCGACTAAGAAGGTTACCTTCGATGTTTCAGAGAAGGAACTTTCTGAGGAGTCCTCATCAGGTCCGGATGAGGTGATCTACATGAGTGAGCTTAGTTCGGCTTATCTGAAGCCATATTTGAGCAAGCAGCCGTGTGTCGACCCCCGTTGGACGTTCCCCACACCTCACTATTCTTCGGAGGACGATTCTGATAGCGACACATGTGTATACTACCCACCCCATCGCTCCCGCAAGAAGGTCCGTCACAAACCTTCTTGATCCTTGTATATTCTCCCTCCTCCTTGTACATATTTTCCTTCCTTTATTCACCTCCCTCCCTCATGATTCGCATCACTCGCCCAGGTTCCGTATCGTTTTCATTTTGTGGCTATACTTAGGATGACTAGATCCTAAGTATAGGGGGGTGAGTGACCCGATTTGCTCCTTCTCTTCTTTTTATTTTCTTTTTGTATATTCTTTCCCATTCTCATCGGTCTTCCAATCTTGTGTTCTTTCCAATACTTAGGCTGACCAAAGCCTAAGTATAGGGGGGACCGATGCCCGCCATGTGTATTTACTCACCATTTCTCCTCTTGACCTCGTCCGCCCCATTTTTGCTCTTCTTCTACACTTAGGCTGACCAGAGCCTAAGTATAGGGGGGCGGATCGACTTCTATACTTTTTTATTATTTTAGCTTTCCTACGCTTAGTACGAGCTATGTCTTTTTGTCACCTAGTGCCATGAGGACATAGCACAAGCCAAGTATAGGGGGCGTGTATATATTACATATATACTTTACCCATACCTCGTACTTTCACGTATTTTTGTATATATTATACAATAATTATGGGATGGGTTAAAAAAAAACAAAAAAAGCAATACTTTTTCTAAAAAAAACAAAAGTATTTTCTTATTTACCTATCTTTTTCAAAAAAAAAAACAAAACTTTTCTAACAAAAAAAAACTTCTTCTTTGCCTTTGTTTGTCAAAAAAAAAACCTTTGTAAAAAAAAACTTTTTCTAAAATTTTTTAAAAAAATCAATCATTCATTAAAAAAAACAAAAAACTAAAAAAAAACTAACTAATAAGTTGGTTTAATCCCTGACACAATTCACTTTCACACAAGACTAGTGATGTTCAAGAACACTTGGTTTATGAGGTCTTGAGTTTTGAGTTAACCAGCCTTAGTCATTAGGGTCCTTGACTTAATTATTCACATTTCCCTAGTTTGAAAGATGTGTGTGCTATATTGCATGCTTAGTCTCTACCTTAAGAATATGATCTGCACCTCACATACACGACTGCAGTTATGATGAGATGAGTTGTAATTTCACTTGAGGAACTGGGAAGAGGGATTTGAGTTTGGACTTGATTTGATAATGCTCGAGGATGGGATAAAATCAATGAAGGCTTCATGAAACCTGAGTGTCAGCATCTTTAGCCAGTATGAGAACATGGTTCTTGTACTATCTCTTGATATTTACCTATGTGCCAGGGTGTGATAAAATAAAAAAAAATGTTGATCAGTGTGCGCCAACTCTTGGTAAAAGCAGTGGAGCTAGCCACAAATACTACAAAGCAATGAAATGTCAAAGAAAAGCTCTCATTCCACAAAGTCAATTATCAAAAGAGCTTCCACCAAAGGCGAGCGCTCCCAACCATTTCAAAGTGTCCACTTGGACCACCGCTATTAGGACCAGGAGTCGGGCTTGCACCAAAAAAGGGCTCTGTATCGTAAATGCTACAAGTCTGGGTGTAGAAGGTACGATAGGTACTCAAAAAAGGCACACCCCGGTGTACTCCCAGGAAAACAAGTGCAGACGGCTCCAACTTCTCTTGACGGACGCACTGATCAACACCAAAAAAATTGCGTTGCGTAATAAGGCACTTGAGAGGATCCTTGTTCCAATGAGAGGGAGAGAAGAAATGACACAATCCTATGCCCTCCATCAACTGGCCTTCCATCTACACTTTTAAGTCTGACAACTAAAGAGACGGTGGATTGGATGCAAGAAATGATTTATTCTCTAGTGTTGAGGATCAGGTTCTTAGGAGAGTCTCTTGGACTGGAACCTTGGGTGACGTTGTGACTCTACTCTTATAACTGCAGTCAACACTAAAGTCATATCCCTACTTTATATGTATACAAAGAGAGTCTGATGATTAGGGAAATTGGGTACCTTTTGACTAGAGCTTGGTTCAGCTTAGAATTTTAGGATCTCTAAAACCGAGAGTTCTTGAACGGATCAAGTCTTGTATTCACATGCACAGTCAGGGATTAACCCAACTTATTCATTCTTATTTGCTCGAGGACTAGCAAAGTTTAAGTATAGGGGGGTGATGAATCCACGATTCATCATCTCAATATCTTGATCTTAGCAAAATCCCCGAGTAAAATCTCAGAAAAATATCCATAAAATCCATAAATTAACAAAATGACTCTTGTAAATAAAACACACTAATTATTATATATTAGATTGTACAAAATAAATTACGCATAAAAAGCCGCAAAAATAAAGGAGTTTTATACTTGTAAATAGCCCAAAACTTCATGTATTTTTAATAAATTCATTTCAACTCCTTTTTGCCTAATTCTTTCTCTAACTTGTTTATAATAATGTACATAAAAATACAAAAATATAAAATAAATTTTACCTCAAATAAATGCTCCTAGATCCCAAAGAGAAAAAGCCGTAAAGTCCAACTTCCAAGCAGAATTCCCGCTCCGTATGAACTCCAAATTCACCAAACTCACTTTTAAAGTTCAAGTTAGAAAATTATCTATCCAACGAAAGTGGTTTCATTAAAATCGGAGCTCGTTTGCAAAAGTTGGGTTTTGGGACCTAGATGTACATTGTATACCTTGTATATATTCATTCTTTCTTTAATTTTTATTTTATCTTTCATAATTGCTAAAAATACAAAAATATCATGATTGTGTTGTATTTTAATTATATTATTTTATAGTACTTTTCCGTTGTAAATATCTCTTATTAAAAAGAAAAAAAATATAAATTAGAAAAGTAAACAAAAATTGTACATGTAGTATGTATTTATTTGTAAATTCACCACTATTTTTTTCCCTCTTTATTTTTGTTGTATTATAAGTAGCCTACTTTATTTCATTCTATTTTCCTTTTATTTTTTTCCACATTCTCTACACTAACTTCCATTTCTACATTAACCACCAAGTCTTCTATTCTACCACCAACTCCCATTCCACCCCACATTCTTCATCTAACCTCCATTCAACTCCACCAATAATCTAACCTCCATTCATCTCCACCATCTTTCTAACTTCTCTTTCTTTTCTTCTTTATAATCATATGTACATCCTCATTTTTCCCCATCTACCATTCTTATAGAATAATGAGAGAGCTTGGAGTGTTTTGTTGGTGACAGCGGCGAAGCGTCTTCCTCAAGCGACGACCTCCTTCAGGTGAGATCCGCGGAGCTCCGCCCCGCGTCACGAGTTCCCCATCGAGCTCGTTAGGTTCTCCGATTTTATTTCGCCAATCGGATCGAGGCGACGACAGGAGTCCAGCGTAGCTGCTCCGCAAATCCGGCGAACCTCAGGTAAGTATTTCTTCTCATTAATTTTGTTGTTTTATTTTATCTAATGTTTTTATTTCCTTGTTCTTTATAATCATCTCACTATCATTTTCCCCCCTTCTTTTTGTGTACATATTTCCTATCTAAAGAAAATTAAAGAAAAAGATAAAAAGATTTAAAACAAAAAAAAAGGGTTCTTTCATTACCACCACCATCACACCATTTATTTTCTTCCATTTGTTGATACATCTCCATCTTCATAACCATCATCATCGTATAATTTTTTTTCTTTTTCCATATGTTTGTGTTCATATTCCCTGTCTAATCAAAACTAAAAAAAATAAAAATTTTTAAAACAAAAAAAATCTCTTTTTTTATAGCAGTAAAAAGAATTAAAAAAATAAAAAAAAATCAAAAAAAAAAACCGCAGCCAGCAGCAGCGGTGGGAGAACCCACCGCCGCCGCCCCTCCCTTCCTCCTGCGCCGCCGTGTGCGGCCAGCCCAGCGCGGCCTCCGCCGCCCCCAGCAGAGGCCTTGCCCGCAGGCCTCGCAACCGCCACCGCCAGCCGCGTCCAGCTCTCCAGCCCCCTCCTCCGCCGCCGTGTGCGGCCGTGCGGCGGCGCCGCCACCAGCCCAGCGCGGCCTCCGCCGCCCCCAGCAGAGGCCTTGCCCGCAGGCCTCGCAACCGCCACCGCCAGCCGCGTCCAGCTCTCCAGCCCCCCCTCCGCCGCCATCTTCATCGCCAGCCGACGCCACCCTCCTCGCCGGTGCCGCCCGCTGACCACCTCGCCGCCGACCCCGCGCTCGTCGCGCCGCCCTTCTTGCGGCTGCGCGAGGCCCCTTTCCGCCGCCGCCAACCCCCTCCCCCGTTGGGTTCTTCTCCAGCCGATCAGGGAAGAAGAAGGTGGTTTTCTTTTTGAATTATTTTATTGTGAAAATTATATTTTCTTTATTTATAGTTTTGTAATTACAAATAGGTCCCTGTATATATTTGCTTTGTAAATAATGTTTTCTGTTTTGCACAAAGACCCATGTGTTCGTACTTTAATTTGGACCTTGTTTATGCACATTTTTGTTCAATGAAAAATGCCTTTGTGAAGAGCAACTAATTGTCTACAATTTGAGTATTTATTTGGATTTTTATGTTACATGGGTAATTATTTAAAAATAATTAATTGAAACTTTGCATATTTTACCCACTCAGTGCTCTTAAATTTATATCTCACATTCCGTTGCTCTAAAAATTCCACAAAATTTATATGTGATGCCTTGATATGTGATGTAATTACTGTCCAAATTTCACATCTATTGGAGTTGTCTTGTGCCTACAATAAATTATTTAGTGATTTTCGTATTTGATTTTTAATTAAATCTAGAGACATCTTTTTCATGAAATTTCAAGTCTCCTGGGTTGCTCAACTAAATATCTACTTGAGATAATTTTCTTTTTGACTAAGTTTATAATGTGGATTTATTAGAAATTATTTACTCGCTGTCACTCTGATTTCACTAAAAAATTCACAAAAAAATCATAATTTGTCAGAAAAATCCAAAAAAATTACTGTAGTCTCCTTGCATGATGTTTTAGTTCCAGTAAATTTTTCATAATTTTTGCTTTCTGTTTGTGTGACAAATTGCAAAAAGACCCTTAAAAAGTGTGCATTTTTCATTGTTGCATTTTAAGTCCTAAAATTCCAAAAAAATGTGTTTTATGTTTATCACTGGATTAGGATTCTAGGAAAAATACGATTTGGTTAAATTGGATTAATTTCTCATTAAAATTAATTTGGCTAAGTTGTATGCTTTCGTAGTCTTTTAATTCAACTGCATCTTGCATTGCTTCTCTTTTTGCATTAAAAAAATCTAAAAAAATACCGTTTGGATATCTAGATCTTAAATTTGCAAATTAAACCCAAGTTGTTCCTTTGCCTCCCTGTGTTCGACCCCGGACTTGCCCGGGATATAAATTAAAGCCGAGACACTCTTCACGGAGATCTTCTCTCGGTTCTGACCGAATCGCTAAGTACACGTGCTACAACGTGACCTAATTAAACACCATATCTAGCGACTCGTCAGGGTGGGGGGGCAACCCTTGTTTTGTATATTCCTTTCGTTTCTGCTATTTGTCTTCCACCCTTGTCTTTACTACTCCCTCTCTACACTTCAGTTATTTAAAACCTAAGTATAGGGGGACATGCTCGTTCTAGTTATCGTATACTTTTTTTCGTTATACTTAGTATGAGCTATGTTCTTCATTTGACTTAGTGCCATGAGGATATAGCACAATCTAAGTATGAGGGATTGTGTATGTATGTTATGTGTATGTATTTCATATATAATGTATTCATAGATCGTTCTTTAAAATATTTAATATCACTTAATGGGCTAAGGGTATGAGAATTTAAAACTAATTAACAAATTATTCTGTAAAATGTTCTGAAAATCTTTATATCTATGTGACATGTTTTGCAAAAATATTTTACAAATGGTTATTAAAAAAAGGTACAATTGGTTTTGACAAATGCTTTTATAAAAATGTTTGTAAGTACTTAAAGATATTGTTTGACATTGTTTGAAAAATTAGTTTGAAGAAAACTATATATAATCTCTCTAAAATAATGCTAACTAATATGCGGATTTATCCCTAACACCTTCACATCACACAAGACATGCAGTTCAGGATACTTGGTTTAGAGTAGCACTTTAACTCAAGGTTTGACCATTCTTGATGAATAGGGTCTTATGACATTAAAACTTAAACTCCATAGTGTACGAGATATACATGTTATATTGCATGTGGAATCTCTACTCTTAAAAGAATATGATTAGCACTATAATGCATGGTTGTATAATCATTGTGACGAGTCAATGTTTTGCTTGAGGGACTAGGATGAGAGGTTTGAGTTTGGACCTGATTTTATAATGCTTGAGGATGGGATAAGATTGAGGATTAATTCATGAAACCTGAGTGTTAGCACATTATCCACTATGGGAATAAGCTCCCTTTATTATCTTGATGAAAATCTAAGTTCTAATGTGTGCAAAATCATTAAAATTATTGACAATATGCGACAATTTGGTTAAAGTAGTGGACCTAGTCAAATAAAAAGAAATTTCATAAGGAAAAAGGTCTCAAACATTCCAAGCAAATATTTAAGAGCTTATACTACTAGCAAGCGCTCCCAACCTTGTCAAAGTGTCCACATAGACCAAAGCTACTAGTCCATATGAGTCGGACGAGCATATTAAAAGGGATATGCATTGTAAGGGATACAAGTCTAGGTGTTGAATGTCTTTTAAATACTCAAAAGAGACACACCCCTGTGTATCCAAAAAAACTAGTGAAGGCGACTCAAACTTCTTGACATACATGCTGATTAACACTAAAAATATAAGCATGTGTGTGACTAGGTCCACTAGAGAGATCGTTGTTCCAATGAGAGGTGAAAAGAAATGACATAATCCTACAATCATTCATACTTGGTGATGAATCTATGATTCATCGTCTTTATTCTTTCATTTTGACTAAAATCATTGGTAAAATACATGTAAATAGTCACTATTTCCCACTAATTAACATTCTAACCACAAATATTAATATTATATATTTAACACTTATTTTATTCAAAATAAAATAATAAAGAGAAAAAAGGAAAATAAAAGAAAAAGAAGGATGTATATAATAAATATACAGACTGATCCTAACCCGAGACCGGGTCAATATTGACTTGGTTGATAAAATAAAAAAGTAGGGAGAGATAAGGATCTTAGCTTATAAAAATGATAGAAAATCAAGACCAAAAATATATTAAAAACATTTTCCACCTTGTAAATATTTCGCCTATTTTATTTATCACTTAGAAAATTCCAAACCAAAATTCTTCTTTCATAAAATTTGTTCATAAAAATATATATCATTTTAATAAATATTAGAAAAATTATTCAATATAAAAATAAAATATTATAATGAATCGAAAAAGCAGTAAAAGCTGACTTCCGAGGTTCATAACTATTTATAGAAAACTCAAAATTGACCAAACTCACTTTTAAACATAGTTTTATTACTAATACTATTTATTTAAAATATAAAAAAAATTAGAATAAAACGGGTGAGTTTTGGTGTTTGGGCCCCGTTGTCTATATGTGCTATATGTAAAATCTTCCTGATTTTCTAATTGATTAAACGTAACTCCGTTTAACTTAATTTTTTTCTAAAATATTTCTAAAATTTATTAGAAAAATATAAAAAATATAACTGAAGTCAAAATGCTTATAAATCCCGAAGCCATGAAGCTGTTACTTAAAATTTTCAGACCTCATAACTCGGTCGTATGGACTTCGAATTGGGCAAACTCAGTCTTAAAAGTTTGTTTTATTGAATTATGTATCAAATGACACTAATTTCACTAAAATAGGAGTTAATATACAAAGTGTGAGTTTTGGGACCTTGTTGGTATATATTGTACAATGTACATTAATTTATATTATTTATTATGTATCATTTATTTTATTTATATACTATATTATTATTCTATTATTAGAATTAAATTAAATTATATTATTTATTTATTACTTTATTAGTTAAGTTATTTATTTTTTAAATATTTAGTTATTAATTATTATCTAATAAGTCATTAAGTTGTTTAATTATTTCAATAATTATATATAATTAATAATTTAATTATTAATTACTTATGTAATAACGTAATTAAGCCTCTAATTAATAACTAAATTAGTATAATTATTAATTAGCTAATTTATTTATTTTTATTTTATTCTTCCCTTTCTCTCTCTTCCTTTTCACCTTCTTTCCCATTTTCTTCCCCCATCACTAGCGGTGCACGCCGTTCCTTTTCCTCTCTCCGCCAACCTCCTCAACGGTCAGTCGTTGGCCGACCGTCGTCTGTCGAGGCAACTACCCAGAAGCTCCTCCTGGAGATCTGTCCACAGGTGATCCTCCATCTGATTCATCTGCTACCTTCCGCATCGTTAGGTCAGTAAATCTTCTATCTCTCCTTCTCTCCTCATTTCCACTCTATTATCTTTTCAATCAGTCATCCTTTGATTTCGCTAAACAAATCGTGAGAAATCCATAACTTTCATCTTCCTTATCCCCTTCATTTCTCTTCTATCTCCCTCATTCTATCACCTCTAATCAGACACGATGATCAGACACTCAGAGCTCAATCCTCTGCATCACAAAGCTCTTTCTGTCACATTTTTTCTTGGGCTGAGGAATCTATCCTCGACCCACATCTAAGCATTTGTAGGATATCATCTGGAGGAACATCACGTCAATCGCACCAATAAATAAACACCTTCTGGAGATCTGAATCTGAGAGGACCTAAAAACGATAACGAAGCTCCGTGATCATCGACCCACATGAAACATTCGAGCATCAGTTGTGTGAGTAGCTGATGAACCTCAGTTTCATCTCTTTATTTTCTATAATTAACCCCCTTGCTTAAAGTTTTGTCAATAAAACCCAGTTAAAGTGCTGTAATTAACAGAGTCCTAAATAAATTAAAAATCACAAAAAAATGACAAAATAAAAATCGTGTATTTTTAGACTTAAAAATATCTTCAAAAATATATCGGGCCTTTGTTTAATATCATCTCCAGTTTTGGCCAACATGAAACTTGTAGATCTCGTCAAGATCTACAACTTTCATGTTTTGAGTTTTTCTCAAATTCGACGATCTAGGCCTTCAAACATCAACTGGAAGTTTGCAATAATTTGATTGGGCCACGTGGCCCGTTCTGGGTGAGCCACGTGGCCCGGTCTTCTTTGTCTTATCCGCCGCCAACCACAACCATTGGACCCCTTCATGGATCCAACAGTTGTGCTCCTTCCACGCCGTTCTTTATCCGTGACCATCAGATCAAACGCTTCTTCTCATCTAAGCCCGTCGCCAGCGCCGCATCTGCAGCTCGCCACGTGGCACAATCGCTACCCTTCATTCACGCCCCCGATTTCCATCACCAGCCGTTAGCCTCGCCAACCGTTCGATCCTCGCGTTCTCTGCATCAGCACCGTCCGTTAGCGCCGACCCCTTAGCTTGCCACGTGGCAGCTTCATGGCCCGCCGATTACTTTGCTTCAGATCTGATCTCAACCGTCGCTTCACGCCTAATTGACAACCGTTGGATCTCCAGATCCAACGGCCTTTGGTCGTCGTCAACCTCCGACCCCCCTCTCTCGCCCACGTTCTCCACTCGCGTCACCCAGTCGCCCTTTCCTTTTTCTCCGCCACCTCATTTGACTTCTTCCATCGCCAAGTGCCCTCCGACCTTCCCCACTCTTCCCTCTACCACGCGCAAGCCTCCATGATCCACGATTACTTCCCCAGTCGTCCCATATTCCCTCGAAACACACGACCGCCACCACCATCACCGGCCTTCACATCTTCAAATACTCCGCCCCTCCCGTCATTCCAGGTCGTCCGCCTTTACGTGGGAGGTCGCCCAGCCCTCCTCCGTCTCCCTGTGACAGGGGGAGGCGGAGGATCGAGCGATGACGACGAACCTCCCCGGTGTCGACCCTCCGCCATCCATGGCGGTGTTGCGGCGCACGCCTGCCCCCTCGAGCTGCCCTGAATGGCTGACAGGGTTCAGCGAAGACGAGAGTTCCTTCTTGGATCTCGCCCCCAAGCTTCGCTCCGCCCCATCGCCGGTAAGTCTTCTTCTTCTTCTTCCTGTGCATTTCTCCCTTAATTCCCTTTAATTAATTAGGCTTTGTGAACCAATTTCGCCTTCCGTTGTTCATTCCGTTAGCTCCACCATTCATCCCCCTTTCACGCTCCCTCATTCCAATCACCTTCTCCTTCCTCCAGACCCTCAACCCACTCCGACCCATCTCCTCCGCCACCCAAGGCGGAGGAGCCTTGAGCTTCCACCTCTCCGCTCCCTGAGCTCTCACCCATTCACGCACGCACGTCTATATGCTTCGGCTATGCTTTACTAAGCTGCAGGTCCTCCATCGACCTCGCACTCGTCCTCCTCGCTCTGATGATCAACGCCAGAGGCTTCTGCATCTTCCCCGAACTCCGGGCTTCCTCGACGGTCATTCATGGAGCTTCGAGGAGGTTGCCATCAGTAGAGAACGAGCGGCGGAGGAGGAGCTCTTTCGCCGGAGCTCCAAAAGCGCCGCCAGCTGCGGAGGTTGACGAAGGAACAGATCCCGTCGGATGGTCTTCATCTGACGGCCCAGATGAGCCCACGTCACCGAGCAGAGCACCTTCCAGGGACCGTTGGATCCTCAAGATCCTACGGTTCCTCTGCCGCCACGTCACCCGGGAGCGCCCTGCATCAGCAACCATTGGATCTTTGTAATCCGATGGCTTCCAGCTAGCACGTGTCAGATCCACAGCAGCTCCGAGCCTAAAAGTTCGACCCATAGGCTTGGATCTTTCCGAATCTACTCCGAGCCTGCATCGAGCCCGAGCCTAAGTCCAAGCCAAGCCGAAGCTACACCGAGCCTCTGCCGAGCCTGAATCCGAGCCTGGATAGCACGTGCTTCGCACGTGCTATTCTGGGAAATTTGCAGAGCAGGCCACGAACTTCTTCAAATTTGCAAAAAGGTCCCCATGCGTTTGGTAAAATTACAGGAAGGACTCGTGCCTTGTTTTTATTACGTTTTAGTCCCTCTTAGGGACCTTTTTGTAGTTATCCTTTCATGTTTTATTTCAGTTATGCCCTTAGCTTCTTTGTTGCATATCTTGAGCCTCGTAGCTCCGATTAGGTTGAGTTTCATTTTAACGCTTGTTTGACGTACTTTTTAATGGCATATTTGTTCTCTTGATATTGACACTGTGATATCAATGTATTTTTTACTTAACTCTAGTGTTTTTTTATGCCTTTCTGATTAACTTTGCACGTTATGTCAAATGAGTGGTTGCTTCCTTTAAATCTGAAATCTACTTTGGTTTAGTTGTCTCATCCTTGAAACCTAGGGCATATTTCCATTGCATAGCATTGCATTTTATGGCATTTATTTGCATGATAAAAATGGATAAAAAAATGCATGTTTACTTTTAATGCTTGTGTCTTCTCTTGCATGATTTTGACCTATATGCCTTTAACTCAACATTTAATTAAATAAACTTAAATTCAATTAATAAAGAAAGGCTCGTGTCCCTGAGTTCGACCTTGGTTTCTTACCAAGCAAAATAAATTACGACCATCGCATTCTTATTTGACATATATCAATGAGATGGTCTCTTTGATGACCAAATCGGCCCGACTACGATGATGATCCCGAGTGCTAAAAACACTCTCTTAAAGGGCCGATTTTGCGGCACATCAAATGGCGCCGTTGCCGGGGACACGGCTCATTTCTTATATTTTTTTTGGATTTTTGTTTGTTTAATTTTGTGTTTCTTTTTATAGGTCAAATAATCACATATTTTGCATCTAAAATTTTTTCTTTCTTATTCAATATCTAACCATTGTTTTTGTGGCAGGGCCCTTGATGGATCAAGGAGGCGAGGAGTAGGACGCTTCCCGCTGCAAGGAGCCGCAAAACATGCATGGAGCAAATAGGGAAGAAGGAAAAAAAATGTGTTGCATTTTATTTTTATAATAATTCGTCTTTTACAGTGGTCTTCGATCGAAGACTCGCGATTGTAATCGAATGAATGTGGTTGTGTGGAGATCGTCCCCACTTGAGTGTCGACCTAGGACTAGGCACGCGGCTCTTCGAGCTCATTTTATTTTTCATATTTTTACGTGCTTGATCGTAGGTAAGACACACTAAAATATAGACGCACGTAATCCCGTCTCACTTAGCCAAACTTAAATGGATATCATTCCCTGCTAATAGATGCATGATTAGGTGCGGTTTTATTCGACTTGCATACATTGATTTTGGTTTTCAAAACGACCCTAGTTTTTCACGTATTTATCGTCAAATCACTGCATGATTTCTCGCTTAGCCTAGATCGCGTTTTTTTATCGAATACATGTTTTTCTCGACTTTCATTTCCTAGCTTAATCACCTAGGATTAATGGAAAATGAAATGAACGGTAGACGATGATTTTCTGATTGATGTGCTAACCTTAATTCAGTGATAATTCTAAATAAAATTGGGACTGTTAATTGCAAGTCAACCAAAAAACATGGAGTAAAAATCGGTTTTGGCAGAGCAACACCCTCGGTTACGCGTTGGTTTTTATTTCACATTTTTCTCCGCGTAATTATCTAACGTTTTATCACCAATAAAACCGACAAGATAATCAACCAACCTTGGTTGGTTTCATGTGTGAGTTGGTGAAACTAAGGGTTTGCTTGCTTGATTGTGCCATGTTTGCTGCGACACTCACCCTAGAACCTTAGTCACTCCATTTCATCTCCGAAGATTCAACCGCTCATTTGTAGATCCATTCTTCTTCTTCGTTCACCTTGGGTCCCTCCCAACATCAATTCCCATCTTTATACTTAGGCTAATCTCAGCCTAAGTATAGGGGGGACCCGAGTCCCCGTGATTTTTCTCTACTCATCTTTTCTTGCCTTTATACTTAGGTTATTTCTAACCTAAGTATAGGGGGAGCCCCTCTTAGCTCCCGTATATTCCTATATATTTAAATGGACCTATGTACTTGTAACATCTAGTCCTATGAGGACATAGAAAAGTTTATGTATAGGGGGGTATACCGTATATACCGTATATTTACTTTAGCTATAATCTGAAAAATTTGAAAAATTTAAAACTTTTTGGCTAAGGTAAATTTCTTTGAACTAAGAGAACTCAAATGATTTCGCGGCTTTTCGATATTATGTTACGCTATTTTCATTCAGAAAAATATTTTCGAAAATGATTTTTGAAAATGTTTTGAAAACTTTTTATTTTGTGTGACATGATTTTGAAAAATCGCGTTCTCTTTTCTAGGAAAGTTGAGTCTAACTCGTGTTTTAACTCTATTAAAATCCATAAAAAATCAGAAAAATCCTAAAAACCCTTTAGGAGCCGTTAGTGACTACTAAGCCCAATTTAGTAAGCCGCGTTCAGTGAGGGTTCGCCCTTAGCAGATTGGATGGTTTAGAGGACATCGCGTAAGGCCCCGTCCTCAAGCAACGGGCTTCGGCCTGTACTTACATCCATACTGGCTGAATTGCAGATGCTCAATTGAGTTTAGGAAGTTCTAATATCTCTTGAAGTTCAAAAAAAATGATGAAATAAAAAAAATGTGTGTCTTGTTTTTGAATGAAGAAGTTGGATTAGTCCTCTACACTTACACTTTCACCCAGGATCTGAATTGGTCAAGGAAACTTAGCTTTTTGAGGTCTTTGAGATTTTAGGTTAACCAGCCTTAGCCTTCAGGGTCATTGACTTAATCATCCACATTCCTCTAGGTTTCTAGATTTGCATGCTATATTCCATGCTTAGTCTCAGACATAAAGAATATGATCAACACATCACATACACGACTGCGGTTTTTGATGAGATGAGTTGATTTTTCACCTGAGGGATTGGGATGAGGAAGTCGAGTCTGGAATTGATCTAATGATGCTCGAGGATGGGATAAAGTCTTTGGAGGCTTCATGAAACCTGAGTGTCAGCAATATTAGCCAGTATGAGAACTTGGTTCTTATACTATTCTCTTGACATTTACTTATGTGCCAGGGTGTGATAAAATAAAAAAATGTTGATCAGTGTGCGCCAACTCTTGGTAAAAGAAGTGGAGCTAGCCACAAATATTACAAAGCAATGAAATGTCAAAGAAAAGCTCTCATTCCACAAAGTCAATTATCAAAAGAGCTTCCACCAAAGGCGAGCGCTCCCAAACTTTTCAAAGTGTCCACTTGGACCACCGTTATTAGGACCAGGAGTCGGGTTTGCACCAAAAAAGGGCTCTGCATCGTAAATGCTACAAGTCTGGGTGTCGAAGGTATGATAGGTACTCAAAAGAGACACACCCCGGTGTACTCCCAGGAAAACAAGTGCAGACGGCTCCAACTTCTCTTGACGGACGCACTGATCAACACCAAAAAAAATGTGTTGCGTAAAAGGCACTAGAGAGAATCCTTGTTCCAATGAGAGGGAGAGAAGAATTAACACAATCCCATGCCCTCCATTTCTGGCCTGCCATCTATATTTTCTAAGTCTGATAACTAAAGAGACGGTGGACCGAATGCAATATTTGATTTATTCCCTGGTGCTGAGGATTGGGTCCTTAGGAGATGTTCTCGGACTAAAACTTTGGGTGAAGACTTGACTCTACTCTCGAAATTGCAGTCCACACTAAACTTCATATCCTTTAGCTTATATGTACATCAGAGAGAGTCTAGAGAAGTAGAGGAATTGGAAGCCTCTTGATTAAGGCTGGGTTGAACTCTAGAATTTTGGATCTCTAAAGTCGAGTCGACTTGATTAGATTGGATCATGTATTCACATGCACAAGGGGGTTAATCCAACTTAGTCATTCTTTTTGATGCTTGAGGACGAGCACAGTTTAAGTATAGGGGTGTGATGAACCTCAGTTTCATCATCTTTATTTTCTATAATTAACTCCCTTGCTTAAAGTTTTGTCAATAAAACCCAGTTAAAGTGTTGTAATTAACAGAGTCCTAAATAAATTAAAAATCACAAAAAAATGACAAAATAAAAATCGTGGTATTTTTAGACTTAAAAATATCTTCAAAAATATTTCGGGCCTTTGTTTGATTTCTTCTCCAGTTTTGGCCAACATGAAACTTGTAGATCTCGTCAAGATCTACAACTTTCATGTTTTGAGTTTTCTCAAATTCGACCATCTAGGCCTTCAAACATTAACTGGAAGTTTGCAATAATTTGATTGGGCCACGTGGCCCGTTCTGGGTGAGCCACGTGGCCCGGTCTTCTTTGTCTTATCCGCCACCAACCACAACCGTTGGACCCCTTCATGGATCCAACGACTGTGCTCCTTCCACGCCGCTCTTTATCCATGACCATCAGATCAAACGCTTCTTCTCATCTAAGTCGTCCGCCAGCGCCGCATCTGCAGCTCGCCACGTGGCACAATCGCTACCCTTCATTCACGCCCCTGATCTTCCATCACAACCGTTAGCCTCGCCAACCGTCCGATCCTCGCTTTCTCTGCATCAGCACCGTCCGTTAGCGCCGACCCCTTAGCTTGCCACGTGGCAGCTTCATGGCCCGCCGATTACTTCGCTTCAGATCTGATCTCAACCGTCGCTCCACGCCTAATTGACAGCCGTTGGATCTCCAGATCCAACGGCCTTTGGTCGTCGTCAACCTCCGACCCCCCTCTCTCGCCCACGTTCTCCACTCGCGTCACCCCGTCGCCCTTTCCTTTTTCTCCGCCACCTCATTTGACTTCTTCCATCGCCAAGTGCCCTCCGACCTTCCCCACTCTTCCCTCTACCACGCGCAAGCCTCCATGATCCACGATGACTTCCCAGTCGTCCCATATTCCCCTCGAAACACACGACCGCCACCACCATCACCGGCCTTCACTTCTTCAAATACTCCGCCCCTCCCGTCATTCCAGGTCATCCGCCTTTACGTGGGAGGTCGCCCAGCCCTCCTCCGTCTCCCTGTGACAAGGGACCCCGGTGTCGACCCTCCGCCATCCATGGCGGTGCTGCGGCGCACTCCTGCCCGCTCGAGCTGCCCTGAATGGCTGACAGGGTTCAGCGAAGACCAGAGTTCCTTCTTGGATCTCGCCCCCAAGCTCCGCTCCGCCCCATCGCCGGTAAGTCTTCTTCTTCCTGTGCATTTCTCCCTTAATTCCCTTTAATTAATTAGGCTTCGTGAACCAATTTCGCCTTCCGTTGTTCATTCCGTTAGCTCCACCATTCATCACCCTTTCACGCTCCTAATTCCAATCACCTTCTCCTTCCTCCGGACCCTCAACCCACTCCAACCCATCTCCTCCGCCACCCACGGCGGAGGAGCCTTGAGCTTCCACCTTCTCCGCTCCCTGAGCTCTCACCCGTTCACGCACGCACGTCTATATGCTTCGGCTATGCTTTACTAAGCTGCAGGTCTTCGAAGTGTTCAATGGACGGAGCTCTGCCGGAGCTGTCTCCATCGACCTCGCAGTCGTCCTCCTCGCTCCGATGATCAACGCCAGAGGCTTCTTCATCTTCCCCGAACTCCAGGCTTCCTCGACGGTCATTCATGGAGCTTCGGGGAGGTTGCAATCAGTAGAGAACGAGCGGCGGAGGAGGAGCTCTTTCGCCGGATCTCCAAAAGCGCCGCCAGCTGCGGAGGTTGACGAAGGAACAGATGCCGTCGGATGGTCTTCATCTGACGGCCCAGATGAGCCCACGTCACCGAGAAGAGCACCTTCTAGGGACCGTTGGATCCTCAAGATCCTACGGTTCCTCTGCCGCCACGTCACCCGGGAGCGCCTGCATCAGCAGCCATTGGATCTTTGTAATCCGATGGCTTCCAGCTAGCCACGTGTCAGATCCACAGCAGCTCCGAGCCTAAAAGTTCGACCCATAGGCTTGGATCTTCCGAATCTACTCCGAGCCTGCATCGAGCCCGAGCCTAAGTCCAAGCCAAGCCGAAGCTACACCGAGCCTCTACCGAGCCTGAATCTGAGCCTGGATAGCACGTGTTTCGCACATGCTATTCTGGGAAATTTGCAAAGCAGCCCACAAACTTCTTCAAATTTGCAAAAAGGTCCCCGCGCGTTTGGTAAAATTACAGGGAAGGACTCGTGCCTTGTTTTATTACGTTTTAGTCCCTCTTAGGGACCTTTTTGTAGTTATCCTTTCATGTTTTTTTTCAGTTATGCCCTTAGCTTCTTTGTTGCATATCTTGAACCTCGTAGCTCTGATTAGGTTGATTTCAGTTTCATTTTAATGCTTGTTTGACGTACTTTTTAATGACATATTTGTTCTCTTAATATTGACACTGTGATATCAATGTATTTTTGAATTAACTCTAATGTTTTTTTATGCCTTTCTGATTAACTTTGCACGTTATGTCAAATGAGTGGTTGCTTCCTTTAAATCTGAAATAAACTTTGGTTTAGTTGGCTCATCCTTGTAACCTAGGGCATATTTCCATTGCATAGCATTGCATTTTATGGCATTTATTTGCATGATAAAAATGGATAAAAAAATGCATGTTTACTTTTGATGCTTGTTGTCTTCTCTTGCATGATTTTTACCTATATGCCTTTAACTCAACATTTAATTAAATAAACTTAAATCCGATTAATAAAGAAAGGCTCGTGTCCCTGAGTTCGACCTTGGTTTCTTACCAAGCAAAATAAATTACGACCATCGCATTCTTATTTGACATATATCAATGAGATGGTCTCTTTGATGAACAAAATCAGCCCGACTACGATGATGATCCCGAGTGCTAAAAACACTCTCTTATAGGACCGATTTTGCGGCACATCAGTAGCACCGATTGATGATTGATGAATCTCGGATTCACCACTCTAAGTCTCATTAATTAAGCTCAAGTTCCTCAAAATCAACTGCATTTCTTCATTTATTTCTCATAATTAGCATTTAGGCATGATTTCATAAGAATTGCATTTTAGCATTAAATTCTGCATAAAATAAGAAGCCAAAAATCCAAGCCAAAAATGACCTGCAAATAGCCTAACTTCCCCTATTTTTAACTCCTTCATGCTGACACCGCATAACCCAAAACCACCTCCACTGTGCACACATCACTAACAAGAAAAAATAAAAATACAAAAAATAATTAACCCAGGTAAGGGGACCAAAAACCCAAACCCTAGTTTCAGGATTTTCGGACTAAAAGCCCAATATCTTCTCCATCTAGTGTCCATTTGATCCTACTCACTTTTGAACTAATGTACATTCAATTACCTTCAAAACAAGACCAAGTTCAAGTGAATCGGAGCTCGTATGTGAAAGTTGGGTTTTGGGCCTCTTTTGTACATTGTATATTTTCGCAGCTTTTGACCTTATATTTCATGTATATATTTTCTTAATTTATAAAAATCCAAAAAAATTAGATTTAGATGTCTTTTATTTATCTTTGATTTTTCTATATTCTTTTGGTTTTTTTTATCTTGTTTGAAAATGACAGAAAAATTAGAAAACCCAAAAATCAAGGTATTCTATGTACATGGGATACCCCAAAAAATCACTTTTTACATTTGACCGAATTTGGCTTTTATGTCTTCATGAAAGTTGTAGATCTCGTCGAGACGAGCATTTTTAGTGAAGGAACTTTTTCAATCCGAGGTCATTTGCTATTTTTTATCGATTTTACAAGAGGTTTTATTTTCGGATTTTTCTGGAGGTGACACGTGGCCGCCTCATTGATTTTTGGCCTTTTTATATCATTTTTATAAAAAAAAATTAAACCTACGCACGTGCGTCTCATGTGCCTCCCAAGCACGTGCTCCGCACGTGCGCCTCGCCCCTCGCCCTTTTCATGCCACGTGGCCGAGTCTGGGCCGTTTGATCAGCGGCCGATCGAACGACCCGCAACTCGCCATCAACCTCGCACCGCCTCCTTCCCCAGTCGCACCGTCCCTCCGCGGATCTCGCCAACCACCACCGCCATCTCCGCACCGGCCCTCCGTTATCTCCGCGCCGCCCCGCCTTCATCGCCAACGCCCCGTTGACCTCAACAAACCCCGCAACCGCCGGCTCCCTAATCTCTCTCTCTCTATATAAAAGAACCCGGCGACCCCGACCCCCATTATCCACCAATTACATATCCAAGAGCAGTGCGTGTGGTGGTGACAGCATCTGCTAGCCTGCATTCCGGTGAGATCCGGCGTCCCAACGGCCGTCGCAACATAGCCCGTTCAACTTAGCCAAATTCAACTCAATTCTTCCCGCTAATAGAACTTTCTGCTTAGGTGCGGTTTTCAACGGCTTGCACGCATTTAGTATAAATTTTTCAATTCTGTATTGCATCCCACATGGAGATTGCAAGGAGGCACTGTAAGTCTTCTAACTGAGCATTCATCATAGTTTTCCGCGTGCATCGGCTTTTACCGAATTCCTCCCTCTTATTTTATCACATAAATCTAAAGGAAATTGGGACTGGACGGTAGACGTGTATTTGTGTTCATCTAAATCCTTCAGTGATCGACTCATTAAAATTGGGACTGCTAAATATAGCCGATCTTAAAAACCCATAAAATCAAGAATTTCTGCGGGAGAGCAACCCCGACATTGTTTGATTTTATCTTGCAGCGAGGAGAGAGATGCACACTAAGATAGAGCCCAACTCCAAACCTAACAGCTCGTTTAAACGGCTTGCAAGACTTGAATTCTCACCAATTAAAACTAACAAGATAATTGGCCGGACTCTTACGGTCTTCACTTTGAGTTGAGTTGGTGAAACAACCCTTGTATTGTGTTTTGATTGTGCGTAGAAAATAGTTCATCAACGAATACCGCACAATTGTGTCTACATCATAAACCGCAAACATCTTGTTGACCTCGAGAATGGAGGATTGTGGTAATTTTTGTTCGGACTCGTCTCTCTCTACCACAAACTCTCCAATCTCAAAAGCCCAGAGAGACTCTTACTGTGGACCTGCTTGGCCTTCGGGAAACCCTTCCCAAGAACCCTATTCCTACGATTCCTTCTTCTTCCTAGAAGGAGGATAGATTCACACTGTCTCTTTCTCACCAGAAAAAATTAAGGATAACTGCTACATCAATTCTTTCCAATCTATTAACTCAAACCCTTTATATTCTGAAGGTGAAGAAAAGGAGATGCCACCCAAGATGTCTTCCAAGAAAGACCCTGAAGATGAACATAATGAAGAACCAATGAAGATGATTCTCGCAAGACTGGCTGCATCTGAGCAGCAACAACAGTTACTGAGGGAGCAGCTCGAACAAATGAATGCTGGGGAAGAACTACCAATGGAAGCCGCATACAACCCTGGACAGTACGGAGTGTGGAATTATTTGCAGCCACCACAGCCAGAGATCCACTATGAACTAAAGCCACATCTTGTCAGTCAGTTACCTCAATTCCATGGTAATACGACTGAGGAACCATATGAATTCTTGAGGGACCTGGAGCTGATATGTTCTAATCTGAGGCACCCACAAGTCAACCAAGACTACATTCGTCTCACTGCACTACCTTTCGCCTTGAAAGGGAAAGCAGACTACTGGGTGAAAAACTTGGGGGTGACTGTGACGACTTATGAGAGGTTCAAAAACCTATTTCTGAAGAAATTCTACCCCTTGAGCCGGACAAATCAAATGAGGACCCGTATCACCAGTTTCTCTCAGATGCCCAATGAACCACTCTGTGAGGCGTGGGATAGGTTTAAGGACCTACTACAAAAATGTCCCTGCCATGATCTGGACAACAACATCCTAGTCCAGTCACTCTACTCTGGCCTCAACCACGAGACTCAAGGGTTAGTGAGTGCCGCCTGCGGAGGGAATTACACATCACGTGGAGCTGATACCGTCTGGAAAATACTAGAGCAGATGGCAGAAACAAGCCGGTCTCAAATTGCTAGTAGAGCATACACTAATTCCATGAACACCCTTCAAGCCAAAGGCGGGAAGCAGACGGTTGCAGAAATAGCTGAGGACTTAATTCCAAACATGCACTTTATTGCTGATAAATTGACAATAGTTGACAAGAGAATGAACGATATCGACAGTAAGATTTCCCAATTCCCAAAGCAGATGGAGGAGCTCACCGAGAAGGTGTCCAAGATGGGGATGCCTAGCGCACCTACTGTCCCGATCTATCATGTGCATCATGTCCAGGAGCAGCCAGGAGCAGAGCAACAGCAACCATACAATCGCCAGAACCAACCTCAGCAATACCGTCAGCAATCTCAAGCCCCCAGACAGTCTGCTCAGTCGTCCACACCTCCAGAAGAACTGATTGACATCCAGAGACAAGTGCTTGAAGAGTTTCGCCACTTCCGAAATGAGCTGCAAGATTTACGGGTTGATGTCAACCGCTTGTCCCGTTGGAAGGATGAGCAGACAGCTCCATCCACAACCATTCCCGCCCAAGTTCAAGCTAACCCCAATAGCTTGAACAAATTCCACCAGCTCAACACAATAACCAGGTATACTATTCAGACTTTTCCACATCTGAACATGAGATCCTTTCGTTTGACAAAATCAATGCCATGTCACTCAGGAGCGGAAGAACCGTGGTCGTACCTGACCGGGCAAGGGAATCGGACAATGAAGACTCGGAAGATCAACCGGAGGATGTTTCCGAGGAGGAAGATGAAGGATGCCCGAAGATCCCAACAGTAGATAAAGGGAAAGCATCTATGGAGTCTGCAGAGGACCTTGAACCTCTAGTTGCTGCAAAAATACCTTTGTCACCTTTTCAGCAACCTGATTTTGATTATTATGATTGTAATAAAAACTCCAAGTTGAATAAAGATGCTCTTATTTATGATTCTAGCCCTCTATCTCCTGTCTCAAATGCTTCCATTCCTTTCCCCCATGCCCTAAAGAAAGAAAAACAAAAGAAAAACATCAAAGATGACCCAGTCATGGAAAAATTCTGCCAACAAAACATCACAGTCAAAGTACCCTTTGATCAGTACGTGGCCGGTAATCCAGCCTTTCAGAAATACTTGAAGGCAAAATGCACTCCTACCAGGACTCGTACAAAGAGAACAAGTCAATTTGTGGAGACTCATATCTTGACCGTTACCACCACCAAATGCGTCAAAAACCAGCATCTGCCAAGAAAGAAAAGGGATCTGGGCGCCCATTATGTGGGGAGTCGCATTGGCGGCATAGCGTTCACACGCACACTTGTCGACAATGGATCTTCCATAAATCTTCTACCCTTAGCTTTATATTATCAATTGGAGTTGGGCCCTCTAAAGAAATCATCATCTTTACTCCAATTTGCTAATAAATCCACTAAAAGACCTAAGGGAGAAGTGAAGAATGTCATCATCATTATCGAGGGTACAGAATACAAAGTGGACTTCACTGTCTTGGACATGGAGACCCCGAACCATTGGAAGGAATCGCAAATCATTCTCGGAAGACCTTTCTTAAGAACCGTTAAGGCTGTATTCGACTACGGAACTGGCATGATGAAATTCCGTTCTCCAGGAGGAGAAGTGGACTTGGAGATGAAACAAACAAAGTGGCAAAGGCCAGACTCCGAATCCACAACTGAAGATGCCGAAACATCAGAATGCAATCTTCTCAGAACCACTGGGCCATGGGACCAACTGCCAGACATACAGATAGAAGGCACATCCTCGGAAGAAGAAATAATGCACAATGCAGTCTCTGAGATTTCTAGACCCCCAGATTATTACACCCTTGATGATACAGAAATCCTCTCGGATTTGTCAGTCCCATCACCTTTGGGACAGTCCAGAAATATCAATGACGAGTCGGACGCGGCTCTGGCCGAATTACCATTCTACTCTAGCGATCCGACTCAGTCTTCTTCGGAATTGGTAGCCAACATCTCACACAGTGATTCACCGCCAACCGATACTGAGCCATAAGCAAAAGTCATTCAGCCAGACTTGATCGACGATTCAGAATTGCCAAAGCTGAAGCCACTACCTCCCACGCTGAAGTATGCATTCTTCAATGGACCCAAAGAAAAATTCCCTGTGATCATTAGCTCATCATTAACCGTGGACCAAGAATCCAGACTACTCGAAGTCCTTGAGCGAAATCGAAAAGCCATAGGTTGGACTGTGTCGGATCTCGTAGGAATAAACCCCGCTCTCTGCTCGCACCAAATTATGTTGAGGATAATGCAAGGCCTTCCCGTGAATTTCAGAGAAGATTAAACCCCAATCTTCGGGAAGTAGTGAAGAAAGAAATAGAGAAATGGTGTAAAGCATGATTTATTTACCCCATTTCTGACTCCAAGTGGGTAGCCCCCCTTCATGTCGTCCCGAAGAAGTCGGGAATCCAGATGGTCACCAACGAGGAGGGGGTAGAGATCGCGACCCGAGTACCCACGTCATGGCGTGTCTGTGTCGATTACCGGCGCCTGAATGCTGCGACCAAGAAAGACTACTTTCCACTGCCATTCATTGATCAAATATTGGAGAGACTTGCAGGGAAAGCATTCTTCTTTTTTCTTGATGGGTACTCCGGCTACAATCAAGTAGCTATCGCTCCCGAGGACCAGGAAAAGACCACATTCACATGTCCCTTATGTACTTACGCATTCAAGCGCATGCCATTCGGGCTTTGCAATGCCCCAGGCACATTTCAGCGGTGCATGATTGCCGTATTTGCCGAAATGGTTGGTGATTTCCTGGAAGTCTTCATGGACGACTTCTCGGTTCATGGTGATTCATTTGATACATGCTTAGCACACTTGGACCGAGTCCTTCAGAGATGCAAGGAGGTTAATTTGGTACTCTCCTGGGAGAAGAGTCACTTTATGGTGACTGAGGGTATCGTGTTGGGGTACGTCATCTCCAAAAAGGGAATGGAGGTGGACCCTGCCAAGGTGGATGTGATCAAGAAACTTGAGCCACCAACCAACGTCAAGTCAGTGAGGTCGTTCTTAGGGCATGTTGGATTTTATCGAAGGTTTATCCCAAATTTTTCAAAGATCGCCCACCCACTGACTAAGCTCTTAGGAAAAGACACCGAGTTTATTGTGAATCACAGATGTCTAGAGGCCTTCGAGCTCCTGAAAAAGAAAATATGTGAATCGCCGATATTATAAGCTCCCGACTGGTCTCTTCCCTTCGAGATCATGACTGATGCATCAGATTTTGCTGTCGGAGCGGTACTCGGACAAAGAAGAGATGGAATTCCTTATGCGATTCACTACACGAGCAAAGTGTTGGACCCTGCACAGAGAAATTATACAGTGACTGAAAAGGAAATGCTCGCGGTTGTTTGGGCCCTGGAAAAATTCAGATCATACATATTGGGCTCCAAGGTGACAATTTTCACAGATCACACAACAATCAGATATCTCATGGATAAGAAGGATGCCAAGGCACGACTTTTGAGATGGGTCTTGTTAATCCAGGAGTTTAATTTGGAGATTAAGGATAAACCTGGAATAAAGAATGTTGTTGCTGATCACCTTTCCCGAATCGAGCAAAACGATCATCCTGATATCGGACCAATCAAGGAGACTTTTCCAGACAAATCGGTTTGCGTCATTGATTCATCCCCATGGTATTCCGACATAGTGAACTATCTTGTCTCCAAGAAGGTTCCCTATGGTTGGACCAAAAAAATGATTGATCGATTAAAGTCAGATTCGAGAAAATACCATTGGGACGATCCTTTCCTTTTCTATGAAGGACCGGATTGTGTCTGGAGAAGATGTATTCCTTAGGAGGAATATCAGAGTGTCCTCACACACTGTCATTCTCTCGAGGCTGGAGGACACCATTCAGGAAAGAGAACCGTGCACAAGGTACTCCAATGTGGATTTTACTGGCGGACCTTATTTCAGGATGCTAATGAATTTGTACGGTCATGCCCGATTTGTCAAAGAATGGGAGGGACTATGGGATATAGAGATAAAATGCCCATGCAACCAATGATTTTCTGTGATGTTTTTGATGCATGGGGGATTGATTTTATGGGTCCTTTTCCCAACAGCAATGGATTTGAGTACATCTTGTTAGCGGTTGACTATTTATCAAGATGGGTAGAGGCTATTCCAACCCGAACCGCAGATAGCAAAGTCGTCTGTAAGTTTATCAAAGATAACATCATTGCAAGGTTCGGGATACCAAAAGTTTTGATTTCTGATGGAGGTAGCCACTTTGTGAACAGAGAAATGAGATCTTCGGCTAAGGATTACAAATTTGAGCATAGAATAGCCAACCCATACCATCCACAATCTAATGGCATGGCAGAGGTTTCTAATAGAGAAGTGAAGGGTATTCTTCAGAAATTGGTTCGTCCAGATAGGAAGAATTGGTTGAAACTGTTGGACCAAGTTCTATGGGCCTATAGGACAGCCTATAAGACTCCACTCGGTACTTCACCTTTTAGGATGATCTATGGCAAGCCATGTCATCTTCCTGCAGAATTGATTCACAAATCTGAATGGACGATCAAAAAGTTGAATTGGAGTTGTCACCTTGGGAAACTATGTCGAGACTTAAATCTGAATGAACTAATTGAAATCCGAAATCGGGCATATGACAACAGTGTGATTTATAAGGACAAGGTCAAGAGATGGCATGATAGACACATTCGAGAGAAATCCTTTGTCTCTGGACAGAAAGTGTGGTTGTTTAATGCTCGGTTGAAGATTTTTCATGGGAAACTAAAATCAAAATGGACGGGTCCCTACATTGTCATCGATGTGCATACCAATGGAAGCGTGGATATTGCCGAACTCAAAGATAATGCACAACCTTTCTCAGTAAATGAATAAATGCTGAAGCCATATATTGAATCACCCAAAGAGCAGATAGTTCAAGTTGAGGTCATCTATTTCACGCAGAGCGGGGACATTGAAGATCTATCTGATCATTCCCACCCTCCCTCCCGACCACATCGATCTCCTTGTACAACTTCTTCCTCTACTTAGGCCAAGGCCTATGTATGGGGGGGACCGATGCCATCTATATATATCATTTTCCCGGATCACACTCTTCCTCACGATCGCTCCATCTCCACCCTTCTTCCATACTTAGATGGACCAAAGCCTAAGTATAGGGGAATCGACATCCACCTGTTTATACTCTCCTCATTCACATATCCCGATCGCTTCATTATTCTTTGTATTTTCACTCCCTTACGCTTAGCCCGAGCTATGTCTTCGTTCCGCTTCTTGTGCTCTGAGGTCATAGCACTCGCTAAGTATTGGGGGGTCTGTATATACTATGTATATATTTTACCCATATCTCGTACTTTCGCATAAGTCTATATGTATTTACGGGGTGGGTACTAACTTGAAAAAAAAACACACAACAACAAACAAGCAAAAAAAAAGAGAGGTTTTTCTACTAATACTAACCGTGCCCAAAATTTTTGAAAAAAAGGGCTTCTTATTCCATTTTCTGCATAAAGAAAAAAATCCCTTGCATAAAACAAAACAACAAAAAAATCAAAAAAATGTGTCTGCATTGCACCAACCTGCACTTCATCCAACCTCACATGCATATGCATCTGTGAAAAGTCATTGGGTTCTGAACCGAGTTATGAGTAGAAACCGAGAGTGGTCTGGACTTGACCTTAATCCACCTAATTTTCAGTGGAACTTCACCGAGAAATAGGATTTTAAGAGCTTCAGGTCTTTTTGACTTAATTGCTTAAGTTCCACATGACAATGTACAACGTTTGACTCTTAGTGTCTAACCTGGTCTCTTCATTCTGGGTACAACTCTGGAATAGGGAATTAATTCGCACTCTCGCACTATGCACTTAGCTCAACCCAGACGGGATGTTGGAAGACTGTGTGAGTCTCTTTTCTGGTAGCGTGGAAATCTAAAGACCGGAGTACGGGTTGAAATAAAGCTTCGGAAAAGGGATGGACGGCTGGGCACAATTTTTTCTAAGACCCCAAAAAATGTACGGAATAAAAAGATTCTATATCCGTAGGGGCACAACAAGATCCAAGCAGAACCACAAAATAATTCCAAATACATAGAAGCAGTCTACCAAATAAAAATCCGACCAAAAAGGTCCAAGCTTCAAGAACCTGCAGATCTTGGTGGAGACTCGGCTACACTGGCCATCTTCACAAGGAGAGGTGACTACACTGGCCACCCTCCAGTTCTTTTCTCTTTCTTCTATCTTCTCCCTCATTCGATTGTGAACACAGCACGACAAACCTTAGAAGGAAATACCTGACTCCCCGAGGACGAGTTACTGGAAAGGAGAGGAGAACGGTAGTCTGGCATTCTGAATGGGAAGAGCTAAAACCCTTCACACACAAGAGTCGATTATTCAATGTTCATAGGGTATACTTTGGGAAGAGGATTGATCTAAGATGACTTCTGAGCCGAAACTGTGTCAATGATGTGTAGAACTTGAGGGCTGTTGATTTTAAAATTCTAAGTCTCACAGAAGTTCCAACACATTATTAATCCAAAGGTCGAGTTTAGTTTCACTTTCACCTTCAGTTCTTGGTCTTGGTATGGAACCCAGTCTCCTTTCACTTCATGGCATTTCTTTTTGATGCTCAGGGACGAGCATGGTTTAAGTATAGGGGGATGATGAATCTCGGATTCACCACTCTAAGTCTCATTAATTAAGCTCAAGTCCCTCAAAATCAACTGCATTTCTGCATTTATTTCGTATAATTAGCATTTAGGCATGATTTCATAAGAATTGCATTTTAGCATTAAATTCTGCATAAAATAAGAAGCCAAAAATCCAAGCCAAAAATGACCTGCAAATAGCCTAACTTCCCCTATTTTTAACTCCTCCATGCTGATACCGCATAACCCAAAACCACCTCCACTGTGCACACATCACTAACAAGAATAAATAAAAAATACAAAAAATAATTAACCCAGGTAAGTGGACCAAAAACCCAAACCCTAGTTTCAGGATTTTCGGACTAAAAGCCCAATATCTTCTCCATCCAGTGTCCGATTTGATCCTACTCACTTTTGAACTAATGTACATTCAATTACCTTCAAAACAAGACCAAGTTCAAGTGAATCAGAGCTCGTATGTGAAAGTTGGGTTTTGGGCCTCTTTTGTACATTGTATATTTTCGCGGCTTTTGACCTTATATTTCATGTATATATTTTCTTAATTTATAAAAATCCAAAAAAAATAGATTTAGATGTCTTTTATTTATCTTTGATTTTTCTATATTCTTCTGGTTTTTTTATCTTGTTTGAAAATGACAAAAAAAATTAGAAAACCCAAAAATCAAGGTATTCTATGTACATGGGATACCCCAAAAATTCACTTTTTACATTTGACCGAATTTGGCTTTGATGTCTTCATGAGAGTTGTAGATTTCGTCGAGACGAGCTTTTTGTGAAGAAACTTTTTCGATCCGAGGTCATTTGCTATTTTTTATCGATTTTACAAGAGGTTTTATTTTCGGATTTTTCTGGAGGTGACGTGTGGCCGCCCCAGAGGCCGCCACGTGTCATTAATTTTTGGCCTTCTTATATCGTTTTTATAAAAAAAATTAAACCTACGCACGTGCGTCGCACGTGCCTCCCAAGCACGTGCTCCGCACGTGCGCCTCGCCCCTCGCCCTTTTCGCGCCACGTGGCCGAGTCTGGGCCGTTCGATCAGCGGCCGATCGAACGGCCCGCAACTCGCCATCAACCTCGAGCCGCCTCCTTCCCCAGTCGCATCGCCCCTCCGCGGATCTCGCCAACCACCACCGCCATCTCCGCACGGGCCCTCCGTTATCTCCGCGCCGCCCCGCCTTCGTCGCCAACGCCCTGTTGACCTCAACAAACCCCGCAACTGCCGGCTCCCTTATCTCCCTCTCTCTCTATAAAAGAACCCCGGCGACCCCGACCCCCATTATAAAGCGATTACATATCCAAGAGCAGCGCGCGCGGTGGTGACAACATCTGCTAGCCTGCATCTCCGGTGAGATCCGGACTCCCAGCGGCCGTTGAAGCATAGCCGAGCTCCTTCTCGAATCGCTGTCAGCTCCGGCCAATTGTTGCCGTCGAGCCATCCTCCCCAGGTACTTCCCCCTTCCTCTCTCTCTCTCTCTCTACATCTCTCTCTCTCTACATCTCTCTCTCTCTCTCCGCCTCCGAGCTCGTCGCTCCGCTCGGAGATGTGCCCATCTTCTCCATTCCGACTCCATCGCTATCCACCACTATTCCGTTGAACGCCCTCTCCCTCCGCCTTCGACCGGTCAGGAGCCGAGCCCCCACAGCACCGTCGCCGACCGCCCATCAACAACAGCTTCATCGCCTCCAGCAGCGCCTCGGTCATCTTCCCCGACTTTAGCACACCAACGCCACCGACTTCATCTACTTCCGGCTCCGCCAACCACCACTTCACCGGCAACCCCTGGCCGTGTGTCGGCCGACGACGACGGCCAACGTCTCCGCCAGGTGTCGACCCTCAACTCCAGCAGCTCCGCCTACTTCATTGATTCACAGAAGCGTCGCCGGCCATCGCATCGTCTCTCCACCAGTCGCCAGCCAACGAAGCACCAGCCAGAGCTCCGCACGTCCTTGACTATTGCCAGGAGCTTCCGCTCGCTCGCCGGCCAACCGCGACTTCGCCATCGACCTTCGCTCCCCGACCGTCGACAAATGCCGCTCGTTGCCAACTTCAGCTCCTCCTCGCCGACAGCCTTCACCACCAGCCAGAGGACGGCCGACGGGCCGGGCTCCTCCGCTACTCCGCCACTAGCCGCCGGGCTCGAGGCCTGAGGTCCCCCGCACGTGCGAGGCGCGTGCGTGGGGAATCTTCCTCAGCACTCAACCCTCAAGTCACGTGCACCGCACGTGATGTTGGGCAAATTGTACGCGGCCCCCTGAAGATCCTCCACTAACGCATCAGTCCAGATCCAGAAGGTCACGTGCACCGCACGTGACCCCCTGGCACAATTGCATATTATCCCCTTATTTTATAGGTAATTAACTTTAGATCCCCCCAGTGCTCTTTTATTTATTTTATTCTTATTGCATTGATACCCCTGTCTTCCCCTTAATTTTTGAACCTTTCTAGACAGTATTTTACTTATCTAAAAATTACATGATGTTTCTCACTTAATTCTCTACATCTGGACATATTGTGGCCATTTTTGTGATTGACGGTTAATTAATAAATAAAGATTTTGTCGAAAATTGCAAACTTTGCCCATTTTATGCTTTTCAATTTCTATTTAATTAACCGTCGCTCTAAAAATCCCCCAAAAATCACATAGTATAGAGTTTATTGTGGTTAACATTGTGCCCAAAAATCTTTGCATTCGCATGCATAATTTGCTTTATAAAAATTATATTGCATATTTCATTATTTAATTTTTAATAGGTATTAGACCCCACATTTTCGAGGTCTAGGATTTTTCTGAGATCCATCACCTAGTGATAGATCTTACATAATTTTATATCTTGAAAATAAGAGGTTTAATATTTATTATAATTAAATATTGAAAATCAATCTGTTTGCATTTAAAAATTCATAAAAAATTCATTTTGCCTCCAAAAATTCCAAAAAAAATTATAGTGCATTTATTTTATCATACATATCATCTCGGCCAAGTTTCGTATTTTTTCGGACATCATTTGATTGAAATTTACATTTTAGTCCCTAAAATAGGCCGAAATTGCATTTTGCATCCCTCATTTGCATTAAAAATTCCAAAAAAAAACCGTCGTGAAAACCGAACACAAAATTGGATAGACATATCTCTAGGTTGTTCCTTTGCCTCCTTGTGATCGACCTTGGAACTTGCCCAAGTAAAATAAACAAAAAAAACCACTTGCTTGAAATTGATTAAAAATTTGTGGTTATTTCTTGACTGTTTCCGATTGCCGCCTACAACGAACGACACTTATTATTTTTCACATACGAAGATTAAAAACAACATCTTAAACCCGACTTTTTCGGACTCGTCAATGATCAAGTATCATCGCGCACGAGCAGCATCCAAGAAGTCACTGAAAATCACACACATCACCTGGAGAGTTTGCCACCGCTTGTAGCAGCACACTTTCATTTGCTCGAGAAGATCTTATCTGAAGACGAAGAGCACAACACCAGCACCTGAACTTCATCAGAACCAACGCCGTCTATAGTAAAAAGGGTGAATAACAATCCTCGCTCAAGATAGAACTCCAATCGTTGATCAAGCTGCGATCGAAACAGGTTCGAAGCCAGACACACGTCCATTCCAATGCTCTCATCGCTTAAGGCACCTCACGTGCCTCGCATGTGAGGCGAAGATATTTTCTGGTCTTTTTACATATACACCCTCGGTATTTCATGTAATAACAAGCAGGTCCTCGCCGTTGAAGCTAGCATATGCGTGTGCACGTGCTTATCCGTGCTTTTTGCAGAAACGCCCCCCATATTCTAGCGAATTCTGAATAGGTCATCGCTGAACTCTGTCACGTGGCCGACCACGTGAAACTCTGCCATTTAACATGGATGCCCTCTGGATTTCTTGATAAGACGAACAGGTCCTGACAATAGGAACAATCATGTGAAGAGCACGCTCTACCTTGACAATTCACGTGCAACACCTCTAAGTTCTACCATTATTGCACACGTAACCAATATTTTACATAGTATTACAGTAATACCTATGTACTGTATATATATACATACCTTTATAATACATAGTAAATAAAATACAAAATATAAAAATAAAAAATATAAAAATAAAAAATACATATAAATACTGTTTTTACTCTATATACAATATAAGATCAATTTTACAAAATAAAAAGATTTTCTATTTTTAATAAATCATTTAAAAATATAAAACTCTATATACAATATAAGATCAATTTTACAAAATAAAAAGATTTTCTATTTTTAATAAATCATTTAAAAATATAAAAAATACATAAACTAAATATATATATATAATATAAAAACTCCATTAAAATCCTAACAAAAAATTACCCTTAACATATTTTGCCATATTTTACACAATAAACCAAAAACAAAAAATAATAATATTAAAGCTAAAAAAATAGAAAATACATAAACTTTGAAAAATCATAACTAAATCAATAAAAATCATATAAAGACGCACACTATATCATTGAAAAGATAATTTTACTTACTTTTCAGTAAAAAAATAAAAATATTTTAATTATGATTTATATTTTAAATACTAAAAATACTCACAGTATTTAATAAAAATATTATTTTTCACATTAAAAATAATTCAAAATCAATTAAAATCCTAAAAACCTCTTAAAAATTTATAAAAACAGAAAAAATCAAAACATAAAAATAATAAAATAAAAATCAAATAAAAATTACAAAACATTTTCTAAAATTAAAAAATACATGATACTTAAAATCACAAAAATAATATTAAATTCACAATAATAAATCAAAATCTAGAAAAATACTTAAAAATAAATAAAAATTAGGAAACCCAATAAAACTTTACTTTTCTATAATTTTCCTAGTTTTCTAACAGTTTGCTTCCCTCAGTTTAACACTCACGTACTAAACAGTATACACATTAGTTTAGAAGACTGAATAAAATAACATAAATTTTCTGATAAAATTCATCCGACAGACACAAAGACACTATTCTTATTGTAGAATAGGAGGTTGGGTGGTTTTTCAATTGTCCAATTCCATCTTACACTTTTAAGCCGGACAACTAAAGATACAGTGGAATGAAGTGAAACTTTGTTTGTTTCCAGAGTTGAGGGTTGGGTTCTATGGGCGACTTCATAGACGAGGACCTTGGGCAAAGCTTAAACTCTACACTTATATATGTAATTAACAGTAAATGACATACTCCTATACATATATGTATACATAGATTCTAATAGGTAGGGAAGTTGAGTTCCTTTTGAGTGAGACTTGGTTAAACTTATTATTCAAGAGTCACATAAAACTCGTAGGTTGAATTTCAAGTCTTGCACCTCGCATGCACAATCAGTGATTCAACTTACATATTTATTCTTTTATTGCTTGAGGACAAGCAAGATTTAAGTATAGGGGTGTGATGAGTATCAGATTCATCAACTTTATTCTTACTATTTAATCATCTATCTTAACATATTCATTTAACTTAATCATTAATTAAATATAATGAGATTTTAATACCTTGAAAATAATTAAGGATAATTATTGTAAATAACTAAAGGTTAGAATTATTGTATACATGTATGTATTGTTCTCTTTATTTTATGATTTTCTTTACATTCAAAATCTCATAAAAATTATTGTATTATTGTAAATAATATATTTAATATTTTTTACTTAAAATACAAACAAATAACAAAAACATATAAAATAATTACTTTTATATTTATAAAAATAAAATAATAGTATGTATATATGATGTATTTTTTTGGATTCTACATGAAAATTATGGATCTTGAAAAAATACATAACTTTCATGTAGAATGTTTTTTATTTTGAATTTATTTATTATTTCAATTTTTATTTATCGATTTTTTGTTTAAATTTTTTCTTATTAGGTCACGTGGTCGTACATAGGCGAGCCACGTTCCATGCCCCTTCTTTCTCCCCCAACATTTCTCAACCATCTGATTTCGCAATCAAACAACCCTCCTCTCTCTCTCTCTCGCCTGCTCTAATCAAGAGCATCTGATCATTTAATTATATGCTCCTGGTTGATCCAGGTATGCCTGAATCAGGGTCGTTGGATCACCAGATCCAATGACCCTTATTCATCTCCAACCTCCAATCGTTTACTCTCTATAAGACGCGTCTCTTCACCAACAAGAGTTCTATTTTCTCCCGCTTCTCTACTTGTCTCCATCACATGATTCGATTACTTATCCAGAGCTCCTTCATCCCTCTTTTTCTCCAACTCCATTATAGTCATCCACCTTAGCTTTACCAGCCAATTACAGTTGACACCTCTGACTCCACTTAACTGCAACCTTCACAAAACTAAGGTGGAGGCTAACCGTTACCATTATATGCCTTTATGCCCATTTCCTCTAAGCTTCTTCCTCCTTCATGTGATAGGAAGAAATAGTGAAGTTAAGTAACGATCGGGGCCAAGATCTGGTGAGATCCAAAGATGGTGACCTTTTAGCAACCATCTAATTGGTGCTGCTCGAGCTCCATGCTTGCCAAGCATGTTTGAGTGAAGACTAGGAGATTCTCAGGCTCCAGCAGAGGCTCTGTCCACCCTCCAACTTCTCCAATTTCCATGTGATCCTCAGTGTTTCTGCCTTCTTGATTTCTTCCATTTTATTATGCATCCACACACATTGTTTATTCGATCTAATTTGTCATACGCCATCGCCATTTCACCCTAATCCATGCACACATCGTCATTCATCCCTTCTTCATCTCCGGAATCCTACGAGACTTGATCCTTCTTCACATTGATCATGTGAAGAACTCACTTAGGGCTTTCGTTCCTCCACCCAAATCAACCCTCCATTCTCCTTTATTTTACCACAAATCGAATCTCCTCAAATTTGGATATTTCACCAACCCTACAGGTACACTTGTGGCCTCATTAATTGGAATTTACAAAGCTCCTTTGGTAATGAGCCCCATCTCCGATGAGCATGTGTCATCCTGCTAATCCAGTCACTGTGATCCCTTCTCCAATTGTCCTTCACCTTCACCGATGATTCACCAGGCTTCTCTAATCCTTAGTAATTTAGAAAGCCGAAGGAGGAGCAGTAGAGACTTCGTCGGAGTACAGCCTTGGCACCATTGCCTACGGAGGAGGAGCATCCCCTCGATGCATAGTTACATTCAGATCAATCCCTTTTATTTTGATTCTACGATCTAGATCATCTCTAAGCCATCACCCACGAGATTGTAGCCTTGGTGTGTATTTTCCATGACCTAAGAAGCAACAACTATCCATGTGGCCCGAACCACCTGGTGTACCCAAGTTGTCTTCTGAACCTAGCATGCGCATGCCCCGGCATATGCGGCATGTGGATTTTCGTAGTTGAGCCCATTGGGTTTTCATATTTGCACATTTATACTCGTGTATTGGATATTTGTAGATAAGCCTCCTCATGCTTTATGTATTTGCATATTAGCCCTTTTTGACTTGAATGCAATATTTTAAGTATTTTAATTGAGTTTTTATTCATAATTATGCCTTTGGATTTAATGTGCAATATCTTTTGCATATGAACTCCAAAATTAATGAATTTGATCTTGTTGGAATAGTAGTATTATTATCTATATTATGGTGTATTGTTTGTTTTGATTTTACCTATTAATATAGATTGATTTACGGAATAAGTTTCCTAACAATTTGATTGTATTTAATTTTCCTAGAATTCATTTTAACTTTTGGAATTACATAAATATAGGAAAATTGAACTTTGTGATAATCACTCCATGTTTAAGAGAGAATTGAAGTACTTGAATTGAATTTTAATTCTGATTAATTAGGAATATGTGTTCATCTACGTAGGACCTTAGATGCCTTGATCACAACTTCATTAATCACTCAAATGGGCATTTATTTAGTTCATAATTGTGCACACTCCATGTTCTAGACCAAGTTTATATATTTGAACATTAATTCAAGAGCTATTTATGTGAATTGGGTTTGTGGTTTTTATAATCGCATTGTCACTCATTTTGTAGCACTTATTCAACGTGCATATAAAAATCCAAAAATAACAAGCTTACACTTGTATTGGCCTATATCTCATTAGATAGCTTAAATTAGGTATTTAAACCATAGTTGAATAATCTCATATAACTTGTGTCATTGTGCTCGACTCTGGACTTATCTAGGTATAAATTACATCTCGTTCTCTTCGCGGAGATATTTCTAGCAAGATTCTTTTGATCTACTGATCACTCATACTACACTTTGACATATTTAACATAGTGATTAAGCAATTCATTAGTGACTTGTCAGTTTGGTGTGTTTGCTTGTGAATGTATATAGGTGTCTCTAAATGGATGATTCACCCTGCACATCATAGAGAAATGGAATAAATTAATCAAATTCACAAAGGAAGTGGATGTTTATCATACGGACATCGATGCAGTTGTGTCCCAACAATTTTGCTAATATGAAATCACATGGTATAGGAAACGCTTTTCAAACCATTTTGTGTATTCACAAGAGTATTTAGGAATACCTTTTAAGTTGAGTCTTTGAATGAAGATACCTCCAAAATTAAGTCTGATTTGAGGATGCTCTCTTATGGACATGACCATGATTTGTGTTGCTTATCATAAACTTGAGATATCTTCTCTACCAACATGTCCATACAAATAGAGATCTGGATGTTCTATACCTCCTAGTTTCACCGTACTAATTCAAGTCCTTCAACATGTACACGAAGTACTAGGAAGAAGGTGACTACTCTTACGATTGACCTAGTCAACATAGAGGAAGAAGAGTCTATGAAAAAATGGATGGCTAGGGTTTAGGAGAGTATATGGGGGATAATCTAGAAGTGTCTCTTCTATTTTCTTCAACTTTCAAGACAACGATGGTTTTCTTTATGGAATTGCATTATTGTAATGAAAGAGAGGCAAAAACCCCCTTTTATACATTTATGGACAGTCATAAGAATCCAACTCTTCATGGGTGTGTCCACAATGTGGGCCTCTAATTCTACTTGGATGGCTAGGATGGAATCCTTCATGAGGTTGACAACTAATTTGTCAACTTTTATCTCCAAAATAAAATTTCTAAATATGGATTATTACTCCATATGAGAAGGCCACATGGCATGCATACTATATTGCCACATGGCATCCAAAGTGGACATCCATATGGCATTCATTATGGATGTCCATGTGTCCTTATCAATTCTATTAATGACTTGATATATAGTTCAATTATCTCTAGATTAATATCAATTGAAATTGAATTATCAATATCAATATTGTGATATTTATAAAATCAACATCCCAACAAATGACTCCAATTCATTAGTCTGAAAAAATATAAATCTAATTTACATTTATGTGAATCCTCTTCATATGTGTCTTGAATATATGCATATGAATCATATACAAATAAATTATTATTATGAATCTATATTCATTAAATAAATAGCCAATATGTGAGTCATATTACATATTCACATATCCATTATACTAATAATTATTATCTTAATATTATTATTATCTCAAAGTATAAGTGATAATTCAATTAGGAATCATGAGCAAAATTCACATATAATTGGAGAAAATGTCAAGGAGATTACTTAATCCATGTACAGTGACATGAAAACTAGTTCTCCATTCATTTTCATGGTTTAAACTACTTAAGGCTTTTTTTAATTGAATATTTTTCAGATCTCCAAACTATTTGGATCTATTTTCAACTATTTCCATTTCAATTTCCATTTCCAAAAAATGTACCTAGAAATGGATATTAGAAATGGGTTCAATATCCATTTTCATTTTCATTTTGAACATTTGTATCCAGAAATGGACACTAGAAATGGATTCTATGATGTACAATTAAATCCATTTAATTCTCAATCATTAAGTCACAAAATGGAGTCACTAAATTTCATATGGTTACATCATTCCCTTGGAATGGAAGTGTCATGTAATATAATCTATTATGATCACATCAACCATGTTATTCATAATGCTAAACCACCATACATACCGACGGATTTTGATTAAATCGAAGTTCAAATCTTTGTTTGACTATCTTCTTCAAGGTTCAATCAATAAATTTCTCGATCGATCATTGGGTGATAATATCAGACATATGCTTTGCAAAAGCATATATTAATATTTTTGAATTCTTGCCTTGTTCATAATTAAGACGATCATGCATCGAATTTGGTATAACCCCAATATCTCATGAGTGAGTTTTGTCTCCTGATTATAGAATATGAACATGTCTAATCCTTCAGGAAATCACACACATCATATCTCCTCGTATGCACACCAACGGGTTGGTGTATAGACTTTATACATGTCATCAACCTAATGGTCAACCAAATATGCATACTCGCATAATAGTTGTATATCTGTCTCTGGCCAAAGGATGGGTTCATGTTCATGACCGTATATGATTTAGGTCTTTAGTATCTAGATCTTGTTAAGTTAATATTTTAACTTAACTATTCTAATACCTCTTAATCTCTATTCATATGAAAAGGACCTACATCAAGAGGTAAGTAAGAAATCAATTTTAGAGAAATATTATCATATCTTTCCTAGAATGGAGATCATTCTTGAATATCATTTGACGATGTTGATTGTGTCCTCAATCTAACTCTATAGTACATTCATGCTTCAAACTCTATGATCTAACTTCTTAGATCAATCGTTATGTTATCAATATAGAAATGGTACATAACCCTACTAATACTAAGAGACCTCTTATTAAGTGCAAACATAAACATTCAATTCAGACGATGAAACAAAACACAATAACTTTTATTGCATTAGTGGATCGTCAAGGGCTTACAATTACAATAGTCTTTTTCTCCTATCAACACAATAAAGTAGGGATAAAAACGGTTAGATACGAAGTAGGGGTAAAAATGATCAGATAGAGATACGAATGCGAATATAGGTGTTACTATATCCTTATCTTTTTTAAAATCATGATACGGATACGAATACGAATATTATATGAATGCGTAAAATGTAAAATCATATCCACAAAATACGAATACAAATGCAAAACAAATATTGATAATTTAGATACGAATATTTGACAAATGAATATAAATTAATAAACGGATATTATACATGTCCAAATTTACTTAAAAACTATAAGCATTTTAGGTTCATAACAATTTTCATTTTATATAAAGTATGTTAAATATGTTAATAATGAATGTTTTTATTTGCATAAAAAAAATTAAATAATAAAAGGAAACGTAAATATAGTACTTAATAATAACAAAAAGCTTACAAAACTTAATTCTTTGTGTACCATGTAAGTATTGGTATCAGCTGAACATTTGTATTTATATTCGTAGTGTATATACATCAAAAAATGAATATTTGTATTCGTATCCTTGAAAATTTTAAACATCCGCATTCGCTAAAATTGAGGATATTATATTCGTTCGATGAATGTTGAACATTTATATGCGTATCCACATTCGTATTCGTCAGATACGAGAAGATGGCATCCGTCTCCTCTATTTGACGAATGTGGATACGAACGGATGCAAATATATTTTTATTCATTTTCATCTCTATAAGAAAGACATGAACCTCTTATTTAATCTGACATTCTAAACATGAATCAAATAATGGAATGGAAAAATTAATTCATTTTTATTCTTTACTAAATACCATTTCCTACTTGATTCCTTTCTATTGTAATTCCATTCATTCTAAACAACGAAGACCTATCAATCCAAGGCGAAGCCTCCCCCCGACGTGTTGAGACTCCGCATCGTCAATCATATCATTGAGTAACTCCCACCACAGAAGAACACACTCAAAAAACTGGGTCTATGAAAATTTCATACCATCCTTGAAAGGTTTTTTTTGAAAATAATTAAACTCATATATATTATATATTATCAATTATTTTTCCGAAATTTAAACAGGATCTCCTATGTTTCATTACTCGAGTTGCTATTGTGCATGCACATGTTTGTATAAGGGATAACAAATAAATTAGGTCTTGATATGTATATTCTTGTTTAATTGGTATTAAGGACGGGGAAACGTATATGGGTTGCAAGAATGAAAATTGTGAGAGATGACAGTTTATTACCTTATCTTAGGATTGGTTATACCAGGATAAGAAACATGGATAAAGATGTGACGAGTCTATCTACAGGACATCACGTATATTGTGCTCCATTTTGTTACAATTTGCATCGGTTAAAAATTAATTAAAGTGTGTATAATCGGCTATCAAAATTTGATGACCATCCTAGTGAGATAGATCACAGTTAAAGATAAAATTATTCAAGGATTTGTGGTAAACAGAGGTTAAGAAGGGTAGTCGGTATGAGACGACTTTTCTACCATCATGCATGAGAAAGGGGAATAAAGTTGCCATCAAATCATCATTTATGAGGGAGACAAGGCTCATAAAATCATTAACGTCCATCTCAGAGGGAGAACCTAAGAAAGTTTATGGTAATTTCCGTGTTTTTTTATCATCAAATTTGAGAATATAACACATGTATTCTAGGAAGTATAACGGGATGAGTCCAGATCGTCTGCAGTACTGCGGACTCTGCAGTAACTGTATGAGTTAATCCCTTCCTGAAATCCTAATAGATAGAGACCCAAGAATTTAAGAAGCTAGAGATCTCCATCAATCCCCTCCTGAAATCCTATAAATTGCTACCCAAGATCTCATATTGATCTCGCTTTTTTTAGATACAAGGTCAGTCCCCTACAATTCTCCACAATACCTTTTTTTGGTATAAAGGGGGGTTTGGGGGTTCGAATCTTGATCTTTAATTTGAGGGAGCCACTGCTCAACCACCAGACTCTCGTATTCATCTCACTTGATTTACTAATTCTGAAAAACTATTAGGATTCCACTTCAATAAATTACTATAATAGCGAGGGAATTGTTGGAATGAAAAATTTCGGCTTCGGATTGCTTCTTTTACAATGAACTTTGGATGCCACAAAGTAAAAGATATTTTATATATTGATTCATCGGATACTACATGCAACAAATTTTTCATTGCAAGAGTCGTGGCAACGATCGCAATTTTGTTATATTTCTTTGACTACATTTTTGAGACAGATTTTGTATGACGTTTAAGCCGTCACAAGTCAAAGTTTTTATTGCTATTATTTTAGAAGCTGATAATGTATATAGATCGTGATTACAACATTTTTTCTGAAATGATTCGTTAATTTCATATTTTATTTTATTACGCTTTTCTTTATTTATTGGTAATTCAGTCTATATTTAACCAATCTAGAAAAAAATCTTTGGTTGAAACAACGTTTATTGAACTTATGGCAATAGAAATTCCATTTGTCCAAAGCTATACATTTCGCAATTACGAGTAGTGACAAAGATAGATAAATATAGAGATAATAACATAGTAATGATATGTATTTATAGATAATGACAAAATGACGATATGTGTTGCTTGGATGTATTTTGTTCCACATAATGGAAAAGTTATAAACACAATAAAAATAGAATTTCTTAGATTACCAAAATAAGTGTTGGGTATACTTGTAAAGTTTCCAGCCTCAACTTGGGGCAGCAACAATTTGCTCAAACTGTGTGGGCATTATTGCAAGTTTTCCATTATTTGGGAATCCCCATTCCAGGGAATCACGTAGCAACCATTCGGCCGTTGCTTTCGAGCCGATTCCAGCCCCATTCTTCACATTCCAGCAACAGCGGCAAGGGTTTTCGGAATCCATCTTCTCCGTCTTTCTTCACGAGAGCGAGAGAGAGAGAGAGGCCGTGCTCGAGGGCAGCCGCTGCTCGAGCTTTGGCACAGCAGCTAGGGCTTGGAGTTGGGCGTGGGAGCATCGTTTGAGCGTGCTCGAGAGGAGCAGCCGCTTGGAGGTCGTTGCGGACGACCTCAAGGGAGCCAAGCTTGGATTTGGGTCTCCATCCGGGAGCCCACAAGGGGAGTCACTCCATCTATTTTGTTTTGAGCACACCTTTGGTATTTTGGATACCTAGGGATAGTTGGTTCCTTGTAGAAGAACTACCGTTGTGCGTGTGGCGTGTACCTCGATTTTGTGGGCAACAAAATCGGGAAGAACACTTTGACTACATTTGACTGTAGTGAAATCATTGCCGGTCTTGCCCCATGGATTTTCCCTTACTCACATCGAGTAAGGGTTTCCACGTAAAATCCTTGTCTTGTGGTGATTGCCTATTGTACTTGTGATTGTGCTTGTCATTGTTGCTATTGAGTTCCCGTGTGGGGAACATATATTCTTGGTGTGCCATCTTTGCTGCAGGACAGTTTCAGGGGGATATATTCCTGGGTTGATTGCATCCTCCACATATCCCCAACAAGTGGTATCAGAGCTCAGGTTGAGCAATGGGCAAAGATGATGAAGGCACAATGATCAAGCTCACAAGTAGGAATTGGCAGATTTGGAAGGCGAAGATGGAAGATATCTTGTATTGCAAGGACCTCCACGATCCCGTGAAGGGAGAGAGCGCCAAGCCAGAGAATATGTCTATAGGCGAGTGGACAAAGTTGAACCGAAAGGCCATTGGGACCATTCGGAAGTGGCTTGACATGTCTGTGTTCCATCATGTTGCCGAGGAGATGAATGCCAAGGAGCTATGGGACAAGTTGTCCGAGCTCTATGATCAGAAGACCGCAACCAACAAGGCTTTCTTGATTAGAAAGCTTGTGAACTTGAAATACAAGGACATGACCAAAGTGGCGGAGCACTTGAAAGATTTCCAAAGCATTATCAACCAGTTGACATCCATGGGTTTGACACTTGATGACGAGTTGCAGTCACTTCTCCTATTGAGTTCTTTGCCAGACAGTTGGGAAACTCTTGTAGTCACCGTGAGCAACTCTGCGAAGGATAGCAAGTTGACCATGGCTATAGTCAAGGGCAGTCTCCTCAATGAGGAGATTAGACGCCGCTCTTCGAGAGAGGTATCCTCCTCTTCACATGTGTATGCAGTTGAGAGGAGAGGAAGATCCAGCAGCAGAGGAGCATCACAGGAGAGGCAGAAATCCAGAGACAAGTCCAAGGGTAGAGGAAAGTGTCACCATTGTCAGAAGACCGGCCACTGGAAGAGAGATTGCAGGGTTTGGAAGAGAGAGCAAGCTGAAGCCAAGAAATATCAGAAAAAGGAAGATAGCAATGTAGCTACAGTTGTGGCAGATGAAAGTGCAGAAGAGGTGAGTCTCACCATCCATGATCATTGCTTACATGCAGGGAGCGATTTGGAGTGGGTCGTTGACACGGCCGCTTCCTATCATGTAACTCCACAAAGGGAGTTCTTCACGACCTACACTAGGCGTGACTATGGGAGAGTCTTGATGGGTAACGAGAGTTACTCTAAGATCATTGGTATGGGCACCATCTCGATTCAGACGGATGTTGGGTGCTCAATGACTCTTCAAAATGTGAGGCATGTTCCTGATGTGCGGCTTAGCCTTATATCTCGTTCATAACTAGATAGTGAAGGCTATCATCTGAAGTTCGACGACAACAAATGCAAGATAAGCAAGGATTCTCTCATCATGGCTAGAGGCAGTTTGTGTCACACACTCTACATGACTAGAGTGAAGGTCATGGATGGCAGTTTGCATGCTAGTGAGGCAGATAATTCAGATTTGTGGCACCGTCGGCTTGGCCATATGAGCCAGAAGGGCTTGCAGCTTTTGAGCAAGAGAGAGTTGATCCCCTACCACAATGACATCACTTTGTCTCCTTGTGATGCATGTGAGGTTGGGAAGAGCATGAGTGTGCCATACAGAGCGAGATCCAAGGTGAAGGGAGACCTTTTACAGTTGGTTCATTCTGATGTTTGTGGTCCCATGGACGCAACCTCTTTGGGAGGCAACGGGTATTTTGTCACCTTCATTGATGATGCATCTAGGAAGGTGTGGGTGTATGTACTGAGATCGAAGGATCAAGTGTTTGATTGCTTCAAGAAGTTCCATGCCATGGTTGAGCGTGAGACAGGAAATATGTTGAAGTGTCTACGCACGGACAATGGGGGAGAGTACACCTCCCATAGCTTTCAGAGCAATTGTGCAGAGCACGACATCAGGCATGAGAGGATAGAGCCAGGCACACCCCAACACAATGGTCTAGCTGAGAGGATGAACATGACCATTGTTGAGAGAGTTCGCTGCATGCTGAAGACAACGAAGTTGCCCAAGACTTTTTGGGCTGAGGCGGTTCGCACCGCATGTTACTTGGTAAACCGATCTCCATCAATTCCTTTGGGCTTCCAGATTCCAGAACGTGTTTGGACAGGGAAAGACCCCTCATATGCTCATTTGAGGGTGTTTGGATGCACGGCGTATGCATTGGTACCCAAAGAGCAGCGGAAGAAGTTGGATGACAAGGCGGTGCCTTGTATTTTTCTTGGCTATGGAGATCATGAGTTTGGATACCGTCTTTGGGATCCAAGGAAGAAGACAATCACCAGACATAGGGATGTGATTTTTTATGAGAATCAGACATTGGCTGAGGTCACCACTGAGAGTGGTGATTGATGAATCTGTGATTCATCACTTCAAAAGTCAAAAATAGAGCCTTGTTCCCGAGTAAATAGAGGCATATTTCCCTTTATAATGCATAAATAGCATTCATGCATGCATACATAATACATGCATTTTAGCAGACCATTTACATTTAAATAAGAAGCCAAATCCCCTTGTAAAATATCCACTTACCAAAATAACCTCTTCCTTATAATATGAACTCCTTAGTTAATAATATAGGGAAGAAAGCCAGAAATTCCCCTTGTAAATTAGCCAATAAAACCCTAGAACCCCTGGACAATAAAATACACATAAATCCCTCATACAAACTCCGAAATAGGTCTACTCACTCTTAGAATACTACACATTAAAAGACCTTTAAAATGAGACTAATTTCATCCAATTTGGAGCTCGTATGAGAAAGTTGGGTTTTTGGGCCTCTTTGTATACTACATATATGTATAAATTGTATCATTGTATTTATGTATCATATTTGACCTCATCTCCATCTTTGATCAACATGAAACTTGTAACATCAAGATCTACAACTTTTATGTTTTGAGTTTTTCCAAATTCGGTCCCCTTCTCTCTCTACCTTCATTTTTTGGTCCATCCAATCACAGCAGGCCACGTGGCGCCCTCTGATTGCGCCACGTAGCCCGCTGCCCTTGCCTCATCCGCCCGCAGCTACAGCCGTTGGATTAACCTCCAGATCCAACGGCCAAGCCACCTCCACGCACGCCTCAATTATCAGCCGTCAGATCAAATCCCCCGCCTCATCTCCATTGTCCATTCGCGCCTCTCCTTCATCATGCCACGTGGTGCATTCCGCGCCATCAGATCACGCTCCTGTCGATTCATCTGGGCCGTTAGCACCACAGGCACCTGGACCGTCCGATTAAACACCCGACTCCCATTTTAACCATCCATCAGCGCCGAGTCCTTAGCGCACCACATGGCGCTCGCTACGCCATCGGATCGCCACGGCCAGATCTAATCTCAACCGCTCCAGCCCGCCTCGTTCACCACCGTTGGATCACAAGATCCAACGGTGGAGACTTCGTCTCCTACCTCGGGTGCCCCACTCTCCCACGTTCTCTGCCTTGCGGGAGGGGCACCCCCTTCCTATTTTCAGCCACGCTCCGTCCACCGTCGCCGAGCACCACACTCTCCACGATGGCCTCCACTCATCCCTGATCCTCGCCAGCCACTCCATCACCCACGTCGACCTCCAGCTCTCTCCCACGAACTCCATAAACCTCGCCCCATCTCCATTCCAGCCGAGACCTTCGACCTATAAATGCGTGCCCTCCGGCCATAGTCGCACCCATCCGCCCCTCGTGAGAGACGCCCCGAGATCGGAGCTTCCAATTAGTGACAGGAATTGCGAGTATCCTCGAGCGAAAATGTCCGTCTTCTCCGGCGAGGTCCTCGGCCTCCGCCGAGTCGCAGCCTCCTCCGCCGAGCCGCTGCTTGAGCCCAGGGATCCACCGACCTTTCGAGCGACAACCTGGAACTCAAGGAAGAGCTCCAATCCCCAGGTGAACGCCTCCATCCCTTCTTGATCTTCTCTTCATTTTTCTTCGCTTTTTCTCGCTTTTTCTTCGCTACCTACGTCCACCTTCTCGCCTCCATTCCATCCGCCGAGCTCCGCGTCGGAGCTTCCATCTTCGCGGTGACCTTCACTCTCTCCGACGACGCATCGCATCGTTCATCGATCTCCAGCTCTGCCGCTTGGCCGGAGCAACGTCGCCAGCACATCTTCCTCCGCCTTAGGCATCGCCAACCACCCACCACCTTCACGAGTGCACGCACGAGCTTTGGCTCCCTCTCTAACGCCTGCAGGTATCCATCTGTTCACTGAACGGAGCTTCGCCGGAGCAGACTTTGAGCTTCATCGCCACCGACTTCAGACAACCCTCTTCCGCTCCTGAGACCATCAGGACCTTCGCTGCATCACCACGAACCTTCTGGGATAGCTCCGAGCAATCGGAAAGCTTCATCGACTTTAGGAGGAACGGGCGAGGGACGGTCCCTTCGCCGGAGCCCAGCCAAGTCCTCTGCAGGAGTCGGAGGACTGCTGAGGACAGAGATCCAGCCACCGTTCGATCATCTCGATCGAACGGTCCAACGACGTCCACGTAGTCATCGTCAGATCATCACTCCACCGTTGGATCGACCAGTGATCCAACGGCTCGCAGCGAGCCACGTCGCCATCTCCATCGAAGCTAGGAGCCGTTGGATCAACTAAGATCTAGCGGTGTCTTGTCTCGCCACGAGTCTTCACCGCCATCCGTTGGATCGAGATCGATCCAAGGGTCCACAGCGCGCCACACAGCTACGGTCTGAGCCTCTTCCCCGAGCCTAGGCTCGGATCGCCCGAGCCTCACTCCAGACCTCCAGAAGCGCCCGAGCGGAGCCCCGAGCCTCCGCAACCATCCGAGCCTAGGCCGCCCACGTGAGGAGCACGTGCGGCCTGGGAATTTTACACTGAAGCCCTGGGGACTTTTTATATTTGCAAAAAGGTCCCTGTGAAGCCGCCCACGTGAGGAGCACGTGCCTTGTGGAGATTTTGCATTCCAGTCCCCAGCATCATAGGTAATTGCACTTAAGTCCCTGTCAACATATTTGTTTTATGTATTTTTATTTTCCTGTATTGCATTTACACCCCTGTGTTTGCACTCATCCCTAGGTTGCATTTTACATAATTTTTAAATTCCAAAAGTTGCATTTTGTTGAGAAACTTGTCCTCTATCCATTGTGCCACATGTCATGGTTTTGTAATTACGGTAGATTTTTAAATGAATTAATTGGTTGATTTGTGGAATATTTGGCCCAGTGACACCTTTTAATTTCTAGTTAATTTTCTGTGATTCCAAAAGTCCTCAAAAATTCACAGTAGCTCTAGGAAAGTGAACTTAACTTTGCATAAAATTTTCATGACATTTGCACGCATATCGAGGCCTGAATAAATTGTTTAGTGATTTTGAAATTTTAATTTTAATAAATTCATTTCACATTGAAATTAAGATCTATCAATTTTTCTGGATTCCTTATCATTAGAGCTATCTAGGATAATTTTATCTCTTGAAAAAATGTGATTTGTTTTTTTATAAAAAATTAATTAGTGAAAATCACCCTGTCTGCATGTTTAATTCACAGTAAATATATTTAGTGTCTAAAAATTCCAAAAAATTTAGGGTAGGTCATTTTCATCATCATTAATCATCTGGCCAATTTTCAGATATTTTGGACTTCAATTGATATCTTAAATTGAATTAACTTCATATTGGCCTGCTGGTTGCATGTGTCTTGCATAGAATTTTAAAAAGAACAAAAAAAAATAATTCCCCGAAAATCCAACACTTTATTTTTGCTAAAATTTACCTAAGGAGACAAATGCCTCCCTGAGTTCGACCTTGGAATTCCACCAAGTAAAAAAAAATCTACCGCTTGAAATTAACTTGACATTAATTAATAGTGGTTTTTGATTAGCCTCTCGTATCCGACTGCAACGAACGAAATTAAATTAATTTGGACATTAAATTGACCGAATTAACCAAGGGTGCGGGACGATTATCAAAATGGCGCCGTTGCCGAGGAGGCACGGCTTAGGTTAATTTTTAGTGAAATTCAAAGTGATTGATTTTCTTTCTCCGGGTAGTCTGACCCCCGGTTTCTTGTAATTATATTCTCTCTTTTATTTATTTGCATTATTTTATTTTTGAGTCACTCTTTGACCTCACTCTTTTTTATGCGAGGAACGCGAGGAGTCGAAGACGCTTCGGCGATCGAGCTTTTTAATTGAGTGAATAGAGAGGCATTGTAATTTCTGTTTATTTTATTTTCTTTTTCGCATCATTTCCAGCGGTTCCCGTTTGGGGTCTCGTGCGTGTAAGTATAGTGGAACTGTGTCCTGTGTGTTGGACATGCGAGCCCACGGCGAGCCATTATGCAATAAATGTTATTGCAATTCACTCCTTAATCTGAAATAAAGAGTACATAGTTTGCATAATAGGTCCCTTAGTACAATTAGGGTTATGTACCATGGCCATCTTAATGATCATACAGCTGTTGATTCAATTATTGAATCATAGAGGCTGGTGCTTAGATGAATATCTAATGAGTTAGATTGAGGACTCATCAAGCACCGTCAAATGATTATTAAGAGATGATCTCCATCCTGAGTAGGAGATGGCAATCCTATCTCATTTAGGTTGATATCTGACCGACCTCTTGATGCAGGTCCTCTGCATAGGAATAGAGATTCGGAGGTGTCGGATAAGTTAGGTCAAAGAGTTGACTTAACGAGATCGAGATAACCAAAGTCCTATATCATATGCTGTCATGATATAGGCACACATCCTCTGACCGGAGACAGATGTGTTACTATATGTCTGAGTATGTACATTTGGCAGACCAATAGGTTGATGACCTAATCAAGGTCTATACACCGGCGCGCTGGTGTGCATATAAGGGTATATGAGTAATACGATCTCTCAAAGGGATCATACAGGTTCACTACTGAACCGGAAGACATGAGCTCACTCATGAGATATTGGGAAGAATCAGATTCCGTGCGCACGGTCGTCTCGCTTTGGAAGCTTGACTGAATTTGTTGGTTTGATATATACTTTTGGAAAGTATATGATCAAGACCTAGGTATGATATATGCTTTTGGAAAGTATATGATCAATACCGACTCCCAATGATCGAATGAGAAACTTACTGATAAAACCCTGAAGTAGACAGTGTAAAGTTGATCTAATACTTCTGGTTTATTCTGAGTCTTCCAGTATGCAGGATGTACAGGTGTTAGGAATACCTGAGGGTGATGTGATCATAAACGGTTGTATAACCATGACGCTTCCATTCCTAGGGAGTGATGAAACGGGTCTGGATTTTAGTGACTCCTCTCAATAGAGAAGTAATCTTATCTTAGTCCAAATGTTGGACATTGATCTGAATGTGATTCGGACTCAATGAGAAGATTAGACTTGCGGTCTTGATTTAATCAAGCATCTATGGGAGGCCCGAGATCTGGATTTGAGATGTGATCTCAATATCCATGTCACTATACGTGGAATAATACAATCGCCCTGTCCTTATCTCCAAGTATTCGCGGAGAAAGCGCATTGTCCTTGAAAGAGTTCATGGATAATTCTATTGTTGATATATGTATCCGAGCATTGAGAAAATGGATAATTAAATGTGATTTAATTATCAACATTAATATGAATTTGATTCATATTATAAAGAGAGTTATCTTAGATAATTAAATGTGATTTGATTATCAAAGATGTGAATAATGTGAATGTGATTCATATTATTTGAACACATGAGATAAAGAGATCCAAGATGATTAAATATGATTTAATTATCAAGGATAAGAATAATGTGGATAGTAATATCCAATTATTCATAATATATTATAAATGTGATTTATAATGTATTAGAGAGAGCTAATTATAATTTATATGTGTTGATTAATTGTTATGTGTATTGGATACACATTGTGTAATTAATTGACAATGTAAATTACATGTTGTTTTGGGTTGTGAATTTGATTCACAATTTTTCTATGGCAAGATTGCAATATTCTCAAATATAATTGTGAATTATTTTTGAAGAATAAAAAGCCAACAAAAGTTGTTGGAAATAAATAGAGGAGATTTTCAAGGAGATATGCAATCTCATGGATTTCCATGAGATTGCTCTCTCCATGGAAAGAGGGGGGGCGGCACATCATTCCCAAAAGGAATGTGTGGCCGTCCACATGGAAAGTGCATGGAGATGAAATCTCCATGCACATTCTCTCCTTATTTATTGGATTGATTTTGGATTAATTTGTATTTGATTTTGTCAAATATATTTTGATCTAAATTTGTTGGTTTTACCAACAACAATCTTAGCCATTGGATTGACATAAATCAATCTCACCCATTGATTTTATATGTCCCATGGATTGAGATCCATGGATCCCAAAACCCTATAAATAGAGAGGCATACACATGCTCTCTCTTTACACATAATGCTTGAGAAGCATCTCTCTCTCTCTCTCTTTCTCTCTAGAGGTCAGCCCTCTCTCTCCCTCTCATGGTCGTCCACCATGGATGCCATGGAGAGGTTCTCCATCGCCGTGGCATCGTCGTTATGCTGCCCGTTCTTCTGCTCGTGGATCTCCGTCTCCTTCGGTGCGCCTCGCTCGTGAAGAAGACGTCGGATCTCGTGTGTCGAGATCAGGAGATCCGCCGCTTGGATCATCAATATGGATTGCGAGAAGCACGCGGTTCATCCCCGCGCTCGCAAGCGTCTCCTCCGTCGGATCGGACTTGAGACAGGAGGTCTCTTCGTTTAGAGACTCGATCGCAACCACGCTTCAAGAGGTAATCCTATTACTTGTTTGTGGTTTAGACGAAACGATTCGAGAAGTGTTCTTGGATCATGTGGTTTCGTCGTATAAAATTTTTAAATTCCGCTGCATAGAGCAACTAGTGCGACTAGTCGCTCTTCGTCGTATTCGATACGACGCTCACGCTTCCGTGATGCGCTTGAGGATCTAACCATATCCTTCACTGTGTGTTGTGTGGATGAATGTAAATTAGCTTGCACTAGCGGCTCCCCGAGCCAATCTAGGAACTGCCTGTGCCCGTAATCATTAGGACCACACAACTCACTTAAAAGACACACTTAGACCGCATTACTTAGCCAAATTAACCCGCTCTTCACGATAATAGAACTGCTTGTCTAGGAGCGGCTTTCATCGCCTGCATTTGCATATAGTGTAAAAGATCTCAATTCTGTTCTGCATCCTGCATAAAAGCGAAGGGATCACTGTAAGTATTCTCTACTCAGCATACGCATCATTGTTTTTAACTTGCATCCGCTTTTCTCGATTCCCCCCTCTGATTTTATCACATTTAATTAAAAAGGAAATTGGGACTGTCCGATAGGCGTGCTGTGTGGTTGACTTAAGCAAGTGATAACTTAACTTAAAATCGGGACTGCTAAACAATATTGACCAAAAAAAAGGAATAAAACTTGAAAGTTGTTTGCGGGAGATTAATCCCCGACCTTGTTTTTCAGGCTGAGTGAGGGTACTTGAGTGTGTGTGAACACCTTAAGGCAGAGCCCAAATCCCTGCCTTCCATATCACATTCTGACTGATCCTAGCAAATATCACAAGTCGAATAATTTTAGATTCATTGACTAGTACCAAGTAGCCTACGCCTGTCTCAGGTAGATAGGGGCGAAATTGCGGTACTTTGCGACAAGTTGCCAGTAACCCCCCGGGGTGAAGTTCCGGCCTTGTCAGCCTCCGCCTGCTTGTAGGTAGATAGGGGCCTGGTCATTGAATCCATCGACTTGGGATAGGAGCGAAGAAAGGAAGGACCGGCGGTATCTTAGGCGCCAGGTTAAACAGGGAAGACGCATCCGGCTCTGAGCCGACTTCCCTATAGGCCACGTAATCCTTGCTATTTTTGCTTGAAAATCATACTTAAAAACTACAAGATTAATTGGACTCGACTTCGAGTCCTTCACTGTGTTGAGTGTGAACCCAGGGTCTTGGATTGATTTTTTTGCTTGCTTCAGGTAGGAGTAAAATCCTATCTTCTTCTCGCCTCATTAAGATGAGCAACTGGGGAGATCTTGACGCGTTATTTACCTATCTCTCTATGAGTCCCCCAAGTACCTCATCTTCACCGGCCCAAGCGCACCTTGGACCACCCAGGACTCATGACCCTCTTGAGTCTTGGTTCCCTCATACTCAGGGTTGTTACTCTCAAACCAACCCTTTCATCTCCTCCGAGATTACCGAGGAAGACCATTGCCTCAGTAATCCCTTCCTATATTTGTCCTCTGACACCAATCTCATTTCCCAACCAGGACTAGAAGACAAGATGCCGCCAAGGATGCCATCGGATGAGGATCAAATACGACAGATTCTTGCTCGTCTTGCCGAAGCCGAACAAAAGAATGCAAATCTCACGGCGCAGATGGGACAGATTATAGTAGCTGGAGGAATCGACCGACCAATGGTCGATACCTATAACCCAATGGAGAACGAAATCCAGAATTGGTTAGCACCAGCGGTTCCCGCCCAGGCATTCGAGCTGAAGCCCCACTTCCTTAGTCTGCTTCCGAAGTTCAACGGAAACATAAATGAAGAACCATACACTTTCCTCCGTGACTTCGAGCTGGTGTGCAATAATCTTAGCCATCCCAATGTTGGCCAAGATTATATTCGACTGAAGGCCACCCCTTTTGCCTTAGGAGATAAGGCTGCTCATTGGCTGAAGAACTTAGGGGTGATATGTACTACTTGGATGCAGTTCAAGGACCTATTCTTGAAAAAGTTCTACCCTCTCAGTAGGACTAACCAGATGAGAACGAAGATCGCCAGCTTCGCTCAAGGACCCAGTGAACCTTTCCATGACGCTTGGGATAGGTTCAATAATTTAGTACAGAAATGCCCCTGCCACGGCATTTCAAAGGCGATCTTAGTCCAGACCTTGTTCTGTGGTCTAACCCCGAAGATGCAGGGGTTAGTCAGTGCCACATGTGGAGGAAGCTATCTGAACAAAAACGAGCACGCCGTATGGAAGATCCTGGAGCAGATGGCGGAAACCGGCAGGTCGCAGGCCACCAGGGCCTATCAGTTGTCTCCCTCAATCCTATCTAATGAGACAACCCGAAGGACTGTAGCGGATCTGATTGAGGACCTCATCCCCAGCATGGGGATGATTGCCGACAAGCTTACCATGGTCGAACAGATCCACAAGAGAGTCGCAGAACTGGAGTCTCTTTCGCGCCTACCGAAGCAAGTGGAGGAACTTTCTGAGAAGGTAGCTAAGATAAAGCTACCCGCCCCTTCTGCACCACCTGTACCTGTACATCGAGTCCATCTTGTACAGGAACAGGCACCGGGGTCTCAGAGTAGCAGGGATCAGACTTACACCCAGCAGAACCAGCATGCACCCCCACAAGTGGAGACGGGATACGAGGAGCCTCCGCAAGTGTACGAGATCAACAGACTTTGGTATAGCCGTGACCCGATTGTCAGGCAGGTCGAAATGGGGAAGGATCAGCCTCACCGCCCATCCCCAGCCTACCAAGAAACCAGACCCGTTCCTGCACCGCGCTTTCAGTCCAGGCCAGAACAGGGGTACCAACCTCAGCAGTACCAGCAGCAGCAGCGCACCTATCAGCAGGGGCCAGCACCGTCCCATCAGCAGCAGCAATATCGGCATGGCCAGCAGGGCCAATATCGAACCTCGTCCGCACAACAGCAAGCCCAACCCACCGAATTGGAGTCTCTCACCTTGGCGATTCAGTCCCAGTCTGATAGGGTCCAACAGATGCAGAATGACTACCTGGACATGAGAACCGATATCAATCGGGTCTCTCGTACCCAGGACCAACAGATGGCGCCAAAGACCCCAATTCCTGCACAGGTTCAGGCCAACCTGAACAGCTTACACCATGGCCAGAACCGACCTCAAGATCAGGTATATTATTCAGATAATTATTTATCTGAACATGAGATCCTTTCGTACGATAATATAAATCATATGTCCCTCAGGAGCGGAAGGACCGTGACCATACCTGATCGGGCACGGGCGCAGAAGGAAGGAACCTCCGAGACTCTACCTGAGGAGAACTCGAAGGAAGAAGAGGAGGAGCATCACCACCACCACCGCCGACAGAAGAAGAGGACATCTGAGTCCTCGAAGCAGCATTCTCGCATCCGCATGGAGTCCGACGAAACCGATGAAGAGCCCGCACCTCCATCTGAGGAGGATCGTCCAGCAGTAGAGGAAAAAGCATCACCAGTTTCACCTCAGCATTTTCATTTCAGTCAGAGTCAGAGTCCTAGTTTGTTGCAGAGTCAGAGTCATGTAAATAACTCAGTTCCTGATCTTAATGAGAATCTTTCAGTTTCCGAACATGAGTTGGAGTCAATAATGCCTTTCCCTCGAGCTCTCAAGGGTGGAAAGAATAAAACCAAAAAAATCTAAAAAGATGACCCTGAGATGGCAGAGTTCTGCAATAAACACATCAAGGTCACAATCCCCTTTGACAAGTTTGTGGAAATGACCCCTGCATTCCAAAAATACCTTAAGGTGCGATGCACACCTACTAGGGTTAGCAGGAAGACCAAAAGCCGTGTTGAGAAACACATTTTATCAGTAGCCACGACTTGTGAAATAAAGAACTCGTTTCCAAGGAAACGAAGAGACATGGGTGCACATTATGTAGTGAGTCATGTTGATGACATCGCAGTTGCACGCACTCTCCTGGACAATGGTTCCTCAATCAATCTAATGCCTACAGCCCTCTATGAGCGGCTTAATCTCGAACCTCTTAGGAAATCTAGAGCTCCTCTACAATTTGCTGACAAATCAACCAAGAGATCCCAAGGAGAGTTAAGGAACATTGTGATCAAATTCGAGGGGCAAGAATACATGGTGGACTTCACTGTCCTGGATATGGAAACCCCTCGTAATTGGAGAGATTCCCATATCATTCTAGGTAGGCCCTTCCTCAGAACAGAAGGGGCCTTTTTTGACTATAAGATCGGGAAAATTCAGTTCCAAACTCCAGGCGGAGATGAGGAACTTGAAATGAAGCAAACAAGATGGCAGAGACCGGATTCAGAATCCAGCACCGAGTACTCTTCTACCGGAACAGACTGCGAGCATGTAGACTTAGTTGGGCCATGGAGACAGAGCCCAGCCAGCACCGATGTGTCCATCTCCTCCGAAGATGATCCAGTGCATGAGTCAGTCTGCGAGATCCTCTGGAATGAGTACAGCTCTGAGCCTGCATCGCCCTACATCTTCGATGACGTAGAGGCCCAGTTGGGCCTGTCAGTCCATACATCTCTAGGACAATCGGAAGATGAGGATGACAAGTCGGACGAGGCATTTGCCGATTGTATGGAGACCTTTGACGATCCGACTCCAGAGCCGAACTTGGTGGCAGATATCACAGAGAACGATCCAGCCACTTCCAACACTGAACCAGATCAAATTGAGCCAGATTTCTTGGACGATCACACTATTCCTGAGCTCAAACCCTTACCCACAACCTTAAAATACACCTTCCTTGCGGGTCAAGACAAGAAATTTCCGGTCACCATTAGTTCACGATTGACCGAGGAGCAGGAATCTCGCTTGCTAGAGATCCTGGAGAAAAACCGCAAGGCGATAGGCTGGAGCGGGATAAATCTCGCTCTGTGTTTGCACCATATTTACTAGGAGAATGAAGCCAAACCCTCTCGTGAATTCCAATGCCGGTTGAATCCAAATTTACAAGAGGTCGTGAAGAAGGAGATAGAAAAATGGTGCAACGCGGGTTTCATTTACCCAATCTCCGACTCTAAGTGGGTGGCCCCAATTCATGTTGTCTCGAAAAAGTCGGGAATTCAGACGACCACCAACGAGGACGGAGAGGAGATTGTGATGAGAGTACCCACGTCGTGGCGCGTCTGTGTGGATTACATACGCTTGAATGCCGCGACGAAGAAGGATCATTTCCCCCTACCGTTCATTGATCAGATCTTAGAGAGACTAGCAGGGAAAGAGTTCTTCTGCTTCTTAGATGGGTTCTCGGGCTACAATCAAGTAGCCATAGCTCCGGAGGACCAGGAAAAGACCACGTTTACATGCCCCTTTGGTACCTATGCTTTCAGGCGCATGCCTTTTGGGCTATGCAATGCTCCATGAACTTTCCAAAGGTGCATGATTGTTGCATTCGCCGAAATGGTCGGCGAATTCCTGGAAGTCTTCATGGATGACTTCTCGGTCCACGGTGATTCCTTCGATTCCTGTCTTAGGAATCTGGACCGAGTCCTAAAAAGATGTTGTGAGGTTAATCTGGTGCTCTTCTGGGAGAAAAGTCACTTCATGGTGACGGAGGGCATAGTATTGGGGCATGTCATCTCCAAGAGAGGAATGGAGGTTGACCCTGCCAAGGTGGATGTGATCAGACGACTCCAGCCACCAACCAACGTCAAGCAGTTACGGTCGTTCCTTGGGCATGTTGGATTTTATCGGAGATTCATTAAGGATTTTTCTAAGATTGCCCGACCGCTAACTGAGCTTTTAGGCAATGACATGGAGTTTGTTGTTGATCACAAATATCTTGAGGCCTTTAAGCTTTTGCAAGGAATGATTATGGACGTACCCATCCTACAAGCCCCAGATTGGTCTCTACCTTTTGAGATCATGACGGACGCCTCATATTATGCTGTTGGGGCTGTGTTGGGACAAAGAAGAGATGGCGTCCCGTTTGCAATTCACTACGCAAGCAAAGTGCTTGATACTGCTCAGCGTAACTATACAGTTACAGAGAAGGAAATGCTTGCGGTAGTGTTTGCCTTGGACAAATTCAGATCTCACCTAATCGGATCCAAGGTAATTGTGTTCACTGACCATATGGCACTACGGTACTTGATGGAGAAGAAGGACGTGAAGGTGTGTTTCTTCGATGGATTTTACTTATCCAGGAGTTTGACTTGGACATCCGTGATAAACCTAGAAAGAAGAACGTAGTGGCCGATCATCTCTCTCGTCTTGAAGATCTTTATACTTCCGAGGATTCACCAATTCGAGACTCCTTCTCTGACGAGTTGATTTTTGTTATCGACTCACTCCCATGGTATGCCAATATCGTGAATTATCTTGTCTCCAAGAAAGTTCCCTAAGATTGGCCCAAGAGCCAAATCGACCGACTGAAGTCGGACGCTAGACACTACCATTGGGAGGATCAGATCCTTTTCTTCGAAGGACCGGATTGTGTCTGGAGACGGTGTATTCCTCAGGAGGAATACCAGAGTGTCCTTTCTTTATGCCACAGCTTAGAGGCAGGAGGACACCACTCCGGGAAGAGGACCGCATGGAAGATACTTCAGTGTGGCTTTTACTGGCCGACTCTGTTTCGCGATGCCACCGCCGTAGCGAAGTCGTGCCCAGTATGCCAGAGAATGGGAGGAACCGTAGGTTCCAAGGATGAGATGCCAATGCAGCCGGTCATCATTTGCGATGTCCTTTGATGCCTGGGGCATCGATTTCATGGGCCCATTCCCTGTTAGCCACGGGTTCGAATATATCCTTCTTGCGGTAGACTATCTATCCAGATGGGTGGAGGCTATCCCGACCCAAGCCACGGACACAGGACTGTCTGTAAATTCATCAGAGAGCACATAATCTCTAGGTTCGGGATCCCCAAAATGATGATATCAGACGGGGGTAGCCACTTTGAGAATCGGTAGGTGAAGAAACTCCTGAAGGACTACGGCATTGAACACCGTGTCGCGAGTCCTTACCACCCACAAACCAATGGTATGGCTGAGGTGTCAAATAGGGAGGTGAAAACCATATTGCAAAAGCTTGTCCGCCCGGACAGGAAGGACTGGTCTCAGATCTTAGATCAAGTCCTCTGGGCATATAGGACGGCTTACAAGACACCGTTAGGCACCTCCCCATTCTGAATGGTATTCGGAAAGCCGTGCCATTTGCCCGCAGAGTTAGTGCACAAATCAGAATGGGCAATCAAGAAGGTCAACTGGAATACACACCTGGGACAGAAGCAGAGAGACATGGATCTGAATGAGCTTGTGGAAGTCAGAAACCGTGCATACGACAACAGTTTGGTGTACAAGGACAAGGTGAAGCGTTCGCATGATAGATATATCAGATGAAAGACGTTTGTTCCTGGACAGAAGGTATGGTTGTTCAATGCTAGGCTGAAGATTTTCCAAGGCAAGTTGAAGTCTAAGTGGACAGACCCATTTGTTGTCCGTACGGTGCATAATAGTGGATGTGTCGAGATCTCAGATCTCGCAGATGACGCACCAACATTCCTAGTGAATGGACAGCTGTTGAAGCACTTCTTCGAATCCAATGAGCAGTTAGTTCATGTTGAGGAGAATGTATTCATACGCGAGACAGATACAACAGATACACCTTGAGCCGCATATGCGACCTTGCAGCAGTGAGCTCCAGCCATTAGCAGCATCTTGAAAGATTCACACCGACTCATTTGTATATACCATCAGTCTTGTACATCCTATCCTTTTCCCCCGCGACTCTAGTAACCCATCCCCACATCATCGAACCACTATCTTGGACTATACTTAGGATGACCAGATCCTAAGTATAGGGGGGAGGAGTCACTCGAGTCGGTTCTTTGTACATTCTCCAGATCACATTGGTCCTCTTACTCACTTCTGTCCTATACTTAGGCTGACCTGAGCCTAAGTATAGGGGGGACCGATGCCCGCATTGTATATTTATCCACGTCTCTTCTTGACCTCGACCGTCCCACTTTTTGACTTTCTTCTACACTTAGGCTGTCAGAGCCTAAGTATAGGGGGCCGGTCGACTTCTATACATTTTTCTTTCTCTTTAGCTCTCTTACGCTTAGCACGAGCTATGTCTTTTTCCTCGCTCTTCGTGCTCTGAGGACATAACACACATTAAGTATAGGAGGGCGTGTATATATTACATATATACTTTACCCATAGCTCGTACTTTCGCGTACTTTTGTATATATTTTGCAATAATTACGGGTGGGTAAAAATTGAAAAAAAACAAAAAATAGGCTTCTTATTTACTCTTGCATATCATCTCTGCATCTAAAAAGAAAAAGAGTTTTGCATTTTCATAGCATGACATCTGCATCTCACTTGCATATCTTGCATATGCAAAGTGAAAAGCTAGTGGGTTCTGAACCAAGTTATGAGTAGATATTGAGGATGGACTTAATTTGACCTTAATCCACCTAATTTCAGAGGAACCTTATAGGAGCTGGAGTTAAGATTTCTCAGGTCAAGTGACTTAATTCTTTGAGTCCGCAAGTCTATGTTCACATGTCATCTTGATTAGTCTAAGTAGAATATCTCGTGCATACGCAGGATTCTTTTAGATAATGACCGAACTTGACAAGCACTATGCACGTAGCTCTTCATTGATGAGGTGGTGAGGAGGTAGAATCCTTTAGCTTGGAGTAGCATACGGGTGGAAACATCCGTCCTCCTCTAGGGAGGGTAGTGCATCTCAACCTAATCTGGTGGTGTTGACATCTAAGGACGAGATGCTGTGGGTTGCAATAATGCTTCAAAAGAGTGATAGTCTACTGACTCAAGAGGAAAAACTCCTGATGTACATGCTGCACATTGTATGAGTTTGAAAAAAAATGCTAAAACTCCAAAAATTAGACAGGTCCAAGAGAAAATAAAATACATGTCGGAGTCTGTATATTAGTAAAGAAATGCAGCTAGATGACTTGTCTACACTGGTCAGGCATCCCGGGATAGGTAGCTACACTGGCTACCGTCCATTCTCTTCTCTACCCCCTCCTCTTGAGTTGGTCACACTTGAACTTAGAAGGGAATACCCCGCTCCTCGAGGAAAGAGTTACTGGACCGGGTTATCGAGTTACCTTGTTAGAGGAGGCTGCTTCCGAGCCATTTCTGAGGTGGAGAGCTATACCTCACTTACACAGTACAAGTAAGAATCATAGTCATCCGAAATTTGCGTTTGAGGATTTGTTCTGACCTGACTATTGAGGAGTCTTGAATAGAAGACTTGTGGAACTTGAAGTCTGTTAGGTCTTAAGTTCAGGTCCAAATAAGGTTCCGCCACACAACTAATCCAAAGGTCGAGTCAAGCTCCATTTTTAACTTTTATTCATGACCTTGGTATGGAACCTAAAATCATTTCACTCTTGCATTTCATTTAGTTGCTCGGGGACGAGCAAGGTTTAAGAATAGGGGGTTGATGAATCTATGATTCATCACTTCAAAAGTCAAAAATAGAGCCTTGTTCCCGAGTAAATAGAGGCATCTTTCCCTTTATAATGCATAAATAGCATTCATGCATGCATACATAATACATGCATTTTAGCAGACCATTTGCATTTAAATAAGAAGCCAAATCCCCTTGTAAAATATCCACTTACCAAAATAACCTCTTCCTTATAATATGAACTCCTTAGTTAATAATATAGGGAAGAAAGCCAGAAATTCCCCTTGTAAATTAGCCAATAAAACCCTAGAACCCCTGGACAATAAAATACACATAAATCCCTCATACAAACTCCAAAAATAGGTCTACTCACTCTTAGAATAATACACATTAAAAGACCTTTAAAATGAGACTTATTTTATCCAATTGGGAGCTCGTATGAGAAAGTTGGGTTTTTGGGCCTCTTTGTATACTACATATATGTATAAATTTTATCATTGTATTTATGTATCATATTTGACCTCATCTCCGTCTTTGGTCAACATGAAACTTGTAGATCTCATCCAGATCTACATCTTTCATGTTTTGAGTTTTTCCAAATTCGGTCCCCTTCTCTCTCTACCTTCATTTTTTGGTCCAGCCAATCACAGCAGGCCACGTGGCACCCTCTGGTTGCGCCACGTAGCCCGCTGCCCTTGCCTCATCCGCTCGCAGCTACAGCCTTTGGATTACCCTCCAGATCCAACGGCCTAGCCACCTCCACGCACGCCTCAATTATCAGCCGTCAGATCAAATCCCCCGCCTCATCTCCATCGTTCATTCGCGCCTCTCCTTCATCATGCCACGTGGCGCATTCCGCGCCATCAGATCACGCTCCTGTCGATTCATCTGGGCCGTTAGCACCGCAGGCACCTGGACCGTCCGATTAAACACCCGACTCCCATCTTAACCATCCATCAGCACCGGGTCCTTAGCGCACCACGTGGCGCTCGCTACGCCCTCGGATCGCCACGGCCAGATCTAATCTCAACCGCTGCAGCCCACCTCGTTCACCACCGTTGGATCACAAGATCCAACAATGGAGACTTCGTCTCCTACCTCGGGTGCCCCTCTCTCCCACGTTCTCTGCCTTGCGGGAGGGGCACCCCCTTCCAATTTTCAGCCACGCTCCGTACACCGTCGCCGAGCACCACACCCTCCACGATGGCCTCCACTCATCCCTGATCCTCGCCAGCCACTCCATCAACCACGTCGACCTCCATCTCTCTCCCACGAACTCCATAAACCTCACCCCATCTCCATTCCAGCCGAGACCTTCAACCTGTAAATACGTGCCCTCCGGCCATCGTCGCACCCATCCGCCCCTCGTGAGAGACGCCCCGAGCTCGGAGCTTCCAATTAGTGACAGGAATTGCGAGTATCCTCAAGCGAAAACGTCCGTCTTCTCCGGCGAGATCCTCGGCCTCCGCCGAGTCGTAGCCTCCTCCGCCGAGCCGCTGCTTGAGCTCAGGGATCAACCGACCCTTCGAGCGACGACCTGGAACTCAAGGAAGAGCTTCAATCCCTAGGTGAACGCCTCCATCCCTTCTTGATCTTCTCTTCATTTTTCTTTGCTTTTTCTCGCTTTTTCTTTTCTACCTACGGCCACCTTCTCGCATCCATTCCATTCCGCCAAGCTCCGCATCGGAGCTCCATCTTTGCGGTGACCTTCACGCTCTCCGACGACGCATCGCATCGTTCATCGATCTCCAGCTCCGCCACTTGGCCGGAGCAACGTCGCCAGCACATCTTCCTCCGCCTTAGGCCTCGCCAACCACCCACCACCTTCACGAGTGCACGCACGAGCTTTGGCTCCCTCTCTAACGCCTGCAGGTATCCATCTGTTCACTGAACGGAGCTTCGCCAGAGCAGACTTCGAGCTTCATCGCCACCGACTTCAGACAGCCCTCTTCCGCTCCTGAGACCATCAGGACCTTCGCCGCATCACCACGAACCTTCTGGGATAGCTCCGAGCAATCGGAGAGCTTCATCGACTTTAGGAGAACGGGCGGAGGGACGGTCCCTTCGCCGGAGCCCAGCCAAGTCCTCCGCAGGAGGCGGAGGACTATTGAGGACGGAGGTCCAGCCACTGTTCGATCATCTTGATCGAACGGTCCCATGACGTCCACGTAGTCATCGCCAGATCATCACTCCACCGTTGGATCGACCAGTGATCCAACGGCTCGCAGCGAGCCACGTCGCCATCTCCATCGAAGCCAGGAGCCGTTGGATCAACTAAGATATAACGGTGTCTTGTCTCGCCACGAGTCTTCACCGCCATCCGTTGGATCGAGATCGATCCAAGGGTCCACTGCGCGCCACGCAGCTACGGTCCGAGCCTCTTCCCCGAGCCTAGGCTCGGATCGCCCGAGCCTCACTCCAGACCTACAGAAGCGCCCGAGCCGAGCCCCGAGCCTCCGCAGCCATACAAGCCTAGGCCGCCCACGTGAGGAGCACGTGCGGCCTGGGAATTTTACACTGAAGCCCTCGGGACTTTTCATATTTGCAAAAAGGTCCCTGTGAAGCCGCCCACGTGAGGAGCACGTGCCTTGTGGAGATTTTGCATTCTAGTCCCCAGCATCATAGGTAATTGCACTTAAGTCCCTGTCAACATATTTGCTTTATGTATTTTTATTTTCCTGTATTGCATTTACACTCCTGTGTTTGCACGCATCCCTAGGTTGCATTTTACATCAATTTTAAATTCCAAAAGTTGCATTTTGTTGAGAAACTTGTCCTCTATCTATTGTGCCACATGTCATGGTTTTGTAATTACAGTAGATTTTTAAATGAATTAATTGGTTGATTTGTGGAATATTTGGCCTAGTGACACCTTTTAATTTCTAGTTAATTTTCTGTGATTCCAAAAATCCTCAAAAATTCACAGTAGCTCTAGGACAGTGAACTTAACTTTGCATAAAATTGTCATGACATTTGCACGCATATCGAGGCCTGAATAAATTGTTTAGTGATTTTCTTATTTTAATTTTAATAAATTCATTTCACATTGAAATTAAGATCTGTCAATTTTCCTGGATTCCTTATTATTAGAGATATCTAGGATAATTTTATCTCTTGAAAAAAGTGTGATTTGTTATTTATTAAAAATTAATTAGTGAAAATCTCCGTGTCTGCATGTTTAATTCACAGTAAATACATTTAGTCTCTAAAAATTCCAAAAAAAAATTAGGGTAGGTCATTTTCATCATCATTAATCATCTGGCCAATTTTCGGAATTTTTGGACTTCAATTGATATCTTAAATTGAATTAACTTCATATTGGCCTGCTGGTTGCATGTGTCTTGCATAGACTTTTAAAAAGAACAAAAAATAATAATTCCCCGAAATTCCAACACTTGATTTTTGCTAAAATTTACCTAAGGAGAAAGATGCCTCCCTGAGTTCGACCTTGGAATTCCACCAAGTAAAAAAAATCTGTCGCTTGAAATTAACTTGACATTAATTAATAGTGGTTTTTTGATTAGCCTCTTGTATCCGATTGCAACGAACGAAATTAAATTAATTTGGACATTAAATTGACCGAACTAACCAAGGGTGCGGGACGGTTATCAGTGATGTAGATGAGTTTTCCATGGATGATGACAGTGATGAGGACACAGATCCCTCTCCAGTACAGGGTACAGGTGGAGAGGATGGGAAGCTAGAGCAGCATGAGCCAGACGTAGACCCTGTTGATGCAGGTCCAGGGGACCTAGGGCAGGGGGAGCAGTCTCATCCACATGCAGATGCAACAGAGCCTCAAGTCAGGAGATATGAGAGTACACGCCAGCCGTCATCCCGTTACCCCACTTCCAGGTATGTGATGCTCACAGATGCAGGTGAGCCATACACCTTTGAGGAGGGCACAAAAGCATAAGGAAAAGGGTCATTGGCAGAATGCAATGAATGAAGAGATGCTATCTCTCAAGAAGAATCACACTTTTGACCTTGTTGAGCTTCCTAAAGGGAAGAGAGCCTTGAAGAACAAGTGGGTGTACAAGCTGAAGTCAGATGACAGCGCCAAGCAGGTGAAGTACATGGCTAGATTGGTAGTGAAAGGGTTCAGCCAGAAGGAAGGAGTGGAATATGATGAGATCTTCTCCCAAGTGGTGAAGATGAATTCAGTGAGAATGGTGCTAGGACTTGTTGCTAGCATGGACCTTGAGCTGGAGCAGATGGATGTAAAGACAGTGTTTCTTAACGGTGATTTGAAGGAAGAGATCTACATGGAGCAGCTACAGGGATTTCAAGAGAAAGGGAAAGAGCACATGGTTTGCAGGTTGAGAAAGAGTCTTTATGGCTTGAAGCAAGCCCCGAGATAGTGGTACTTGAAGTTTGATGCTTTCATGGGAAAGCAGGGCTTCAAGAGGACTACAGCTGATCCATGTGTATATGTTCGTTGTCTTCCCAATGACATGTTCGTCATTCTTTTGATCTACGTGGATGACATGTTGATTGTAGGTCATGATTCCAACCTGATTGCAAAGCTCAAGAGAGAACTCTCCAAAGAGTTTGAGATGAAAGATCTGGGCAAGGCCAGTCACATCCTTGGGATGCAGATTACAAGGGACGGGAAGAAAGCACATGCTGTGGTTGTCACAGGAGAGCTATGTTGAACGCGTGTTGGAGCGGTTCAACATGAAGAATGCCAAGCATGTCAGTACGCCCTTAGCTTCTCATTTCAAGCTAACCAAAGAGTCATGTCCTTCTACTTCTGAAGAAAAAGCAGAGATGTTCAAGATCCCATACCAGTCAGCAGTTGGGAGCCTCATGTATGCAATGGTTTGCACTAGACCAGAGATAGCCCATGCAGTGGGCATGGTGAGCAGGTTCATGTCTAACCCGGGCAAGGACCATTGGGAGGCAGTGAAGTGGATCTTGAGATACTTGAGAGGAACCTCAAGTATGTGTCTTGTTTTTGGGAGGTCAGATCCCAAACTATGTGGCTACACTGATGCAGATATGGCAGGAGATATGGACCAGAGAAAGTCCACCTCAGGCTACATTTTCACTTTTGCAAGGGGAGTCATATCATGGCAATCCAAGCTACAGACATGTATTGCTCTCTTGACTACTGAGGCAGAATACATAGCAGCAGCAGAGGCTGGGAAAGAAGTGTTGTGGCTACAACTCTTTCTTGGTGAGTTTGGATTGGATGACAGTAAGCCAGTCGTGTTTTGTGATAGCCAGAGCGCTATAGACTTGAGAAAGAGTACGATGCACCATGCTCGTACAAAACACATTGATGTGAGATACCATTGGCTGAGGGATGCAATTGAACAGAAGCAGCTCGTGTTGAAGAAGATTCACACCGATGAGAACCACTCAGACATGTTGACCAAGGCAGTCACTCGTGACAAGCTTCAGCTCTGTAGAGAGCTGAGCGGTGTCACCTCTTCTTGATCTCCATCACATGACAACACCTCCCCGTTGGGGCTGGAGGGGGAGGTTGTTGGGCGTACTTGTAAAGTTTCTAGCCCCAACTTGGGGCAGTAGCAATTTGCTCATACTGTGTGGGCATTATTGCAAGTTTTCCATTATTTGGGAATCCCCATTCCAGGGCATCACGTAGCAACCATTCGGCCATTGCTTTACAGCCGATTCCAGCCCCATTCTTCCCATTCCAGCAGCAGCGGCAAGGGTTTTCGGAACCCATCTTCTCCGTATTTCTTCACGAGAGCGAGAGAGAGAGAGAGAGAGGCCGTGCTCGAGGGCAGCCGCAGCTCGAGCTTTAGCACAGCGGCTAGGGCTTGGAGTTGGGCGTGGGAGCATCGTTTGGGCGTGCTCGAGAGGAGCAGCCGCTTGGAGGTCGTTGCGGACGACCTCAAGGGAGCCGAGCTTGGATTTGGGTCTCCATCCGGGAGCCCACAAGGGGAGTCACTCCATCTATCTTGTTTTGAGCACACCTTTGGTATTTTGGATACCTAGGGATAGTTGGTTCCTTGTAGAAGAACTATCCGTTGTGCGTGTGGCGTGTACCTCGATTTTGTGGGCAACAAAATCGGGAAGAACACTTTGACTCCATTTGACCATAGTGAAACCGTTGCCGGTCTTGCCCCGTGGTTTTTCCCTTACTCACATCGAGTAAGGGTTTCCACGTAAAATCCTTGTCTTGTGGTGATTGCCTATTGTACTTGTGATTGTGCTTGTCATTGTTGCTATTGAGTTCCCGTGTGGGGAATATATATTCTTGTTGTGCCATCTTTGCTGCAGGACAGTTTCAGGGGGATATATTCCTGGGTTGATTGCATCCTCCACATATCCCCAACAATAAGTACATCAAAATGAATGGGAAGGGATTGAAACCTAAACGGAAATGTCACACTTGTGTCCTTTTTTAGTTATAGAAATTCAACATTTGTTTTCCATCTCAGTATATCTATATAACTCTTCAGAAAAAAAATCAACTAATATTTACAAAACTGGAAATTAATCCATAACAAAACTATATTTCTTCTAATATGTCCATGATTACAATTTCTCCCAGTGGTGGATCCAAGATATATCGTAGGAGGGCCAGGGTCCCTCTTTGATTATTACATATCACTTGTATCATATTCTTAGTTTTTGATATGGTCCATCCTTGAATCTTTAAAGTAACTTTTTTTATAAATAAAGACATGAATCTAGTTAATGATTTTTGGTAGAGGAGTGAGTCAATGATGCAATACAGTAGGATTTGAATTCTCCACTATAAAATTTTTACTTCCGAAAATAATTAATTTTACTCAATTTTAAAATATTTATGAGATTCGAGCTCATTTATCTTTCTAATTAATTAATGAGATCTGACATCCAACGCCCTGACTCCTCTATGGCGGCTGCGGTCCAGATGAGATCTGGCAGTACAGGTCTGATCCAGCGGTGACGGATCGACCTGGACGAACTAACTCCTGGGTGAACTTCACATGAGCCAAGGAGGAGATCCTCAGCCCCGATGGTCGATCGGGAAGCGCCGAATGACTCGTGGAAGGCTTCCGCATCGACTGAGCAGCTCAGATGAAGACTCCACCGGCCGGATGGACGTGACGATGAAGGTGGCCTGGAGGGACTCCGGTGAGCTCAGAGATGGATGGAATGAGGGGTCCCAACGTGCGCCAAGACCTGCGACGGGTAGCTCTGACTCGAAGCTATGCTCCGGTCTAGGTTATTGAGACTAAAAAGCAAAGAAGCGACAGGGAGCAGATGTTGGTCTCCGACGAAGGCGATAGGGGAGACCTCTACCCTAATCTCGTTTAGATGGATGAAGATCAGGTGATCAGGATGCGGAGCGAGATGGAGGGTGATGAAACCTTGTTACATGCTCTTAATTCATTGGAATTAACCCCCTAGCTTAGACTAAGTGTCAATAAAAACCAGACAAATCCCTATAATTGTCAGAATCATCGAATAAATTAAAAATATAAAAATGGCAAAATTAAAATTCGTAGTGTTTTTAGCCTGAAAAATGCTCTCAAAAATACTTTCTGCCTATGTTTGACCACATCTCCGTTTTTCATCAACATGAAACTTGTAGATCTTTCATGATTTGAGTTTTTCCAAATTCGGTAATTTTCCCCTTCTCTAATTAATTTCTATACCGTAATAATCTGATTGGGCTATGTGGCGCAGTCTGGTTGTGCCACGCTGCCCGTTCCCTCTGTCGTCTGATGCCTCTTCTTCTTTCTGATAATTGAGGTTTGGTGAGGGTCTAAAGTTGTCCACACAAGGTGGGACCACAGTGTCGCTGAGCGACCGCTCACGAAACCTCAATCAATCAATAATTAACCAACAACAATCAAATAAGGCAATGAAGGTGAATGTGGAGTTAAAATTTATTATAACTCTACAACAAGATGTGTATAGGTGCAAGTATGTGTAGAGGTCGAACACATGGAGCAGATAGGTAGAACGGGGCAAAATGCTCAAAACCGTGATTGTGATGAAATGTCTATTTATGCTATTTTTGTGGGTTTTATTTTTATATTTTTTAATTTATTTTTAATTTTATATTTTTGTATTTTGATTTTTTATTTTCTGATTTTATATTTTCTTTTTATATTTTATAATTTTTTATATTTTCTTTTGATTTATAAAATAGAATATATATATATATAAAGTAAGAAAAGAGAGGGATGAAGTATTTCGAAAAATAGGTAAAAATAAGGAAATTCAGGAAATAAAATATTTTTGGTCTTTTTATAATTTTCTAATGTTTTTTTTTATTTTTCTAGATTTTTCCTAATTTTTTGGTATTTTTAAAGTCAAAAATATTGAAAACAGTGGATAATATAAGAGGCTGAAACTAAAGTGAAGAAATAAAATAGAAAACAGTAACACAAATTCTCCAAATAATTTTTTAATAAAAGATAATAAAATAAGAAAAATTAAGAAGCAGAGTTTGCATTTTTGGTATTTTTTATGAATTTTTAAGATTTTTATGAAGATTTTTAGAGTTTTTATATTTTTATGGGTTTTCTTTTGTATTTTTAATGATTTTTGGATGAAGTGAAAACACACTAAAAGACACAAAATATATTTTTTTGGAAATTTTCTAACGTGTTTTTATAATTTTTATGTATTTTCTGATGCAATTAGTGCTGAAAATGTTGTTTTTGAATTTTTATAAATATTAAAATGCAAGTAAAATGCAAAACAAAAATATGGCATAGTACTAGAATGATATGGAAACCTATGATATTTTTTGGTGATTTTTAGGAACTTAAAGATGCATGAAATAAATAGGGGAAACATCAAGAAAATACATCCTGGCAGGGGTATATATGTAATTAGCAAAACATCTAGTGTCCAAAAGATAAATTTCCCATAAAAATTACAACTGATTAAAAACCTTTCTGTACTAACAATGAATAGCTAAAGCCGCAAGGTTAATTTTGCAAAATTCCAGACACATGTGCCTGCGCACGTGAACTGTCAAGGGCCAAACAGTAATTCCTAAAAAGCCAAGGGCTAACACGCAAAATGACCAGAAAGTTTATAACGTTACAAGAATAATTTATTATTAATACAAAATACACTAAATAGCCGGCCCTTGACTGCAAAATAGCCCAGCACACGTACACTTGCACATGCGCCTCGCTGGCAAGGGTCAAATTGTAATTTCACAAAGTATAAGGGCTTTTTGATAAATAGCGCAAAAGTTATACACAACAGATGAAAGATTTAGTGCCTGATATTAAATAAAAAATCAAATATGGTAGGATGCAAAATTACCAACACCAGGGGCGGATTGGACGATGGGAGATAAGTCACTTAAAACACGTGTCGCGCCCAGATGTCCCAATACGCCTCCGGCTGAATGGACGAGATTAGAAGATCCACGGACAATCGGAAAGCTGGGGGAGATCATGATCCGACAGCGGCTGTAGCTCGGGAAGAACGCTGATAATCCGACGGTGCGGGGATAGCTTAGGAAGAACGGACGAAGAACACGTGCCCAGCGAGTTTCGATCGCCGCGCACGACGTCCTCCGCCGCCTTCCTTCACTGCTGGGAAGCTCGGGAGCAAGCTTGTGACACTCTCTAACGGATGGAGAGTTTGGGATGGTCTCAAAGGTGCCCGGAGTGCGCCTACGAAGGGAAGTGAGCTTGGAAGCTCCAGGAAGTCCGACGGGCATCCAGAATCACTCCAGTCCTGCGGAGAAAGCCGGTCCTGCAAAAAGAAGTCGAGAGTGAAAGAGTCGGGGGCAAAATGCCTCGATTCCGCAGTGAGGTGGTATGAAGGTGGGGAACAACGGAAATAGAACTCGCCGAAGCAAGCTCCGGCGAGGGGTAGCGTGGTGATTAAATGGGTGTAAATCGAAGGAGAAAGGGGGGGAACTGATCCTAATGTCACGGCAAAGAAAAAAATTGCAATAAAAAAAAGAAAATACACCTCAAAGGCCGGGGGCCTGAGATGGGTACCTCACGGCGGCGTCGACCGCCGGAGATGGATGGAAGCTCCTCGCCCCTTCGCTTGGCCTCGTGTGAGGAAGCTGGAGGATTCTCTGTCACAGCCTCCGGTCCAGAGCTCCAAGGCGCGGGTCCAAACTCGGGTCATTAGGGTTCAAAGATGGAAGAAGAGGAGGGTGGTGTTTTGAATGGTTGACAGAGCGGCGTGAAGAATGAGGAAGATTGGACGATGCAGCGATCCAGGGATCAAATCAATCCATAGGCGTGTATCATGGATCCACTAGGATCAAAAGTCCTGAAGGAATTATCATGAAAGGAGGAGAGATGCAACCTAGAAATATCCTCCAAAACGGACAAAAAACCAGGTCTGACAAAGCCACAGGAGTGGGTCAGAGGGTTGACCCGCCGGTCAACTCTCCAGACCCCTGGTTGGTCCACGTGGACCAATAAGGAAAAATCCTGGAAAAATCATTTCTAAATTCAATTAAAAATAGAAAAGAATTAAATAAATTTTTATTATAAAATAAAAAATGTTATTATTTTATAAACTATTTTATTATGATTTTTTAATTATTTTTATGAGATGTAGAAATAAAAGTTACCATTTAGGCTTATATAGGTATATATATCTATATATTTTAATTTTGTATATTTAATGTATTTATTTTTGTTTATTATTTTATAAATTTATAGAATACTTTTAAACACTTAAATATATTTTTATTTTATTTTTCTGAAGTATTTTGTACACTTAATAAAATAAAAGTATGAATTATATATGTATATATACAGGTATTATACCTATGTATGCTATTTACACAAGTATTTTATTCTATGTTTTCTTTGAGTTTTTATTCTGATTTTAATGTACATATATATTATAAATAATATTTACAAAATTATAAAAATATAAAATTATAAAAATAATGAATAAATAATAAAATGAATATTTTGATCTGTACAAGTATACAATAGGGGTCCAAAACTCAACTTTCAAACCATAGCTCAGCGAAATGCGAAACCACCTTCATTAAATAGCTTATTTAATGTTATATAAAATTAAAGGTGAGTTTGATGCATTTAGAGCTTTTATTTGAGAGGTACAGGTCTTGGAAGTTGGGATTCTGGATTTTTATTCAGATCATAACTTTTTATTTGTATATTATTTTTGAGTGAAATCAATTTGTATTTTTCTTTATTTAATTATCTACAACTTTCATGTACAAAGTTTCTTTATTTGAGGTATAAAAAGTGGAACCAAAAATAGGTCCCAAATTAATAACAAATGAATGAAATAAAAGGTATTTTTATTGTATTCTAGCCCTTATCTCCCCCTACTTTATTCCTTGTCGACCTAGTCATCGATATGCCTAGGTCTAGGGGTTTCGGGTCAAAAAATATTTACAATATTTTATTCTTTTTATTTTCTTTTCTTTATTCTATAATTTTGGCTATAAAAACTGTATTTTATACACTATTTATACACAAATGCATGGATGATAAAATGCATGATTTAACACTATTTTCACACATTTACTAGGGTTTTTAAGGCCAAAATGATAGAATAAAGATGATGAAACGTAGATTCATCACTATCCTGATCACCTCCGTCCAATCCCGCTTTGATCTCCGCCATCCGATCAAAGCCTGGACTCCATCACAGCCCTCCGCCAGCGCCTTTGCCTCCTCCCTCCACATGGCAACAACTCTACCTCTCGATCCATCCCCATGCCTTCATCCCAACCATTCCTCCCTGCGCTACCCTCAGCCATTCGATCATGCCCCTGATACCATCTTATCCATCTGTCAAAACTGAGCTCTCAACATGCCACGTGGTGCCTTCTACGCCCTTCGATCTCACTTCCCCGATCTAATCTAGGCCAGTCACTAGTGCCTTAATCTTGGCCGTTGGATCACGAGATCCAACGGTCAGGACTTCACCGTCAACCTCCATCCGCTCCACTCTCACACGCCTGCCCATTCCCTCTTCCATTTTTAGACAGTTCTCCGGTCACCCTCTTCCTTCGAAATGACCATCCCCATGAAACCCGGTCTTCCACCATCTTCGCGCCATGCTTGTCTAACCACAACCCCCTCTTTTCCGCTCTCTAACACCCCCTCAAAACTCGTTGCCACTCGCCATCTCCTAACCATAAAAAGGCAAACTCCGCCCCGAATCATCTTTGTCCACCTTCACGAGGGGCGAGGCCCAACCCTCCTCCTCCTCCCTGTGATAGGGGGAGGGGCTAGGATAGAGCAACGACGACCTATGTCCTTCGGTGAGACCCGCAGCTAACCTAGCTGCGTCGTGGTGGATCTGCCCCGCCCGAGCTCACTGGAGCTGCCGCCCAACACGTGCGACGATCCCGAGGTTCTACTAGGACCTCAAGCCCAGGCCACCACTCTGCCATCGCTCAGGTAAGTTCTCTGATCTCTGCTCTGCATTTTTGTTCAATTTATTTGTTTTTATTAGCTCTCTACTCGCACTATCGCCATCCACTGATCATCTCTTCAGCTTCACCACACTTCTGCCACCCACACGCTCCGCTCCGATCGCCTATTCCCCTTCTCCACCATCTGAACACCTCCTCTACCTTCCTCACCTCTCGTCGGAGATGAAGACCACCGGGCTCCACCTCCCTTCGCTCACATGCTCTCCATTCCACTCACACACGTAGTTCCTTCGCTTCGGCTATGTAATTAACCATGCAGGTGCTCTATCCTTCAATAGTCAGAGTCTTCGCCAGATCTTCTTCGCCGAGCTCGTCTCCAGCTTACTGGGTTCGCCCGCCTCCTCCAAGATGACCAGCACCCCCACCGAGCTTCAACGATGCAATCTATCCATCCAGGAGCAGCCACAAGCCTTCACTAAGCACCAGCGACGAAGGTGGAGCTGGAGCTGCTTCACCGGAGGTCAGATTCCTCCACCAGCTGGAGACGAGGGACAAAGTACAGGAACCGTTGGATGCCTTCATCCTAGCTCCAATCCAACGGTCCACCAAAGGACATGACGATGCAGGCGATACACTCTAGTTACCGTCTGATCTCAAGATCGGGCGGTCCTTGATCGTCCACGTGTCTCCACCAAAGAAGTTCCGAACCTCATCGCCCGAACCATAGGTTCGGGACTGCCGAGCCACGTCTGAGTCAGATCCCTACTCCGAGCATGCATCGAGCCTTCATCGCCTGACGAGCCTAACCAAAGCAGCCCCGAACCTCCACATCACCCGAGCGTGGCCTCACATGATCTTCACGTGAGGTATGGGTAAATTGCAAGGAGACCCTCGGAAGTTTCCACGCTTGCATTCAGGACTAGAGATCACATGAAACCCATGTGCGCCTGGGGTATTTTGCACGTATACCCTCACGGGTTTTAATAATTGCAAAAATACCCCCGTACATATGGGCTATTTAAAGGGAAGGTCTCAAATTTTATTTTATTTGCATTTTAGTCCCTCCCAGGGACTCGTTCGCTATTTGTCTTTCATGTTTTCTTGCATTTATGCCCCTGGCTTAACTCTTACATATCTTGAGCATCCTTGCTCCGATTGAGTCGATTTCGGTGGCGTTTTGAAGCTTGTTTTATTGACTTCCTGATGGCATGCTTAGACTTATGATTGTACACTCTGATTTTTGATGATTAAATTCATTAGCATAGTGTTTTATACCGAATGTCTATTCATGTCTCATATCATTACATTAATGAAATTTGCTTCAATGTTCGAGTATGAAATCGATTACACCCATTTCTCAGATCTTTTATAATTAGGTTATAATTGCATTGCATCTATTTGCTTAATTAAAAATACAAAAATGCATTGCTCTTGTTTACTTAATGCATATTGTCTTGTTTGCATGCATTGCATTGACCTACGATCTTTAATACAACGCTTAACTTAGATAATTTGAATCCAAATATTACGAGAGAGGCTCGTGTCCCTGAGCTCAACCTTGGGCTTGCCCAAGTAAAATATAAATGGACCACTTGATTTGATTGATTATATTCATTAAATAGTTCTTTGACGAATCTGATCCGGCCAACTACAACGCATTAAAATGGCTTATTACGAGGCTGGATCTACGAATTTGTCAAATGACGCCATTGCCGAGGACACGGCTCATCTTTTGTCTTGTTTGTATTTTTATTTATGTAATTAAGTGTTTGCTATACGTAGGTCAATTTGTTCATTTTTCTTACATCATAAAATTTTTCTTTTCGATTGATATCTAACCTTTTTCTTTTGTGGCAGAGCCCTTGATGTTCAAGGATGGGAGCATGTACTTCCCCGCTACAAGGAGCTGCAGAGCAATTTTAGAGATGATTCAAAAGAAAAAAAACGTGTCTCGCATTTTATTTCATTTTATATGTATGTAATAATCGTCTTTACAACGGTCTTTGATCGAAGAATCGCGCTTGTAAATGAACGACATATATGTGGTTGTGTGGGGATCTTCCCCACTTGAGTGTCGACCTAGGACAAGGCACACGGCTCTTCAAGCTTCTTTCACATTTTTATTTTATGTGCTTGATCGTAGGTAGGACACACTCTAAATAATAGACGCACATAAGCATCGCTTCACTTAGCCAAATTTGAAAGATGTACTTCCTCGCTAATAGAAGCATGTTAGGTGCGATTTTTTCACCGACTTGCATACATATCATTTTGGTTTTCAATTCAATCCGAGTTTTCATGCTTCTTGTTCAAAGTGCTGCATGTTTTCTCAGGATAGCCTAGATCATGATTTTTATCGACTGCATGGCTTTTCTCAACTCCTCCTCCTAGCTTGATCACCTAGGTTAATGGAAAAAAGGAATGAGCGATAGACGATGATTGCTTGATTTATGTGCTCACTTCTAATAGTGATAACTTTAAGAAAAATAGTTGGGACTATTAATTGCAAGTCAACCTAAAAATGGAGTAAAATCTTGTTTTTGGAGAGCAACACCTGCATTTACGCAACTGATTTTATATGACATTTTTTCCGCGTAAACTAGTATGTTTTCAATCACCAATAAAACCAACAAGATAACCAACCAACATTTGTTGGTTTCACGTGTGAGTTGGTGAAATCAAATTGTGTTGCATGCTTGTTTGATCCATGAATGCTCTGAAACCCTCCCTTAGACCCTAGGTACTCCATCTATCTTAGAAGATTCATCCGCTCATTTGTATATCCATCTGACTTCTTCATTCACCTCGGGTCTCTCAAAAAATCAATTATTAATCTTTATACTTAGGCTACTCTCAGCCTAAGTATAGGGGGGACCCGAAGCCCCATGATTTCTCCACTCATCTTTCCTTTCCTCGATACTTACGTTATTTCTAACCTAAGAATAGGGGAAGCCACCTCAGTTCCCGTATATTTTTCTATATTTAAATGGACTTATGGACTTATATCATCTAGTGCTATGAGTGCATAGCAAATTTTAAGTATAGGGGGTATACCGTATATACAGTATATGTACTTCAGCTATATTTTGAAAACAAAATCGAAAAATTTAAAACTTTTTGGCTAAAGTACAATCCTTTGAACTAAGTAGACAAATTTATTTTGAAGGCTTTCTATATTATGTTACACTATTTTTTATATAGAAATATTTTTGAAAATGACTTTTTTAAAACGAGTTTTCTTGTTTTGAAAAATCTTTTGAAAATGTTTGGAAAATCTTTATTTGTGTGACATGGTTTTGAAATTTTTTTTTGACTTTAAGGAAAAATGAGTATAACATGTGTTCTAACCTTCAATAAAAAAATCCATAAAAAATAAAAAAATTCAAAAATCTTTTAGAGTCAAATTGACTACTAAACCTAAATAAGTAGCTGCGTTCAGTGAGGGTTCGCCCTTAGCAGTGTGGGTGGTTTAGAGGACATCGTGTAAGGCTCCGTCCTCAAGCAACGGGCTCCAGCATGTACTTACACCCATACTGGATGAATGCATATGCATCTACTTATTTGGGTTTAGGCAGTCATGATGTTTCTCAAAGTTTTCAAAAAAAATTGAAGGAGTTGGATTAAATCCCCTACCTTTTCACTTCCACCCAGGATCAGAAATGTTTAAGGAAATGTGGTTTATGAGGTCTTGAGATTTAGGTTAACCACCCTTAACCATCAAGGTCTTAGACTTAATCATCCACATTTCCCTTGGTTTCTAGATTTGTGTTCTATATTGCATGCTTAGTCTCCTACCTTAAGAATATGATCGGCACATCACATGCATGATTGCGGTTTCGATGAGATTAGTCGACTCTTCACTTGAGAGACTGGGATGAGGGATTCGAGTCTGGATTTGATATAGTGATGCTCGAGGATTGGATAAAATCTTTGAAGGCTTCATGAAACCTGAGTGTCAGCAACTTTAGCCAGTATGAGAACTTGGTTCTTATACTAATCTCTTGTCATTGACCTAAGTGCCAGGGTATGAAAATAAATAAAAATGTTGATAAATGTGCGCCAACTCTTGGTAAAAGCAGTGGAGCTAGCCAAAAACATCACAAAGCCATGAAATGTCAAAGAAAAACTCTCATTCCACAAAATCAAATATCAAAGAGCTTCCACCAAAGGTGAGCGCTCCCAACCATTTCAAAGTATCCAGTTGGACCACCGCTACTAGGACCAGGAGTCGGGCTTGCACCAAAAAGGGCTATGCATCGTAAATGCTACAAGTCTGGGTGTAGAAGGTATGATAGGTACTAAAAAAAGACACACCCTGATGTATTCCCAGGAAAACAAGTGCAGACGGCTCCAACTTATCTTGACAGACGCACTGATCAACACCAAAAATTTGTGTTGCGTAATAAGGCACTAGAGAGAATCCTTGTTCCAATGAGAGGGAGAGAAGAAATGACACAATCCTAAATCCGTCCATCATGTGGCCTTCCATCTATACTTTTAAGTATGACAACTAAAGAGACGGTGGATTAGACGCAATATCTGGTTTATTCTCTAGAGTTGAGGAATGGGTCCTTAGGAGAATTTCTTGGACCATGACCTTAGGTAATATTTTGACTTTACTCTCATGAACGCAATCAACACTAAATGTCATATCCTTAGTTTATATGTATATCAAAGAGAGTCCGGAAAAGCTAGAGGAATTGGATGCCTCTTGATTAAGGCTGGGTTGAACTATAAGATTTTGGATCTCTAGATTTGAGAGGACTTGAACAGATCAGAGCTTGTATGCACATGCACAAGGGGGCTAATCCAGCTCATTGATTTTCTTTGATGCTCGGGGCCGAGCATAGTTTAAGTATAGGGGGTTGATGAAACATTGTTTCATGCTCTTAATTCACTGAAATTAACCCCCTAGCTTAGACTAAGTGTTAATTAAAACCAGACAAATCCATGTAATTGTCAGAATCATTGAATAAATTAAAAATATAAAAAAATGGCAAAATTAAAATTCGTAGTGTTTTTAGCCTTGAAAATGCTCTCAAAAATATTTTCTACCTTTGTTTTACCTCATCGCCTTTTTTAGTCAACGTGGAACTTGTAGATCTCATCGAGATCTACAACTTTCATGTTTTGAGTTTTTCCAAATTCAGTCATTTTCCCCTTCTTTTATTAATTTCTATGGTGTAATAATCTGATTGGGCCACGTGGCGTCATCTGGTTGCTCCACGCGACCCGTTCCTACTGCCGTCTGATGCCTCTTCTTCTTTCCTGATCACCTCTGTCCAATCCCGCTTTGATCTCCACCATCTGATCAAAGCCTGGACTCCATCACCGCCCTCCGCCTGCACCTCGCCCTCCTCCCTTCACATGGCAACATCTCTACCTCTCGATCCATCCCCATGCCTTCATCCCAACCATTCCTCCCTGCGCAACCCTCAACCATTCGATCATGCCCCTGATACCATCTTATCCGTCCGTCAGCACCGAGCTCTCAGCATGCCACGTGGTGCCTTCTACGCCCTTCGATCTCACTTCCCTGATCTAATCTAGGCCAGTCACTAGCGCCTTAATCTTGGCCGTTGGATCACAAGATCCAACGGCCAGGACTTCGTCGTCAACCTCCAGCCGCTCCACTCTCACATGCCGGCCCATTCCCCCTTCCATTTTTAGCCAGATCTTCGCTCGCCCTCTTCCTTCGAAACGACCACCCCTATGAAACTCAGTCTTCCACCATCTTTGCGCCATGCTTGGCTAACCACGGACACCTCTTTTCCGCTCTCTAACACCCCCGCAAAACTCGTCACCACTCGCCATCTCCCAACCATAAATAGGACGTCTCCGCCCCGAATCATCTTTATCCACCTTCACGAGGGGAAAGGCCCAACCATCCTCCTCCTCCCTGTGACAGGGGGAGGGGCTAGGATAGAGCAACGACGACCTATGTACTCCGATGAGACCCGCAACTGACCTAGCTGCATCGCGGTGGCTCCGCCCCGCTCGAGCTCGCTGGAGCGACCGCCCAACACGTGCGACGACCCCGAGGTTCTACTAGGACCTCAAGCCAAGGCCACCACTCCGCCATCACTCAGGTAAGTTCTCCGATCTCTGCTCTGCATTTTTGTTCAATTTCTTTGTTTTTATTAGCTCTCTCTCGCACTATCTCCATCCACTGATCATCTCTTCAGCTTCGCCACACTTCTGCCACCCACGCGCTCTGCTCCGATCACCTTTTCCCCTTCTCCACCATCTGAACACCTCCTCTACCTTCATCACTGCTCGTCAGAGATGAAGACCACTGGGGCTCCACCTCCCTTCCATCACATGCCCTCCATTCCACTCACACATGCAGTTCCTTTGCTTCGATTATGCAATTAACCATGCAGGTGCTCGAGCCTTCAATAGTCAGAGTTTATACCGGAGCATCTTCGCCAATCTCGTCTTCGACATACTGGCTTCACCCACCTCCTCCACGATGACCAACACCCCCACCGAGCTTCAACGATGCGATCTATCCATCCAGGAGCGGCAGCAAGCCTTCACTGAGCACCAGAGATGAAGCTGGAGCTGCTTCACCAGAGGTCAGATTCCTCTGCCAGCCGGAGAAGAGGGACGAAGTACAGGAACCGTTGGATGGCTTCATCCCGGTGCTAATCCAACGGTCCACCAGAGGACACGACGACGTAGGCGATATACTCCAGTTATTGTCTGATCTCTGGATCAGGCGGTCCTTGATCGTCCATGCGTCTCCACCGAAGAAGTTCCGAACCTCTTCGCCTGAACCATAGGTTCGGGACTGCCGAGCCTCGTTCGAGTCAGAGCCCTACTCAGAGCCTGCATCGAGCCTTCATCACCAACCGAGTCTAACCGAAGCAGCGCCGAACCTCCACATCACCCGAGCCTTGCCTCACGTGATCTTCACTTGAGGTATGGGTAAATTGCAAGGAGACCCTCGGAAGTTTCCACGCTTGCATTCAGGATCAGAGATCACGTGAAACACATGTGTGCATGGGGTATTTTGCACGTATACCCTCACGGGTTTTAAGAATTGCAAAAATACCCCTGCGTGTGTGGGTTATTTACAGGGAAGGTCCCGAATTTTATTTTATTTGCATTTTAGTCCCTCTCAGGGACCTGTTTGCTATTTATCATTCATGTTTTCTTGCATTTATGCCCCTGTCTTCACTCTTGCATATCTTGAGCATCCTTGCTCCGATTAAATCGATTTCAGTGGCGTTTTGAAGCTTGTTTTATTGACTTCCTGATGGCATGCTTAGACTTCTGATTGTACACTCTGATTTTTGATGTTAAATTCATTAGCATAGTGTTTTTGTCGAATGTTTATTCATATCTCATATCATTACATTAATGAAATTTGCTTCATGATTCGAATATGAACTCGACTACGCCCAGTTGCTCAAATATTTTATAATTAGGGCGTAATTGCATTGCATCTATTTGCATAATTAAAAATAAAAAAATGCATTGCTCTTGTAACATATTGTCTTGTTTGCATGCATTGCATTGACCTACGATCTTTAATCCAACGCTTAACTTAGATAATTTGAATCCAAATATTACGAGAGAGGCTCGTGTCCCTGAGTTCGACCTTGGGCTTGCCCAAGTAAAATATAAATGGACCTGTTGATTTAATTGATTATATTCATTAAATGGTTCTTTGACGAATCCGATCCAGCCTACTACAAGGCATTAAAATGGCTTATTAAGAGGCCAGATCTATGGAGTCGTCAGAGGGTGAGCGTGCGGTGATATCGGAACGTCTGGGATGGGAGAATGGAGCTCCGAACTGTTTGTCGGAGCTGGCAGAGCGACGGCGGTGACAAATGAAAGATTCGATCGAATAGACCAAGGCGAAGGATAAAAGAGTTACCTGAACGTCGGAACGTGTTCCTCAGCTCCAGGTGAAGGGGTCGGTGGGGTAATGGCCTCGACCAAGCAGCAGAAGGCAAGGGAGGATACTCGCGGCGGATCTCCAGCCACGAAGGCTGAGCTGTGGCATCGCTGCACCAAATCGATCGCCAGGTGACGCTCTAGAGGTTGTCACTCTGCTGAAGGTGGATAGGGTATCGAGAGCGAGCGAGGCACGAGCGGCCGTCCTGGGGGAGTAGATAAGAGATTCAATAGCATTCCTAGGATGCTAGAAAGAATAGGTGAGGGCATACGCATCGAGAAAGATCCGCACCTCCCTAGGGATCCCCGGGGATCTTGGATCCATGGGGGAGACACGGGTGAAGATTCGGGGTGAAAGGATGCGAGACCCGCCCGAGAAAATTCTGAGAAAAAGGTCCAGCGAAGACAACCGGGTCGGGTCAAGCTTGGAAGATGGCGTTGACCTGGGTCAATATTCCATCGTGGACAAATTACGGGCGCCGGGGGAAAAGACAAGATAGGCTACATGACAAAATAGCAGGAAAAATAAAAAATAAATAGATTAAAAATAATAAATGAATTTAAATTAAAAATGAATAAAATAAAAAATGTTTATTATTTTTCAAGGGATTCTTCTGTGATTTTTATTTTTTTATGAAAAATCAATTACTCTATATACAGTATATTGTATTATATACAGATATATTATACCTAAGTATTTTGTACAATTATTTTTAATTTATTATATTTTAAAAATACCCAATTTTATATTTTATTTATTTATAATATAATTTTTGGAGTCTAAAATAATTTTTGTTTTTATTTTTATCATTTATTTACAGGTATAAAATAAATAGGGAAGAAGACATATATACATGTATTATGTACAAGTGAGAGAGAGGATTTTATTCTATTTTTATTTTATTTTTCTGATTTGTATTTTATTTTTATAAATACATGTAAGGAGGTAAAAAGAATGTTTTATTTTTATTTTGGAAAAAAAATAATTATTTATTTACGCACTACTTATTTTATTTGGCGATTAGGCCAATGCTTGGCCCTCTCTTGGGGTTTGGGTCACTCAGTATTTATTCTAAATACCTCCTTCCTTTTTCTTATTCTTTGTTATTTTATTTTTGCATAAATACAAGCTAATTATGTAATATTAACACATGCATGCATATTTCTAAGTTATTGTATTTACACCTATTCTCATGATGCTTTGCCAAGATAAATAGCTAAATAAAAGAATAAAGAGTGATGAACATGGATTAATCATTGTCCTATACTTTACCTTTGCTAGTCCCTTAGCAAACACTTATTTGAAAAAGAAGTGAAAAGAGAAAGAAAAGAAAAAGAAGGATAATCAAGGTTGATTATTAAACTTGTCTTCATTAAATTGAAGTATGAAGCTCAATCAGACCTTTGGATTATTAGTTTGTCGGAACCTTATTTGGACCTAGGTTTAAAACTCAACAGCCTCTAAGTTCCACTAATCTATGGTCAAGACTCCTCAATAATCTAGATCAGAACAAGTCTATATACACAAACTTTAATGACCATGAATCGTTTCTTGTACTGTGTAAGTGATATGTAGCTCCCCACCTCAGAAATGGCAAAGTAACAGCCCCCCTCAACAAGGTAACTCTAATGCCCTAGTCTGGCAGCGCTTTCCTCAAGGAGCGGGATATTCCCTTCTAAGTTCAAGTTCAACCGACTCAAGAAGAGGAGGAAGAAGAGAATGGACCATGACCAGTGTAGTCATGTATCCTTAGGAGCCCAACTAGTGTAGCTAAGTCTCCCTGCTGCAAGCTTCATGAGATGAGAATGGGTAACATAAGCTTTGCTTTATTTGGCTATATATACTCCGGTGGGTATTTCATTTTCTATCAGACCCACCACTTTTGTGTAGTTTTTCTTTCTTTTGCATTTTTTTCGATGTGCATATGTACAACATATCTACATGGTGCAGCATATATACATAAGGAGTTTTTCCTCTTGAACCAGTAGACTATCCCTCTTTTGAAGCATTATTGCAACCCACAACTCCTGTCTTTAGACCTTAATGCCACCAGACCAAGTTGAGACACACTTCCTTCACTATAAGAAGACGAGAGGTTCTGCCTAGAAGTAATACCCTCGTATGCTACCCCAAGCTAAAGAAGACTGCCTCCTCACCACCTCATCCGTAGAGAGCTATGTGTAAGGTGCTGATGCAAGTAAAGCCATTATCTGAGAAAGTCATGTGTGCGTTGTTAAGTATTCTGCTTAGGTTCATCAAGATGACATGTAATCATAGCCTAGTGGACTCAAAGAATTAAGTCACTAATGGACCTTAAAAGTCTTAACCCTAAGCCCTATAAGGTTCCTCTTAAAATTAGGTGGATTAAGGTCTTAACCAAGCTATATTTTCCAATTTAATTACAGGCTAGTTTAAATGTTAATCTATGATTCAAAAGAATATAAAAATATATAAAAAAAGTTTTTTATGCAAAATTTTGAAAACATGCAAACTTTTTGAAAAATGTTTGAATGAATGCATGTATGGATGCAGAAGTTTTGCAAACTATTTACACAAATTTACACAAGGTTTTTGCAAATTTTTGTTTTTCAAACATTTTACCAAAAAATTGTACTATATACATAATTTTGATATCAAAATATTTACAAACTTTTTACACACAAAACATTTTTGCAAACATTTATACAAAAATAATTTTTATAAATAGCTATGTATGTGCAAGAAAGAATTTTATGTACAAGAATTTTTTTTAAAATTTTACGACTTTTAGATACAGGATTTTAGCCATTTTATTAATTAACACACTCACACAAAGTACAAGTTATGGCTAAAGTATATATGAAATATATACGACACCCCCTATAATTAGCTCGAACGATGTCCTCAGAGTGGATCAAGAGCGATGAAGAAGACATAACTCGTGCTTAGTATAGGGAAGTGAAAAGGAATGCTATACTACAACGACGAATCAAAGAATATAATGAAGAGATCTCGGTGTTTCCCCCTATACTTAGGATTAAGTAGTCCTAAGTATAGTAGCCTGTACATAAAGGGAAATCCGTGTGACAAAATGTACATGTCTACCTCCCCTATACTTAGGGTAAAATATTCCTAAGTATAGGAACCAAAACAAAGGTAAAAAGAATCAAAAGAGAAATCAAAAGTCTGACATCCTCCCTATAGGGTAAAGTACACCCTAAGTATAGCATAATTACAAGATGCAAATCGGGTGCAGGACTGAAGAATGAGATAATATGGACATCTGGATCTATACAAGGCGGAAGACAGTGATAATCAGGCACGAGATGCAATAGATGTGAGTCAAAGTCTACATCTCATGCAAAATGAATAGGGGCGACATCAACGACCAGTGGCTCATGATCTAGATATGGTTTGAGCCGCTGCTCTTTAACACAAAAGGTAAACTCAGACGACATCTCAGATAGGTCAATACTCCCATTGTCATGTACCTTTCGGACCACCCATGGTCCCTTCCACTTGCTCTGCAAATTCCCTGGAAATAATCTAAGCCTAACATCGAACAACCATACTCCCTGCTCTGGTTCAAACTGCTTATGATTGATATGAGAATCATGCCATTTCTTCACTCTCTCCTTGTACTGTAAGCTGCTTAAAAGGTTGAGTCTCTAATCTCTTCCATGGCTGCCAATTCTGCCTTCCTTTGATCTCCTACACTCACTACATCCAATAATATATCTATGACAACCCAAAGTGACTTGTGCCTAATCTCAACAGGTAAATGGAAGGGCTTGCCATAAACAAGGCGAAAGGGAGATGCACCTAAAGGAGTCTTGAAGGAAGTTCGATATGCCCACAAGACCGAGTCCAAAAGCTGTGACCAATCATTTCGGTCCGGGCGGACTATCTTCTGCAATATCGTCTTGATCTCCCTATTCGACACTTCAGCAAGACCATTGGTCTGAGGATGTTATGGAGTGGCTACTCGATGGTCTATGCTGAACTCACTAGAAAGGGCCATTACCTTGTCGTTGACGAAATGAGACCCCCTATCAGATATCAAAACTCTAAGCACCCCGAACCGTGAAATGATATTCTTCCTCAAAAATCTGCAAACAGTCCTAGCATCTGTTGTTCGGGCGGGGATGACCTCAACCCAATGACTAACATAATCCACGACCAATAGAATGTACTCAAATCCCTGACTCTTAAGGAATGGACCCATGAAATCGATGCCCCATGCATCAAAAACTTCACAGAAGTGAATGGGCTGCATTGGCATCATATCACGTTGTCCGCAAGTGCCCATCCTCTGACAGTCAGTACACCTCTTCACGAATTCATCAGAATCCTTGAAGAGGATAGGCCACCATAGGCCGGATTGGAGCACTTTCTGTGTCGTTCTCCTCCCAGAGTGATGTCCTCCTGCCTCAAGCTTGTGGCAGTATGTGAGGACGCTATGGTGCTCCTCCTGAGGAATGCACCGACGCTAGACGCTATCCCCTCCTTCATGGCAAAGGATGGGATCCTCCCAACAGTAGAACTTGGCCTTCGCAGGGAAGGTCTCAAGTCGCTGTTTGGGCCAACCTTGTGGAACTTTCTTGGCAACAAGATAGTTCACAATGTCGGCATACCATGGGAGTGAGGCAATAGAAAGGATCGCCTCATCTGGGAAGGTCTCAGAAATGGGAACTGTCTGCTCAGATTCCTCAAGATGCTCTAGTCAGGAGAGATGATCCGCCACCACATTCTTGACTCCAGGTTTATCCTTAATCTCAATATCAAACTCCTGGTGTAAAAGGATCCATCTAGTTAGTCAAGCCTTGGCATCCTTCTTTGCCATGAGGTACCTGATGGCAGTATGATTAGTAAAGATAGTCACCTTTGATCCAATGATGTACGACCTGAACTTGTCCAAGGCAAAAACTACAGCTAGCATCGCCTTCTCAGTGACAGTGTAGTTTCGTTGTGCGGAATCCAATGTACGGCTAGCGTAGTGAATGACAAAAGGCACTCCATCCCTCCTATGTCCTAGCACGGCCCCTATGGCAAAATCGGAGGCATCCGTCATGATCTCGAATAGGAGAGACCAATCAGGCGGCCGAAGGACAGGAGCCTCAACAACTAGACACTTGAGAGTCTCAAATGACGTAAGACACTTATCATCTGCAATGAACTTGGTGTCTTTGGTCAACAAATCAGTCAACAGTCGGGCAATCCTGCTTAAATCATGAATGAATCGTCAGTAGAAATCGACATACCCCAGAAAAGACCGTAACTGTCGCAGGTTGGATGGTGGATTAAGTTTCCTGATGATATCCACCTTGGCCGGATCAACCTCCATGCCCCTGTTGGAGACGATATGACCAAGCACCATCCCTTGAGTCACCATGAAGTGACTATTCTCCCAGGATAGAACAAGATGGACCTCGATGCATCGTTGAAGGACGCGGTCTAGGGAGTCAAGACAATCATCAAACCCATCGTCATAGAACGAAAAGTCATACATGAAGACCTCGAAGAAATCATCCACCATGTCCTAGAAGATGGACAACATGCACCTTTGGAATGTTGCCATGGCGTTACATAGACCAAAGGACATCCATTTTAAAGCATATGTCCCAAACAGACAGGTGAATGTAGTCTTGTCCTGGTCTTCGGGCGCAATGGCCACCTGGTTGTAACCGGAGTACCCGTCAAGGAAACAGTAATGGCTCTTCCCAGCTATCCTCTCTATAATCTGATCAATAAAAGGCAGCGGGAAATGATCCTTCTTGGTGGACTGATTCAATCATCTATAGTCCACACAGACCCTCCAAGAAGTTGGTACCCGGGTAGCTATCTCCTCTCCAGACTCGCTCACAACTGTGATGCCCATCTTCTTGGGCATCACATGTAATGGACTAACCCACTTGGAGTCGAAGATGGGGTAGATAAAATCGACACTCCTCTATTTCGAGATTTCCTTCATGACAACTTCTCGAAGGTTCGGGTTCAGCCGTCGCTGGAACTCACGCGATGACCCAGCGTCCTCTTTGAGATAGATATGGTGGGAGCACAGGGCCGTACTTATCCCCTTGAGATCAACTACATTCCATCCTATCTCCTTGCGGTTCTTTTCAAGAACCTCCATCAAACGAGATTCTTTCTCTCCAATCAAATCTGCTGAGATAATGACTGGGTGCATCTCATGCTCGCCCGCAAGGAATCTATATTTCAGCGACTACAACAAGGGCTTCATCTCTGGGCAACTATGAGGTGACAAATCTGGCCTCTGAAAAGTCTGAGTGAAGGCAACCAAATCTGCATGGGAGAACTCTCGTTGATCATGGAAATCTGGTGTAGACTGCTCTGCTAGTTTATCTGCACTCTGTATCGGATTAGTCTCTACCCTAGCTACTGGATCTGTAGGAATCAGACATGGTATCAACTCATCAAACTCTGGCCAATCTATGTCTGACTCTGAGGGATCTAAACCTGTATCACATGAAATATCAACTGCCTCGCTATCCTGAACGTGGTCTACAACCTCGAATGTGTCCTTTACCAAGAGTGTGCTCTCCAAGCTCTCCTCTACTGGAATTTGGGAATATGTGGTATCTGAATATGAGAGTATGGCTCATGAAACTGGATCAGACCAAGTAGCTTCATCATCTGTAATCACAAAATCACACTCATGGTGGACGTCTAGCTCTGCCTCTGTCATTTGCTCTGAATCGCTGAGCTGCTCTTAGCAGGCCGAATATCGCGCTCTGGTCTCATCGATCATATCTATTTGTATACTCTCGCCCTCGACGCGAAAGTATACCTTTCTGCTATCATGATCGAACACTGCCTTAGTTGTGGCCAAGAACATGCATTCTAGAATGATGAGGGTATCAGTCACAGACTCAGGGATCTCTATGTCCAACACAACGAAGTCCACGAGGAATTTCAGGCCCTGAATTGTGATGACCACGTCCTTCAACAACCCTTTCGGCCTCTTGACAGATCTATCAGCAAACTGAAGGGCTGTCTTGCTCTGTCGAAGAGGGCCAAACTCGAATCGGTCGAGTAAGGTTGTCGGGAGTAGGTTGATGGAAGAGCCGATGTCTAATAGAGTCCGTTCGAACCTCTGCTCAAGGATATGACAACTGACATTGGGAGCTCCTGCATCTGGCCTCTTGGCTGGCAGACGGTTCTGAATGGCGAAGCGGGTGGCACGAGTGAGCACATGGATCTCTGCATGGTGGTTCCTCTTCTTCCTGCGAATGGTAGTCTTCTCTCTAAGGTTCCTCTGGAAGAGAGGGATGTACTCAAGGGCCTCCTGTAGAGTCAGCTGAATCTAGAATCTGTCTATCATCTGTTGGTTGAACTCTAACTAATGGGATTTTTTTGGGTTTTCTTTTTTATTCCCCTTAGAAAAGCTGAGTTCTTGAGGGAAGGGGATGGTTGGACCCTCCTCAGATAGAGGGCTAGGAATGAGTCCTTACTGCTGAGGTGAAACCGAATCCATACAAACATCTCCAGGCATCGCAGACGGACTCGAAAATAAAGAACCCTTTCCTTTATTAATTTTTTTTGATTTTTCTAAATAGTCCCGAGATATAGAAACAGAAGGAAATGTAACAGGTCTAGAAGGGGTGGCCTTAGTACCACCTATTGCATCACGAACTACGGCAACAGTACCGCTCTCTAACTCAGCATCTGAATGGTTGGTGGCATCAGCACTACCTCCTGCGACTGGTGAAGCGATGACCTCAATACCATTGGTTGGATCTACATCCTTGGTGGCGTCAGCACCACCGTCATCAACATAATCATGAGTGGCATCAGCATCGCTCTCCTCCTCATATGACACTCTTGAGTCCTCGTTGTGTTGTTGCTCAGATGAGGCACCGTCGGCTGGCATCCTACCGCTCCTAAGTGTAAGAAAGTTAGCATCAAAAGTATAGGAAGTAATATCACCCAATGAGTCACTAGGAATGGTAACCTCTGTAAATTGTACCTGCTCAGACTTCCTCTTCTGGTTGTTCGGATTCGGCTCAATCTGAGCGGGTATGGCAGCCTTGCCCTTGACGATCTCCCTCATCTCCAGACGGAACCCATCCATCTCCCGCCTAAAGATACCCTGCTGCTCAGAAATAAGGCGGGATAAGTCGTCAAGTGATGGGTTCTCATAGGCTGGCCCATGAGAACCAGATGGGTTTCCTCTCTAGAAGTGAGGCTGCTGCTGAGAATGATGGGGGGGGATACTGATGAGGCTGTTGTTGCTGCCTCCACGGTTGTCCCTATTGGTAGGGATGAGGACCCTGCTGGTAGTGCGGTTGTGGATGTGACCGGTGTGGGAATTGGGGCTGTTGCTGCTGGCTATACTTCCCACCCTGAACTAGAGGCTACTGCTGGGATGAGGCACCTCTGGTCAACCATCGGAATCTGGGATGGTCTCGGCGGATCCCAGGCTGAGCTCCGTCATACAAAATCCTGTTGACTTCCATCAATGGCTCCTGCTCGTAAGGGGGTGGGGGTAGGACTGCCAGGGGTTGATCCGGCTGGTATACCACCATCTGAGTGTCCTGAGACAGTGGTAGCTGAACGTACTGCTGCTGCGGGTGGTGGAACGGCTCCGTCTGAATGTGGTGAACCTATCTGTAGTGGGCGGAGGGCTGGGTCAAGCTGCTACTGCTGGGGTAAGCATGTGACCTGAGATGGGGCTGAGAAGCCGTCTGTGCCTCCTGGAGGCACATGATCTGGTCTTCAGGTCACTCAACGTCTGTACCATCTGATCGATCTGCGACATACCATGTCACTGCTTCTTCTCAATGATCTCAATGTGGTCCATCTTCTCACTGATAATACCCATATCAACGACCGACGACTCTGCATGTGCTGCAGCTGCTGACGATGTGGATGGACCTGCATCGACCCGTGTTATCCTTTGATAGGACACGACCTGTGGTGGGGGCTTCCCCTGAGTGTAAAGGCAGGTCTGGGACATGACTGTGTAATTCTCTACCATCTCCTCATAAAATCGCCCAGACTTGATCCTCATCCTTGGTGAATTAGGATCCCCCACAGGATGCATTCACGAGCCCCTGCAAATCTGGTGTCAGCCCACAAAAGAAACTCTGAATGAGGTTGGGCTTGGATATATCGTGATGTGGACACCGGTCGATAAGCTCTCTAAATCGGTCCCATGCTTCATGAAACTTCTCATTGGGAAGCATGGAGAAGTTGTTGATGAGAGCTCGCGCTGCATTCGTCTGGCCGAGTGGATAGTACTTATTCAAGTACTCGTTCCGGAGATGTTCCCATGTTGTCACGTATCTCCCTAAATGCTTTAGCCAATAGGATACTCTATTAATGAGGGAGAACGAAAAGGCTATCATCTTGATGGTATCCTCGTCCACAAATCTGTCGTGGACCGTGCTGCAGATCATCTCGAACTCCTGGAGATGGAGATGCGGCTCCTCAGTGGCTAGCTCGTGAAATTTGGGTAGTAAGTGAATGGTCTGAGAAGGGAGCTTAAAATCTCCCATAATAGCAGGCAACTAAATCCAATGGTGTGTCAGAGTTGCACATGTGTTGTGCAACTCTCTCATCGGGCGTGCTGGTCGGACTGGCTCCTAGGGCTCGTCGAGATGTGCTCCATCTCCTCCTCCTAGCTCTGGAATGTCTCCACCACCGGCTCTGTTATGCTCTGCTCTGTCCGCTCACATCTGAGCCATCTCCCTACGCATGTTGGCCATGAAAGCTTAATTTGTCGCTGCATGGTCTCTAGGAAAGCTAATAGGGTGTTGTTGATGGCACCCTGATCAAGTACGTACGTGTGAGTCTAGTTGGGTCCATCAGTGCGCTCCTCGATGTTGGTCATGTTTTGGGTCTATGAAAAGGCAAAAGACCCAAACTCAGGTGCCGTCAAATGAATATACATCTGCTGCGGTCTCTGCTCTGGCACTGTAGGACTGGTAGAAGGGTGGTCGAGGGGGAACAAGGCGGAGTCAAACTCGGGTTTGGAGAGCGGGTCTGAGCTCTCACGAACCAACCTAGATGAATGGGGCAGAGTGCTCGAAAGCGGTGCAGCCAAAGGCTGCCTACGGGACCTCCAACCCATCATCGTGATGTGGAGAGAAAGGAAAATGAGATCTGGAAAACACACAAGATCATAAAAAACAAACCTCCAAATTCACCTACTCAACGTTGAGCTGATGACCGTAAAGGTTCGGTCTTTTATCTTGTCGACTTTATTAGGTCATAAATTAGCCTATCAGAGCGATTAAGTGAGTTGTTAGGAATCCAACGCTCTCAGGAGACTGGCTCGATCCCAAGGCTAGATCTTTCTCAGCCAGTACAAGTTGCGGACCGTTTACCGGCTACCTGATCAACTCGCTCTGTTAAGGATATCGCGGCCCGCTTTACCGGAAACTGGAGCGATCCTCACTGGAGAACAACTAACCCAAAATCAGTAGTCTGAAAAGAGGTCAGATATGGCTCTAGCCTAGTGTGTGGGTCACTCTCTCGCTCATCCAAACCAAACAAGGAGGGGATTGCTCTCCCAAGACAAATTTTTCAATGAGTGTCTTTTATGGTCAAGTGTGTCTAGCAGTCCCAATTTTATGGTTTTTCTTTTTAGGTGTTTTTCAATAACAAACAACACCTAACGAATTTTCTTATTCTCCTGATTATTTTAAGTCCAAAGACAGGGGGGAAGTCGAAAAAGCCGATGTGCGGTCAAGCACTATGATGCATGCAAAGTTAGAAATGTGTACCTGACGCCAGCACTCTACATGCAAGGTGATCTGTGCATAAAATAAAGACAGAATAAAACTACCTATATGATGCAAGAAGAAATCAGCCTTAAATAGAAAATTTCTACAAAAGAAGAACAATAGCTAATAGGTCAAAATGAGAGGTCGGAGTCCAGTCTTTGATGCCGATTGATGTCCGCTACAACGGATCCTGCCAGCATTGTATACGGCCTCTAGCGGCACGTGACCTCTCAAGTGACCTAGATTAGCTTTTTCTTTGTGATTTAATTAATTAAGTCCACTTAACGATCTATAGGTGCAGACAGATAATTAGGGTTGGGACTCTAATTAATACGTCACAATCATATATAAATATCTAAGTCTAGGGGCTAAAATCTTCGAGAATCAAAATAAAAGAAAAGTCGAAAAATCAAATCGGAAAAAACTGCGGTGAGGTCCCCCGAGCACACCGGTGCTCGGTGAAACAGACCCCGGTAAAGGCCAAGTCCAAGAGTCTCTGGGTCCTGTATTATTACAATAATAATAGACCAAAAATGAAAAAAAGGCTTTCTACACTCTCCTGCAGATCGATGAAGAAACGAACTGCCTCCGCTTCGTTCGGGTATGCTGGCGCTACTAGAAAAGCCATCCTTGCTCGTCGGGCCCTCGCAAGAAATAGAGAAACAAAAGAAGTGTAAGATCACAGTTATGGAAATTAAAAACAAGAGTAAAAATGAAGAAAAAGAAACAAAAATTAAAAAGCAAATAAATAAAAAGAGAAAAGCCAATAAGAAGAAAAAGAAAATAAAAACAAAACTGAAATCCGACTACTAAGTCGTGCTCCCTGGTAAGGGCACCATTCTGATGAGCACTCCACCGATCAAGGTTAAGTCTCAGATTAATAGATCAAGGTCGTTGCGACCTCAATCGGCGAAGCATGACTCAATCGAGAAAATATAGACCACCAACAAAATCATACAACAATAAAACCAAGGCAAGCAATCTTGCTAATTATTTAACCTGGTATAGCCACCAGGGTCAAACACAAGGAGCACGAGATGATCCTACAAAGTAGTCGTGAAATCCAAGAAATAAAAATATTTTTGGTGATTTTTAATTTTCAATTTTTTTATGATTTTCCATTAAGAATAGAAATAAAAAAATGATAAAAATCACACTCAAATAATTTTTTAAAGGTCTAAAATACTCAAAAATTTAAAACAAACATGTTTTTATATTTTTAAAATATTCAAGTGTTTTTAGGTATTTTATGTACTTTTTCTGATTTTTATATAATTTTCTAAAAAAATAAAAGAAAGACAACAATAGCAAGCAGTGTGCAGCCTAGATGAAAAGACAAATTAAAAATGTCTAAAGTGCCTCTAAAATCATGGCAGCATTTTTTTTATGAAAATATAAAGTAAAATCTACATACAAAAATTGAAAACCCATTTTTAATGAATTTTAATGATTTTTATAAAGTTTTTAGTCTTTTGTAATTTTTAGGTGTCTTAAAAAAGATAGTTGAATGAAAATGGTATAGAAATTAAAACAACATAAAAGAAACACTCACAAATTTTTTTGGAATTTTTAAAGCTATCTTTCTATTTTTATGGATTTTCTAAAATAGACAGGGACCCTTTTTAGGGTTTTTAACTTTTAGAAAATAACAAATAAAATCAAAATGTGTCTTAAAAATCACCAAAAATAGTACACATAGTAGGAGCTACTAGTAATTTTTTTGGGATTTTTTGGAGTTGTTTTTATATTTATCTAATTAAAATCAACACACAGGTTATAGGGACCTAGATGTAATTTATTTAAGTTCCTGTACTAAGCATTAAGAAGCATAAAAAGCCCGGGGTTAAATGTGCAATTTATCCAATTAAATCTGCACATGCGTCAAATCCACGTTTACAGGGGCATAAATGCAATTTCATAAAATAATTCATTCAACAAGTAACATCTAAAAAGTCCAAGATGAAAAATGCAAAAACACCCAAGTTCACGTGACGAAGCACGTGTCTCCAGACAGGGGGGACTGAAATGCAAATAACAAAAACTACAAGGACTAAACAACAAATAGCTTCAACTACAACTTTTATTTTACAGACTAAAACATAAAGCAGAGTAAATACAGGGCAAAAAGAGTAATATACCCTCGTTGCATGTGAGTCATGCGTGGGAGCCACGTGTCGGCCGCTAGAGAAGGCATGGACGTGCGGTTCTGATGGCGTCAGGTGTCACATATGATGGTCAGGGGCTGTCGAGGATGTGGAATGCGCATGGATGTCAGATCTGACACCCAACGGCCTGACTCCTCTGCAGCGGCTACGGTCTGGATGAGATCTAGCATTGTGGGTCTGATCCAGCGGTGACGGATCGACCTAGACAAACAGCTCCTGGGTGAACTTCACCGGATCCAAGGAGGAGATCCTCAGCCTCGATGGTCGATCGGGAAGCACCAGATGACTCGTGGAAGGCTTTCGCGTCGACAAAGCGACTCAGATGAAGACTCCACCGGCCGGATTGACGTGATGACAAAGGTGGCCTAGAGGGACTCCAACGAGCTTTGATATGGATGGAATGAGGGGTCCCAACACATGCCAAGACCTGCAACGGGTAGCTCTGACTCGGAGTTATGCTCTGGTCTAGGTTATTGAGACTAAAAAGCAAAGAAGCGATGGGGAGCGGAAGTTGGTCTCCAGCGAAGGCGATCGGGGAGACCTCGAGCCTAATCTCGACTAGATGGACGAAGATCAAGGTGATCAGGATGTAGAGAGAGATTGAGGGTGAGCGTGCAGTGATATCAGAACGACTGGGATGGGAGAACGGAGCTCCGACTGGCTGGTCGGAGCTGGCAGAGCGACGGCGACGACAAATGAAATATTCGATCGAATAGACCAAGGCAAAGTATACAAGGGTTACCTGAAGGTTAGAACGTGTTCCTCAGCTCTAGGCGAAGGGGTCAGCGGGGTAATGGCCTCGACCAAGCGGCGGAAGGCAAGGGAGGCTAGCTCACGGCGGATCTCCGGCCACGAAGGCTGAGCTGCGGCATCGCTGCACCAAATCGATCACCAGGGTGGCACTCCAGATGGTTGTTACTCTGCTGAAGGTGGCTAGGGTATCGAGAGGGAGCAAGGCACGAGCTGTCATCCTGGGGTAGCGGATAAGAGATTAAATAGCATTCCCATGAGGCTGGAAAGAACGGGTGATGGTGCACGAACCGAGAAAGATCCACACCTCCCTAGGGATCTGCGAGGATCTTGGATCCATGGGGGAGACACGGGCGAAGATTCGGGGTGAAAGGATGCGAGACCCTCCCGAGAAAATTCTGAGAAAAAGGTCCGGCAAAGACAACCGGGTCAGGTCAAGCTTGGAAGATAGCGTTGACCCGGGTCAATATTCTAACGTGGACCAATCACTGGTGCCAGGGGAAAAGACAAGATAGACTACAGGACAAAATAGTAGGAAAAAATAGAAATAAATAAATTAAAAATAATAAATTAATTTAAATGAAAAAATGAATAAAAGAAAAAATGTTTGTTTTTTTCAAGGTAATTTTCTATGATTTTTATTTATTTTTATGAAAAATCAATTACTTTATATATTGTATATTGTATTATATATAGGTATATTATACCTAAGTATTTTGTACAATTATTTTAAATTTATTATTTTTAATAAAAATACCCCAATTTTATATTTTATTTATTTATAATATTTTTTTGGAGTCTAAAATAATTTTTATGTTTATTTTTATTATTTATTTACATGTATAAAATAAATAGGGAAGAAGACCTATATACATGCATTATGTATAAGTGAGAGAGAGGATTTTATTCTATTTTTATTTTATTTTTCTGATTTTTATTTTATTTTTATAAATACATGTAAGGAGGTAAAAAGAATATTTTATTTTTATTTTGGCAAAAATAATTATTTATTTACACACATGATATATATGCACTATAGAGTAGGCCCTATCTCTCTCTTCTTATTTTATTTGGCGATCAGGCCAATGCTTGGCCCTCTCTTTGGGTTTGGGTCACTCAGTATTTATTCTAAATACCTCCTTCCTTTTTCTTATTATTTGTTCTTTTATTTTAGCACAAATACATGCTAGTTATGTAATATTAACATATGCAGTCATATTGCTAAGTTATTATATTTGCACCTATTTTCATGATGATTTGCCAAGATAAATAGCTAAAATAAAAGAATAAAGAGTGATGAACAGGGATTCATCTGTAACCAATACCTATTAGATGAATTCAATGAATATCTTATAAAGAAGGAATATCTTTCCTATCTCACTCCCCCTAATACACCTCAGCTTAGTGGAGTTGTAAAAAGATACAATTGGATCATGTTAGACATGACATGATCAATGATGACACTTACCATAATTACCACTTAGTTTCTAGGTATATATGTGGTAGATACTGCAATATATATCCTTAGTAAGATTCCATACAAATATGAACCCAAAGCTTCTCGTGAAAAGTGGTTAGGAGCAAAGCTTAGTGTTAAACACTGGAGGATTTAAGGTTTGCTTGGGATATGCTATAACATGGATATAAGGAAGCTGGAATCTTGCATTTGAGAGTGCTATTTCATTAGGAATATAAAGGATGGTATTGAATACCTACTTTATGGCCTTGAGATTCTTAAAAAAATCATCTCTAATAATACGATTATAAGAGGAAGACTTTCTTGAGAATCAAGATAAGAATGAAGTAAAGGAACCCATTGAATCCTAAGAGAATAATGAGGCTCCTAAAATCAGAATTAAAGGTACATTTAAAGATGAAACACTCATGCCTCTTCAAACCAGATTGAGGGTGGTAAGATCACATTGATGGTATGGATTCCATGTGTCAGAGAAATCTCACATTGATCGAACTTCATATGATGAAGCTTCTATAGATCATGACATGGAAAGATGGATCTTAGCAATAAAGTCTAAAGTATACTTCATACACAACAGTTATGTATGGACCTTGGAGGATCCACCCATAGGGGTCAAACCCATTGGTTGTAAATAGATTTTCAAGAGAAAGAGGGGACCCGACGAGAAGGTAGAGACCTTCAAAGCAAGACTCACAACCAAGATATACACACAGAAAGAAGACATCTCTTGCGATAAGACTTTCTTTCTAGTAACCATGCTTAAACCAATCCGAATATTGCTAACTGTAGATACACAACTTGACTATAACATCAGTAAGACGGAAGTCAAGATTGCATTGCTTAATGAATACCTCAACGAGGATATTCATATGAAGTAGTCCCATGGCTTCATTGTTGAAGAATGCAAGGTATGCCAGCTAAGGAACTCCATCTATGGACTCAAATAAGCTTGTTGTAGTTGGAACATCAGATTTGATGAAATTATAAAGGTTATGATTTCACATAGAATCTTGATGAACCATGTGAAGCTTAGTAGCAGTGCCATTGTATTCATTGTACTAAATGTAGATAAAATCCTAATCATTTGGAATGATATAAGGATGATAATATGTGTCTTATGATATGGTTGTTCCATACCTTGAGATAAAGGATCTCAAGGATGCCTCTTATATCTTATTTTTGAAGTTGTTCAGAAGCAACGAGAAGAGGGCATTGGGACCATCACATTAATGATACACCTTGGACATATTCTGCTTTTTGGAAACACAAAATAATATATATATATATATTAGTTAGGATTAAAATTAGGAAAAGTGTTAAACATGAAAGTTATATATCTTTTTGAGATATACAACTTTCATGTAGAACTTGATGAATAAGCATTTCATCATCTTTATTCATTTATTTTAGCTTAAAATCTCTTATAAAACACATGTATATATTACTAAATCCATATTCTTACTAACCTCCATATGTGTGTATATATTGTACATATATTATAATTTTGACCTATATAAATAAATAAATAAAGGGAAAAAATAAAATAAAAAGACTGTATACATGTAATAGATACAGGTTGACCCAAACCCTGAGAGAAGGTCACGACTATGGGGAGATAGAGTCCTTAATCAGAAAATCCAAAAAAAATGTTTTGTAAATACTTTTCTGTGTATATTTGTATAAAACTTACACTATTTTTTTGTATGTTTGACCTCAAATTAAATGATTTTCAAAACAAAAATGTAAATAAAAATGTTTTCTAAATAAAAATTAATTGCAAAATAAAATCATGTACAAAATTAACGTAACCGCATCTAGAAAAATCCATAAAGAGATAATTGAAAGATCAATTCCAACTCCATATGAAATCAAATTGAATCGAACTCACTTCTACCTTTAAAATGGCAGTGGTTTCATAATTTTTGGAGTTACAGTTTGAAAGTGGTTTTTGCAATTTTACCATGTCTTTATTGTATATATCCATATTTATTTTTATACATATTTTATTTGTAAATAAATGTAAATATTTTTAATAATTATTTAAAATAAAAATATTTTTTAAAACAAAAAAAACTAATTTCCTTTACCTATGTATATATTGTACCATATGTATATAGTATATGTATATAATCAATTTCCTTAAATAACCGCACCAAAAAATTAAATAATTAACATTTCCTATTTAATTTAATAAACTGATGAAAATAAAAAATAAATAAATTATGCAAATAATTTTATTAACTCCACCAATAACTTCCTTCCTTATCTTTATTTCCATTCAAAATTTCCTTATCTTTATATCCATTCAAAATTTTGAAATTCAAATTCAATTCTTTTCCCAAATAATGTAGATCTTCCTTCCTCAATTCAATTTGATTAATCTTTGGTGAGAGGAGCGTAATCTCCAAGAGCTTCTTGTTGTAGAAAAGTTCCTAGCCTTTGAGCCTTCCGGTGACAGCGAGTTGGCCTTCGTCGAGGCCATTGCGGTATTTTCCGCTCCCACGGTAAGATCCATTTTTTTCTTGTTCTTGATTTAGGTTAATCGTAGTTTAATTTTCGCATTTTTAATTTCAATATCATTTATTGTAGATTTTAGTTAATTATTTTTTTAATCACTCATCACGATTTGATCTGCCCCTGATATCGATTTCATCTCATATTCTTGATCTCTCCACGTTCATGTTCTACCTCACGGAAACTAGATAGATTGGTCAATAAACTGCACAAAAGTGATAGTGAGCTTCTTGGCTATTTTTTACGTGAGTTTTTTATTTTATTTTTGTTTTATTTTTGTTTTATATTTTATATTTGGTTTTTAATTTATATCTTTATATTTTGTTTTTAAATTTTTAGATTTCTTTTTATAAAAGAAATATATACAATATGGGATATTATAATTAAAACATTAACTAAAAATAAAGAAAAATTAAAGAATTAAATATTTTTTGGGTTTTAAATAAATTTGTTATTGTTTTTGTGAATTTTTAGTGAATTTTGTTAATTTTTATATATTTTTGAAATAAAAAATACCTTAAATTGAGGATTAAGTAAATAGCTGAAATTAAAATGAAGAGCAAAAATAATAAAATAGGTCCAAAATTCTTCAAATTTTAATAAATAAATAATAAAATAAAGAAAATTATAAAAAAAATTATTTTGGATTTTTAGGAATTTTTACTCTTTTTATATTGAATTTTAGAGACTTTTGATTTTCTTTGTATATTCATGTTCTATTTTTTGGGATTTTAATTTCTAGAGTTACAAAATAAATAAATAAACATTAAAATTTTTTTGGAATTTTTCGAAAATTTTTTATATTTTTGGTATTTTATACTATAGACATGGACTTTTTATGCTCTAAATGATTTTTAATAAATAATAAAAGGCCCTAAAATTATAAAGTAAAAATAGGGCGTGAAAATACAAGCATCCGGAAACCTACAACTACTTATTGGAATTTTTGAGCATAAGTGCTATTTTAAATAAATAAAACAAACATACAAAAATTCATGTTCTAGCAAGGGCATATATGTAAATAAAATTAAACTGGAGCTCAACTTTGCAAATACACCAAAATTATACAGTTGCATCTTAATTTTTAAGTACTAAAAATAAATATCTAAATGCCCGAGGTCCTTCCTACAAAATAAACGTGCCTCACGTGGATGATCACGTAAGATGCGCTAGCATGGGACCAAATTGTAAATACATAAAGGTGCATGGGCCTCAGTGCAATTATACAAAAAAGTTTTTAAACTCCTTAATTAATTTACATGACTAATTAGTAGAAAATACAAAAATGAAGTGTATGGGTGATATTTACCCCCAAAGAGGTGCTATCCAACGGTGGAAGGTCGCCCACTAGACACGCGTCACCTCTGGGTCGTACGATGACGGTTCGCATCCTACGATTGTGATTAGATCCTCACCAAGGGATCGACCGTTATGGCACAAGGGGACCAGACACTTACTACTTTGCAGGAAGAACTGAGGCTGATCCAATGGCTGTAAGGATGCCAAGAAGAACGACGTATGAACTTGCGTTGGGCGAGTTTCAATTCGATGTCACGGGTTGCTTCGATGGTCCGAGGACCCTCTGATGGATGCTTTATGTTCTTCTCGAAGCCCAGAAGCTCCCAGGTCCTTCAAAAATGCCCGAAGATCAGAGATGGTCGATTGGAGCTGAGTGGTCTCCGGCAAGGGTCCTGGGTGCCCTTGTTTGCACTAAATGGGGTTCGAATACCCCCTTCAGGTCCTACAAAAAGGATGGAAAGCATGACAGAAAATCGAGGCAAAGATCTGGCTTTTATTAGTGGGTGGGTGGCGGGTCAGGTGGTGGTTTTGGCAAAACGAAGGGTGGTCGGAGCTCAAGAGATTCCAGCAAGGGTTTAGGACCTAAATCTTCACTATAAACAATGATCTAAAAGTAAAATAAAGGCATAAAAATTATCCTAAAGGGCTATAACTATCTAAAGCAAAGAGAAAAAACTCACCTCAACTGGATGGAAGCAAAGAGTTGAGGACCTCGACGATCAAGTGGCCGAAGATGGCTGGGACACACTTTCAGCTCCTCCCTCCTTACTGCGAAGCACGACGGAGACCCCTGTCACCGACCTTCAATGCCTGGAGGTGCTCCGAGGGGCTCAGGTGGAGTAAAAATGGACCAAAAAGCAAAAATGGAGGAAGTGGGGTTTTTGTACAGGATGGTGGAGGAGCGGGGTTCGAGGGAAGGTTGCATGCGCAGGAAGGAGATCTGGGGGAAGAGGGGTGCTCGGCGTGGATCACAGATGTACAGAGAGAAGATCTCGTGAAGGTTCAAATTCCCCCTCTAGCGATGTATCATAGGATAGAAAATCGACAAGGGAAGCATGTGCTAGGTTCTGACAAGGGCTAGGTTGAGGTCAGCCAGTTGACCGAAGTAAATGGGAAGAGCCACCTGTTTGGTCCACGTAGACCAACCTGAAAAAACCAGCCCTGAAAAAGCTTGTAAATTTTTTAATAAATATTAAACAATTTTATTAAATTAAAGTTATAGAAAAAAATATTTATTATTTTATAAAGTATTTTATTAGATTTTTATTTATTTTTCAGAGGTATTTAATTACAAGTTACTTTTAGGGTTTTATTTATAGGTATATTTGCCTATGTTTTAGGTCTTTTATTTTTAATTTGTATTTTTGATTTTATTATTTTATTTTCTTATTTTTCGTGTTTCTAACTTATTTTTAAATACTTAAATATATTTGTATTGTATAATATATACACTTAAATAAATAGGTATATTAAATAAGTAGGTATAGTTATTGTATATTCATCTATGTATTTTTGTATTTTATTTTATTTTAATGTTTTATTGATTATTTTATTTTAGTTTTAATATGTACATATGTTATAAATAATATTTACAAAATTATAAAAATATAAAATTATAAAAATAATAAAGAATAAGTAAAATGAATATTTTAATCGGATATAATGTACAATGGGTGTCCAAAACCTTACTTTCTCATCTTAATTCCAAAAATTATGAAACCACCTTCATTAAATAGCTTATTAAAAGTTATATACAATTAAAATGATTTTATATATTTTGAGTTTTTATTTGAGAGATATGGGTTTGGGAAGTTAGGATTTTGGAATTTTATTTAAAGTATAACTTTTACATTGTATATTATTTGTGTATGAATCAATTTTATATTTTTCTATATATTATTATCTACAACTTTCATGTATATTTTATTTTTTTGAGGTATAAAGAGTAGAAATAAAAATAGGTCCTATAAATGAATAAATAAATGAGATTTTATTGGATTATTGGCCCTTATCTCCCCCTACTTTATTCCTTCTGACCTAGTCATCAAGATGCCTAGGTCTCAAGGTTTAAGGCCATAAAATACCTTTGGAATTTTATTCTTTTTTTTCTTTTCTTTATTCTATAATTATGGCATTAAAAATGATTTTTTAAAATTATTTATATAATAAAGACTAAATGTTAATTTGTACAAATTAATGATATTTACATGCATTAGCTAGGGTTTTTGAGGCCAAAATGGTAGAGTAAAGTTGATGAAATAGAGATTCATAAATATCCATTAATGATTATTCATGGTATAAGATTTCTTCCTTCACCCATTAGAAACCTTTGAATGTTCAAAGATTTCATGATTTTGGTTTAGAACTAAAGTTAGACGGAAGATGAAAAGAATTTGATCTAACCTAGGTAACCAGTACCTATTAGATGAATTCAAAGAATACCTTATAGAGAAGGAATATCTTTCCTATCTCACTCCTCCTAATACACCTCAGCTTAGTGGAGTTATAAAAGGATACAATTGGATCATGTTAGACATGATCTGATCAATGATGACACTTACCAAAATAACTCTTAGTTTCTTGGTATATATGTGGTTGATACTGCAATATAAATCCTTAGTAAGATTTCTTACAAACATGAAACCAAAACTTCTCGTGAGTTGTGGTTTGGAGCAAAGCTTAGTGTTAAACACTAGAGGATTTAAGGGTTGCTTGGGTTGTGCTATAACATGGATATAAAAAAACTGGAACCTTGCACTTGAGAGTGCTATTTCATTAGGAATATAAAGGGTGGTATTATTATTGGATACCTACTTTATGACCTTGAGTTTCTAAAAAAAATCATCTCTAATAATATGATTATAAGAGGATGACTTTCTTGAGAATTAAGATAAGAATGAAGTAAAGGAACTCATTGAATCCTAAAAGAATAATGAGGCTCCGAGAATTGGAATTAAAGGTAGATTTAAAGATGAAACACTCATGCCTCTTCAAACCAGTTTGAGGGTGGTAAGACCACATAGAGGGTATGGATTCCATGTGTCAGAGAAATCTCACGTTGATCGAACTTCATATGATGAAGCTTCTATAGATCATGACATGGAAAGATGGATGTTAGCAATAATGTCTAAAGTAGACTTCATACACAAGAGTTATGTATGGACCCTGGAGGATTCACCCATAGGGGTCAAACCCATTGGGTGTAAATGGATCTTCAAGAGAAAGAGGGGACCTGATGATAAGGTAGAGACCTTCAAAGCAAGACTCACAACCAATATTTACACACAGAAAGAAGACATCTCTTGCGATAAGACTTTCTTTCTAGTAACCATGCTTAAACCAATCAGAATATTGCTAACTGTAGATACACAACTTGACTATAACATCTGTAAGACGGAAGTCAAGATTGCATTGCTTAATGAATACCTCAATGAGGATATTCGTATGAAGTAGCCCCATGGCTTCATTGTTGAAGAATGCAAGGTATGCAAGCTAAGGAACTCCATCTATGTACTCAAATAAACTTCTTGTAGTTGGAACATCAGATTTTATATAGAACCTTGATGAATCGTTTGAAGATTAGTAGTAGTGACATTGTGTTCATTGTTCTAAATGTAGATAAAATCCTAATCATTTGGAATTATATAAGGATCATAATAAGTGTTTTATGATGTGGTTGTTCCATTGTTCCATACCTTGAGATAAAGGATCTCAAGGATGCCTCTTATATTTTATTTTTGAAGTTGTTCAGAAGCAAAGAGAAGAGGGCATTAGGACCGTCACATTAATGATACACCTAGGACATATTCCGTTTTTTGGAAATATATATATATATATTAGTTAGGATTAAAATTAGGAAAAGTGTTCACATGAAAACTGTAGATCTTTTTTCGATCTAGAACTTTCATGTAGAACTTGATGAATCTGTATTTCATCGTCTTTATTCATTTATCTTAGCTTAAAATCCCTTATAAAACACATGTATATATTATTAAATCCATATTCTTACTAACCTGCATCTGTGTGAAAATATTGAACATATATTATTATTTTAACCTAAAATAAATAAAGAAAGAAAGGCAAAATAAAGAAAATAAAAAGACTGTATATATGTAATAGATACAGGCTGACCCAAATCCCGAGAGAAGGTCAAGACCTGACCTGATCGACCAGGAATAAAGTAGGGGAGATAGGGTCCTTAATCAGAAAATCCAAAAAATAATTTGTAAATACTTTTCTGTATGTATTTGTATAAAACTTACGCTATTTTATTTGTACGTTTGACCACAAATTAAATAATTTTCAAAACAAAAGCTGTAAATAAAAATATTTTCTAAATAATAAAAATAATTGTAAAATAAAATCATGTACAGAATAAAACTAACCACATCTAGAAAGATCAATTCCGGCTCCATATGAAATCAAATTGAATCGAACTCACTTCTATCTTTAAAATGGCAGTGGTTTCATAATTTTTGGAGTTACGGTTTGAAAGATGGTTTTCTGGGGTGGTTTTTTGTAATTTTACCATTTCTTTATTATATCATTATTTATTTTTATACATATTGTATTTGTAAATAATTGTAAATATTTTTAATAATTATTTAAAATAAAAATAAATTTTTTAAAACATAAAAAAACTAATTTCCTTAATTAACTATGTATATAATTTGCCATATGTATATAATATATGTATATAACCAATTTCCTTAAATAACCACACCAAAAAATAAATAATAAACATTTACTATTTAATTTAATAAAGTGACGAAAATAAATAAATAAATTATGTAAATAATTTTATTAACTCTACCACGAACTTCCTTTTTTATCTTTATCTCCATTCAAAATTTCCTTATCTTTATCTCCATTCAAATTTTTGAAATTCAAATTCAATTCTTTTCCCTATTAATGTGGCTCCTCCTTCCTCATTTCAATTTGATCAATCTTTGGTGAGAGGAATGTAATCTCCAAGAGCTTCTTATTGTAGAAAGGTGCCTAGCCTTCGAGCCTTCCGGTGACAGCTAGTTGGCCTTCGTCGAGGCCATTACGACATTTTCTGCTCCCATGGTGAGTTCCATTTTTTCTTGTTCTTGATCGAGGTTAATCGTAGTTTAATTTTTGTATCTTTAATTTCTCATTTTTTAGATTTTAGTTAATTCTTTTTTTAATCACTCATCATGATTCGATCCGCCCCCGATTTCGATTTCATCTCATATTCTTGATCTCTCCACGTTCACGTTCTACCTCACACAAACATTCAACTCCGGTCACGCACGGTGACCGCAGACCCGGATCCATCTTCCATTTCGCTGGATCCAAATCATTCACATTCCTATTTTTATTTTATTTTGTCTTATTTTTTCTTTCTTTGATCGAGCCGTCGTGCTCGAGTCGGTATTCGTATTTGCTTTATTACAGGTGTACATGATTTCAAAAAGCATACAAAATATTTAGTAGCTATAGTTTTTAAAAAAGCTGCTGTTACAAAAAATTTTAGAAAAGGATGGCCGCCATCCATCTCCGCCCCTCAACGTCGTGCCCCCGTCCACCTCCACCGCAGCCGACCTCCATCGTCATTCAGCAGAGCCACATCGCTCTCCATCGCCCTCCTGCGCATGAAGTAACTCTATGCCCCCGCGTGAACCAACTGATGCCCGCAAGTGCCACCAGCCGTCTAGCTCCTCTGCGCGAAGGGCCGCCTAAATCTTCGCATGGGGCTCGCACAACCACGGCGCCCCACTCCTGGAGAGGAGCGCCCTTCCACTGCGCGAGGCCTAGCACCTCCGTGTTCGTCACCGACACCGCTCTCTGCTCCTGGACCACCATCACCGCCGAGCCCCACCGCTCATGGAGGAGAGCGTCGCCTCCTGCCCGCTCTCCATCATCTACCACACGCACAGCTCTGCCATCGTTGTTGAAGAAGCAGTCCGCTCTCCATCATCTGCTGTGTGCACGAAACTACACGCTCGTCATCGACTGCCCCTTCCGCCGTCAAGCGCCACCCGTGAACTTGGGAGAGAAGACAAGAAGGATGGCGCACCCCCTTCCCTATTCTAGCGTGAATGAAAGGAACGAAGAACCCTAAAGAATATTTTTTTTGGGTAAATATCCAAGATGCCGTCCAAAGTCTAGGAATTTGCAAATGAGCCCCCATAAGAATCAAGCAAGTGCTTTGCATGCGATTCATTAGGTAATTTGCGTTTTTTCCCGCATTTCATTTCTGTTATATTTCAATTCAAAAACATTAAATAATTTCGATTAAGTCTTGTACTTCTAGACCTTGATTTGAATATTATTTTCATTGAAATAAATACTTTTGTTGGTCAATAAATTTTGCGAAAATCGTGTTATGCTTCTGATGTGTGTGTCTTCATAGTTTAATTTTCTCATTGCATTTTATCATCACATGTTATTATTAAAAAATAAAAAACATTGCATTTTCCATTGTTTGAATTATGAAAAATCATAATAATTAAAATATTTCGTAAAAAATCTAAAAAATAGATTAGTTTACTTTTTGTGCCTTCAATTTTCTATCTAATTTTCACGCAAAATTATTTATAAAACTCAAAAAATTGCAAAATACTAAAATTATAAAAAAATCGCTGAGAATTGTAAAAAATCCAAAAATGGTGATTTCACTTCCTAGTTTTAGATAATTTCTTTTAGTTTTAGGAAAAATAATTGTCATAATTTTTGCCTTTATTAGATATTTTTAAATTGTAAAATAATCTTGTGTGCTCAATATTTTCATTATTCCCTATTTTTAGTCATTTTGAAAATCCTAAAAATCTAAAAATCTATGAGAAAAACACAAAAATAGTAAAAATGATCAAAACACAAAAAATATTTTCTTTTTGACATTTTTGATCATTTTTCTCATATATTGAAAAATCCAAAAATATTACATTTCTTTTTTATGTAAATTTGCTTGGAAAAATTAATTACTTTGAAAACTAAAAAATTTGCAAAATTAAAATCACTAAAAATAAAAAAATCAGAAAATAAAAATATAGAAAAATATAAAAAAATAAAAAGATTGAAAATCTACAAAAACCAAGATAGTTTGTGTTTGAGATTCTCCTCTTTCTTTTAATTGATTTTCAATTATGCGAATAATCCTCGGGAATTGTAGCCTCCCTGAGTTCGATCCTGTTGATATACATGTAAAATAAATAGCAAAATTTCTCTCACTACATTTTTTGTAGTCACTTCAGCTTGAGAACCAAAACAAATAATTTTTTGTTGCGGGAATCTTTAGGTCAACGACACACATTTATTTCATCTAATTTAAAACCCGAAAATTCCCTAACAACAAAATGGCGCCATTGTCGGGGATGCACGACAAGGTAGTTAGGTTTCTCTTTTGACCTACTTTTCTTGGTTGTAAATATTTGTTTATATTTTCGACATTATTTCATTGTTCATATTCATTGTATCTCATTATTTTGCCTGCTCATATTTATATACATGTGTCTCATACACATTCTTTCTTTCCATGTTCTTGCGAGGGCCACGGAGCGAAGGAGGCGATCCTAGGAGAGCTGAAGCACCCAAGCGAAGTGGAGGCGGCTTGATTCATCTGCCGCAGGAGAGCGCAGGAGGAGAGAAAGTGAGAGAGACCATCATTTGGAGCATAGATAATTTTTGACTTGTTTTAGCATTTTAGTCATTCAAAATATTGTAAAAGGACATTCATTTGTTGCGGGATCTATTTCACCAAGTGTCGGTGCACTTTGGGGATCTCATGTCACGACCCATCCCGCTAGTCGAGACGAGCGTGACTTATATCATTTTATCATTTCTTATCTTATTGGAATGTCCACAAAAATTTCGGAGCAATTCCTCTATAATTTGGAATTCTCCCAAAGCGTGTACCTGTATCTGAAATACAATCTTTCATGCACTCGCAACAATATTAATCACAATTCATCATAAGCAGCACCCATCAATTTCATATCCAACATCCACATATATAATACCAAAGTATTACACCAGTGATCTGTATACAGAACAAAAATTCACTGCACTATCTCATATGACTCCTATATATTTTTTTTCTTCAAAAATTCCTATTATCCAGTCATATATATAACTTTACCCGACCTTCCAAAAATCTTCACCAAAAGGAGTCACAATACGATGATGGCAATAACTTCCAACTAGGTAGTGATGTCCCCAAGTCTCCTATGATTCCTGTTCTGGTATGTCTGTAATATAATAAACAATAGAGTGGTGAGTCTAAACCCGGATAAAGAGTTTAAACTCAGTGAATGATCCAAACTATAAAATGAAAATAGCTTATTTCAACATACAGAAAAAAAACTATTATCACCTTTACCAGAAATGTCATGGGGTTGAATGTAAAAATAACATAATGTAAATTTTGTATAATTTCACCCTTAGCAGATAATGACATGCTTGCATAACAGAAAGAATAAATAAGAGAAAAAAAATCTGATTTCCATTTTATATGTACATAAATATGCACCGCTATTTCCATCTAATTTTACTTAGTCTATGAACCATACTGCCAGGAAGATTTTATCCAATCCTTAGCCTTACATAATGCCTAGGAGAGCGAACTCCACCTAGGACCTTATCTTACTGTCATACGCGCAGACGACCCCAAAGGTCAAAGACACCCCGCATACGGCCCAAAGCCTATGTGTATACGGAATGCGGACCCAAAGCCCTCTTACTTGTCCATGACTGTTCTTTTAGGTAGATCTAGGGTGCATACATTCCAACATACATAATATATTTTTCATATTTGTTGATGAAAAATCATAAATCTCATAACCTTGCACATATACGTAATATCTTGCAAAATGTAACAACTTATAAATTTGCCATACTAGTATCAACACCATAAATTCTTGAATAGAATATAACGTAAAGGAAAATTGAAATTTGATGATATAAATAGAAGTTTAGAACCACTCACTTTGATTTTTCAGATTCAAGTTCCGCTCTTTGTAGTTGAGTTGTCGCGAGAATTTCTATATGCTCGCCCCTTTCCCTAAAGTCCGTAAGTCTAATGTCAATACATCATCTAAATTGAAATTAACAACCATATCACATGTTTATTACCTAAGTATACTATTAATATGTAATATATATATATATATATATATATATAACGTTAACCTCTTTCACCTGATTTAGCTCTAAAAGGTTACCAGATACATTTATTATCAATTTCCTGTATCACTCATGAGCATCTATCAACTGTTCTCAAGAAAACTTAAAGCCAAAAATCTTGGAAAAGTCCTGGGTTGAACATCAACAACAATATATCATCTTTATTCCATCTGGTTTATCTCCAGTTTGACAGACTGTTTCAAACAAACAACTAAGAGAACTCCATCTCCCTAACCCTCATCTAATAATATGATACTTGAACCATCGACTCAAATCACACACAGGGAAAAATTTAAAAGAGAGAAGGTCTCTACTTACATATTCTCCCTGTAAGGAACTCTTCTGGATGACGACTCGTGTTCACAGGTATAGCCAACCTGAGATACGGAAAAAGTTGCACACCGACTACAAGAACCGCTGAGTTTTAAATATACATTCCTTCTGAGATTTATAGTCGGTTTCCCTAATCTGCAAGGGCTACACACGTTACATATGTATCATCTAATATGGGTGGAAATGTTCTATTCATCCCCTCTAACTTACACGTGGGTCACAAAAATACCACATATGCCTCCTTGCATATGCATAGGTCGGCTATAATATTTCCCTATGTATTTTATAGATAAAAGATCAACAATGTATGGATTTAGAATAATATATATTCTTTAATATAGTGGATGCATGGAACCTTCCCTTTAGTTGGATATGTTTGAAAACGTCTATGGGGAACCATATATAACTCATGTGCATATATAGTTATAGTTACTATTACTATTATTACATTAGCCTCATGTTCAAAATGCAGGTATTACACGTCCCCCTAAAAATCTAAATGTTAATTCTTATAGAATAAATCTATAACTATCCATTTCCATATCCACAGTGTCAAATATTGATACTCAAATCTATATCCTTCTTAGGGATGGATAATGTTTTTCTGCATTGGACCCATAAAAATTCTAAATTGTAGACTTAATATACATAATATGAAAGTCTACATTATCTTGTCTAAATGTTACAACACTCCCCTACTAACAAAAATTTCGTCCTCGAAATTTACGTACCTATATCTGTAAACAGATGTGGATACTGAGATCTCATCTCATCCTCTCTTTCCATGTTGCTTCCTCCATAGCATGACTTTTCCATAATACTTTGACTAGTCGAATCTCCTTGTTTCGCAGTTCTTGAATCTTATGATCTAATATTTGCACAGGCTTTTCTTCATATGATAAGTCTTCTTTCTGTTCTACTTGTTGGGGTTCTATTACATGTGATGGATCTGCAATGTATTTTCTTAGTGTAGAAACATGGAAAACATTATGAATCCGTGCCAACACTGGTGGGAGTAACAAACGATATGCCACCGGACCGATTCTTTGAATTATTTCATAAGGTCCTATATACCTTGGAGCAAGCTTTCCTTTCTTGCCAAATCTTAGTAAACCCTTCCAAGGAGAAACTCTTAAAAATACTTGATCACCAACTTCAAATTCTAGATCTCGCCTTCTTTTGTCTGCGTAGCTTTTCTGTCGACTTTGTGTTGTTTTTAAATGTCTTTTGATTTCTTCTATTTTCTCGCTGGTAGTTTGGATCAATTCAGGATCGAGTAATTTTCGTACTCCCACTTCAGTCCAACATACAGGCGTTCTGCATATTCTACCATACAAAGCTTCATATGGGGCCATGTTGATACTAGAATGTTAGTTATTATTATAAGCAAATTCTATAAGTGATAAATGATCATCCCAATTGCCTTTAAAACTCAAAGCACAAGCACGAAGCATGTCCTCTAATGTTTGAATAGTGCGTTCTGATTGACCATCAGTTTGTGGGTGGAATGCAGTACTAAAGTTTAATTTGGTGTCGAGCGTTTTTTGCAAACTTGGCCAAAGTTTAGAGGTGAATCTGGGATCTCTGTCAGAGGTAATAGTAACAGGTGCTCCATGCAAACGAACTATTTCATCAACAAATAGTTTGCCTAACTTTTCAGGAGTATACTTCACATTAACTGCAATAAAGTGGGCAGACTTGGTTAATCTATCAATAATGACCCATATTGCATCATGGTTTCTTGAACTATGAGGAAGTCCCGTGACAAAATCCATGGTAATATGTTCCCATTTCCATCCAGGAATAGGGAGAGGTTGCAACAGACCTGGTGGTCTTAGTCTTTCCGGTTTAACCTGCTGACATACTATACATTTAGCAACATAGTCAGCTATTTGCCTTTTCATTCCTGGCCACCAATAGACATTCTTCAGGGTTCTGTACATTTTAGTGCTTCCGGGATGTATAGTATATAAAGAATTATGTGCTTCTTCCAAAATTTTTCCTTTTATTTCTAAAAAGTCCGGAACACATAGCCTTTGCTTGAAACGCAAATCCCCTTTGTCATCCAAGCTATATTCTGAGTTATCTCCGGTCTTGGCTTTTTCTATTATTTCCAAAATCTTTGTGTCATGCTCTTGAGCCGCTTGAATCTCATATAAAGTGTTGGCATTAATTGCAAATTTGCTAAAAGTGCTCCACAATCATCGATAGCCAACTTTGTCCTTAATGACATCAATTGTCTCAAAGTATTTTCATTCTTCATATAGTTCAACCTTCCACTCGACTTTCGGCTTAATGTATCTGCAACTACATTTGCTTTTCCTGGATGGTAATCAATTATACAATCATAATCTTTGATTAGCTCTAACCACCTTCTTTGCCTGAGGTTTAGTTCCTTCTGTGTAAAAATATACTTTAAACTCTTGTGATCCGTAAAAATCTGGCAAGTTTCACCATATAAATAATGTCTCCAAATCTTAAGAGCAAACACAATTGCCGCTAGTTCAAGATCATGTGTGGGATAGTTCAGTTCATGCCTTTTAAGCTGCCTAGAAGCATAGGCAATAACTTTACCACATTGCATAAGGACACATCCTAACCCTTGATGTGACGCATCACTATATATCACATGTCCCCCGTTTCCAGATGGTAGGTTAAGAATTGGGGCTGAAGTCAACCGTCTTTTGAGTTCTTGAAAACTCTTTTCGCAGTCATCATTCCATGTAAATTTCACATCTTTCCGAGTTAATTTGGTTAACGGAGCTGCAATAATCAAAAAGTTCTCGACGAACCTTCGATAATATCCTGCAAGTCCAAGAAAACTCCGAATTTCTGTAACACTTATTGGACGCTCCCAATTTATAACAGCTTCAACTTTAGCAGGATCTACTGAGATACCATCCCTTGAAATGATATGTCCTAGAAAATTCACCTTATGCAATCAGAATTCACATTTACTTAATTTGGCATATAATTTGTTTTCCTTCAATGTACTCAACACAATTCTTAGGTGCTCTTTATGATCCTCTTCATTTTTAGAATATACTAGGATATCATCGATGAATACAATCACAAATCGGTCTAATAAGGGTGAAGGACACGATTCATCAAGTCCATAAAAGCAGCTGGTGCATTGGTCAATCCAAATGGCATTACCAAGAACTCATAGTGTCCATAGCATGTACGAAAAGCAGTTTTGGAAATATCCATCTCCTTGATTTTTAATTGATGATATCCTGATCTCAAATCAATCTTCGAGAATATAGAAGTCCCTTGTAACTGATCAAATAAATCATCTATACGAGGTAAAGGATAATTATTTCGTACTGTCGCCTTATTTAGCCTTCGGTAATCAATGCAAAGCCTGAGAGTTCCATCTTTCTTCTTAACAAAAAGAACAGGTGCTCCCCATGGCGATACACTAGCTCGAATAAAGCCTTTATCTAGTAGTTCTTGTAATTGAACTTTAAGCTCTTTCAATTCAACTGGAGCCATACGATATGGCAAAAGGGCTATTGGTGTTGTATTAGGAATCAGATCTATCGTAAATTCAATTTCCCTATCAGGAAGTAGTCCTGGCAGTTCATCTGGAAAAACTTCTGGAAAATCCCTCACTACAGGAGTACATTCTAATGAGATAGCTTGAACTTCCATATTATAAATAAAGGCAACAAAGTCTAAGCAGCCTTTTCTGATTAACTTCCTAGCCAATATAGCAGAAATCACACAAGGAGTATATAATCTTCTCTCACCATAAAAGTGAATTCCTTTTCTCCTAACTTCCGAAAGATAACTTCTTTCTTGTGACAGTCCAATACTGCATGATATGAACTTAAACAGTCTATTCCGATAATAATGTCAAATTCTCTCAAATCCATAGGAATTAGATTCAAATGAATCTCATGTTCGTTGATCCCCAATGAGCAATCTCGGAAGACATATTGTACAACTTCAGAATCTCCCTTAGGCATAGATATTAACAAAGTATGTTCTAATGAACCCAGTTGTTTATCAGCATGTTTTGAAAAAGATCGAGAAATAAAAGAATGACTGGCTCCCGAATCAATAAGAGTATATGCATCTTTATTAAAAACTCTCGTAATACCTGAAACTACTTCGTTGTCTGAAATAGCTTCTTGAAGTGTCATGTTAAAAGCTTTCCCCTGAGCATATGTCTTGTTAGCTTTGCTGCCCTTCATGTTACCTCCTTTATTTTCAACTGGATACTTTATGACTGCTTGTTTTCCTTGTTGGAATGGTTCCTTGTTTTTGCTAGTACTCTGAACTACATCAGGACAATTATATCTCAAATGACCAATCTTTCAACAATTATAACATATCTTAGAACCCTTTAGACATTCTCCAGAATGACGCTTTCCACATGTATTGCATGTGGGGTACTCTTGATAAGGACCATTGGATTTTCCTTCAGATTGGTTTTGTTGGTTTCCCCTCCAACCTTGTATAGGTCTTTGAAACTTGTTTGAGTTCTCAGCTCCCCTAAACATTTTATTTCCATACCCTCTCCAGTTCGATCCTTCTCCTCCTCTTTTCTGTGAATTATCATTATTTCTTTTTCTTTCTTGCACCAACCGTTCTGCTCTCGTGGCTGCTTCCACCAGCTTCGCATAGACAATATACCCTTTAGTAGATATCATTGATCTAATATCAAGATGCAACCCATCTTCAAAACGTCGACATTTGTCCTCTTCTTTTGCCACCAATTCAGGACAAAATTGAGATAATTCTAAAAATCTCTTTTCATATTCTGCAACTGATAATCCTCCTTCGGTCAGAAATAAAAACTCACGTCGACGTTCTTCTTGATAAACCCTTGGATAGAAATGATCATTAAATTCAGTCTGAAATATTTGCCAAGTGCGAGTAACAGGGTCTGGATATTTATTCATGACAGACTTCCACCAATCATAGGCACTTTCTTTAAGAAGAAACACCGCATACTTCAACTTTTGATCATCTGTGTAGTCCATCAAAGTGAATATTCTTTCTGTCTATTCAAACCAATTTCTAGCTTCCTTTGGATCAATTGTCCCTTTAAAATGTTGTGCACCGAGTTTAAGGAGATGTTCATACGGTAACTGATGTTCGTATGCATGTGATCGAATAGATTGTGCAGCCATTGAACCTAATGTCTGAGCGATCAATTCTAGTGTATCTTGTAGGCCATTGTTCGATGATTCGCTCCTATTGTGAGGACTTGGTGCATTCCTAGAAGGTTCCTCTGCAGCCATCACTTCCTAAAACAAAGAACATTATTTAAAGATCCAATACTTATTCTGAATAAAGTTTTAAGCACTAAAATATTATACCCCAATAGCCTAGATCATAACTCCAACACTTTTCCTTTGACTCTCATGAAAATCTAATACATCAGTCAATTATTCTTCAACAAATCAGCAGATCAAAATTCCAAATTCACGAGTAAATCAAAATCCGAAATCAATGGCTCTGATACCAAAAATTGTCACGACCCATCCCGCTAGTCGAGACGAGCGTGACTTATATCATTTTATCATTTCTTATCTTATTGGAATGTCCACAAAAATTTCGGAGCAATTCCTCTATAATTTGGAATTCTCCCAAAGCGTGTACCTGTATCTGAAATACAATCTTTCATGCACTCGCAACAATATTAATCACAATTCATCATAAGCAGCACCCATCAATTTCATATCCAACATCCACATATATAATACCAAAGTATTACACCAGTGATCTGTATACAGAACAAAAATTCACTGCACTATCTCATATGACTCCTATATATTTTTTTTCTTCAAAAATTCCTATTATCCAGTCATATATATAACTTTACCCGACCTTCCAAAAATCTTCACCAAAAGGAGTCACAATACGATGATGGCAATAACTTCCAACTAGGTAGTGATGTCCCCAAGTCTCCTATGATTCCTGTTCTGGTATGTCTGTAATATAATAAACAATAGAGTGGTGAGTCTAAACCCGGATAAAGAGTTTAAACTCAGTGAATGATCCAAACTATAAAATGAAAATAGCTTATTTCAACATACAGAAAAAAAACTATTATCACCTTTACCAGAAATGTCATGGGGTTGAATGTAAAAATAACATAATGTAAATTTTGTATAATTTCACCCTTAGCAGATAATGACATGCTTGCATAACAGAAAGAATAAATAAGAGAAAAAAAAATCTGATTTCCATTTTATATGTACATAAATATGCACCGCTATTTCCATCTAATTTTACTTAGTCTATGAACCATACTGCCAGGAAGATTTTATCCAATCCTTAGCCTTACATATGCCTAGGAGAGCGAACTCCACCTAGGACCTTATCTTACTGTCATACGCGCAGACGACCCCAAAGGTCAAAGACACCCCGCATACGGCCCAAAGCCTATGTGTATACGGAATGCGGACCCAAAGCCCTCTTACTTGTCCATGACTGTTCTTTTAGGTAGATCTAGGGTGCATACATTCCAACATACATAATATATTTTTCATATTTGTTGATGAAAAATCATAAATCTCATAACCTTGCACATATATGTAATATCTTGCAAAATGTAACAACTTATAAATTTGCCATACTAGTATCAACACCATAAATTCTTGAATAGAATATAACGTAAAGGAAAATTGAAATTTGATGATATAAATAGAAGTTTAGAACCACTCACTTTGATTTTTCAGATTCAAGTTCCGCTCTTTGTAGTTGAGTTGTCGCGAGAATTTCTATATGCTCGCCCCTTTCCCTAAAGTCCGTAAGTCTAATGTCAATACATCATCTAAATTGAAATTAACAACCATATCACATGTTTATTACCTAAGTATACTATTAATATGTAATATATATATATATATATATATATATATAACGTTAACCTCTTTCACCTGATTTAGCTCTAAAAGGTTACCAGATACATTTATTATCAATTTCCTGTATCACTCATGAGCATCTATCAACTGTTCTCAAGAAAACTTAAAGCCAAAAATCTTGGAAAAGTCCTGGGTTGAACATCAACAACAATATATCATCTTTATTCCATCTGGTTTATCTCCAGTTTGACAGACTGTTTCAAACAAACAACTAAGAGAACTCCATCTCCCTAACCCTCATCTAATAATATGATACTTGAACCATCGACTCAAATCACACACAGGGAAAAATTTAAAAGAGAGAAGGTCTCTACTTACATATTCTCCCTGTAAGGAACTCTTCTGGATGACGACTCGTGTTCACAGGTATAGCCAACCTGAGATACGGAAAAAGTTGCACACCGACTACAAGAACCGCTGAGTTTTAAATATACATTCCTTCTGAGATTTATAGTCGGTTTCCCTAATCCGCAAGGGCTACACACGTTACATATGTATCATCTAATATGGGTGGAAATGTTCTATTCATCCCCTCTAACTTACACGTGGGTCACAAAAATACCACATATGCCTCCTTGCATATGCATAGGTCGGCTATACATATTTCCCTATGTGTTTTATAGATAAAAGATCAACAATGTATGGATTTAGAATAATATATATTCTTTAATATAGTGGATGCATGGAACCTTCCCTTTAGTTGGATATGTTTGAAAACGTCTATGGGGAACCATATATAAATCATGTGCATATATAGTTATAGTTACTATTACTATTATTACATTAGCCTCATGTTCAAAATGCAGGTATTACACGTCCCCCTAAAAATCTAAATGTTAATTCTTATAGAATAAATCTATAACTATCCATTTCCATATCCACAGTGTCAAATATTGATACTCAAATCTATATCCTTCTTAGGGATGGATAATGTTTTTCTGCATTGGACCCATAAAAATTCTAAATTGTAGACTTAATATACATAATATGAAAGTCTACATTATCTTGTCTAAATGTTACATCTCACAGGTTTTGTTTTTATCGCTTTATTTTTATTTGTTTCACGCGGATTCCATGAGCCACCTATTGATTTCTTTATTAACTTGCTTGAGCCAGGTAATTAATTAGGTCCAAAGCCCTTAACAAGAATTTCTGTAACTATAGCGTAGAGCATATTGGATTTAGTCAAATTAACATGTTCTTGCCCGCTGATAGAAGATATTGCTAGGATGGTTCACTTGCATCATATAGGTTAGTTTATTTCTATGTATTTAAATTATGTGCGGATCATTTTGCATATAGAGTGCTGGCGATAAGGTACGCATGTTTAACCCCTGCATGCATCATTGTATTTAATCGCGTATTGGCTTTTTCATTTTCCCCCTCTATTTTGTGAATATAAGAATAAAAGGAAATTGAAATTTTTGTTAGACGTGTTTGTTCAAAAATATCAAAAAAGTGAACATTTAAAAATTAGGACTACTAATATCACTTGGACTATTAAAATTAAACGTAATTGATTCACATCATTGTTTTGGGAGAGCAATCCCCTCATTGTATTCGTATTTACTTGCTCGCGTACACACTAAGGTTAGTGCCCCAATCCCATAAGGCAAACTAAGTATTTGTACAACTTTGTGTTTGATTACCAAACTCTAAAATTGACAAGATAATTGACTGAACCTTCACGATCATCACATTGCGTTGAGTTGGTGAATTGGGGCTTAGCATTGTGTTTGTTTGTGCTTGGTGTTGAGTTAGTTATTATCTTTTCTCTCCATATCATTAGCAATTTTTAGAAAAAAATAAAAAAATCATCACTCATGTTTTCCCTCCCTCCCACCCTTCACTCTGAGATCAAATGATGTCAAATATTTCCCAAGCTCAGATCCTTTCACTCTGGCAAGTCAATGATCTCTTTGATCTTGACCAAGATTTCTTCGAGACTGATATTCCTGATCCATTGAATGGTTTTTCTGATACTTCAAGAGAGAACCTGTTATTTGAATATAATCATTCGTTCTCTCCCTCAAATTATCCTAATTTCTTGCATCTCCCTGAGGGTTATATGTGGGGGGTGTATACTTTATACTCGGTTCCACTCCCTGATTGCGCATCCGATCTATCGGATCACGAGACTGAGTCTTTTGACTATTCTGAGTTGTTTGATTCTTCCGATACTTCTGATATTTTTTTGTTTGATCTTCCTTCTCTCCTTGATGACCCTCGCAAGGATGAGACAAACCTTGAGTTATTCGATGATATACCTGATTTCTCATCATTACATGCATCGAATATCTGCTTTCTTATTGAGTCTCCTGATCTTGACCTTCCATACATTTTTGAGACGGTGATTGACATGGAGGATTCCATGACAGATCCTTCCTTCTCCATGTTCCATTTTTTTGGCTCCAACCATTCATTCCACTCTGATCATGAGCCGAAGATTTCTTTTGTGCTACCGATGCCCAATTTTATCTACACATTTATTTACCCGATGGCATACACCTGCCTGATTGCTTATCTGGATGTCCTTTCCACTGTTGACCACATTGTTCTCACACCGAGACAATAACGATAGTACGGTATTTGCATTACAGATGCCATCCTGAACCTTGATACTTCATTTTCCTAGCCTTTACGCCCAGCTAGGGGCGTAAACTCTAGTGCTTCTTGAGAGGCACCTCAACAATGTCTACCTTGTATATATGTGTTTCGTCTTGATTTACTCATCTTCTGTTTATTATTCACCTCTTGACTGTGTATATATGCTATACTTAGGATGTGCTTTATTCTAAGTATAGGGTTGGTGAATGATTTATGTTGTTCCTATTCGTCTTGTTCATCACTCTTGTTGTTGCTTATACATAGAGATACTCTATCCTAAGTATAAGGAGAGTGATGTTGTTCATATCATCTCTTTGTGTTTTTATTCTTCTCATCTCTCGATTGTCCCCCAACTTGTTGATATTCTATACTTAGGGCTATTTTACCCTATGTATAGGGGGGCAAGACGAGCCATTGAATCTGTATATTCTCTTCCTCGGTTCTCCTCATTTTTGTATAGTCTTCTATACTTAGGATTATTTGATCCTAAGTATAGGGGTGATTATCGACTTCTATTCTTTCCATCTTTTCTTTGAGTCGTTGTAGCATAGCAGTCTTTTCACTTTTCTATACCTATCACGAGTTATGTCTTCCTTTACCGCTCTCTAATCACTATGAGGACATAGTTTGAGCTAAGTATAGGGCGTGTAATATATATTGTATACATACTTTAGACATAACTCGTACTTTATGTATAGACTTTGGCCACCTATCGTAAACTAAAAAACAAAAAATAATAAAAAAAAACAGAAAATTCCTCTTATATTAAAAAAACAAAAACAAAACAAAAAAACAAAAAAAACACAAAAAACAAAAAAATCTCTTATATTAAAATAATTTATATATACTTGTATATATTTTACTAAACATTTTCCCCTTTAAAAAATCCCTAAAGACTACAAAACCTGTTGTCTATAAAAATTTGCATAATTAAAAAAATTACATGTGCATTATTTTTTTCCTAAAACCCATAAAAAGTTCAAAATTAGAAAACTGTTTCAATAAAATTTCTTTCTTTTCTTTGTACATATTTTCTTGCATTCGCATTTGTATTTTTCTTGATAATATTGACATTAAACTAAGTCTGGAATAAAATTGAAGAATGGAGCTTAGTTGGACCTTAATCTACTTAATTTCAAAGGAACCTTATAAGATCTAGAGTTAAGACTTTTCAGGTCCTAGTGACATAATTCTTTGATTCCATAAGACTATGTTCATATGTCGTCTTGATTAGTCTAAGTAGAATATTTAACAACATACGCATGATTCTTCTAGACGATGGCTTATCTAGGACAAGCACTCTACACGTAACTCTTCATGTAGGAGGTAGTGAGGAGGAAGAATCTTTTAGCTTGGAGTAGCATACGAGGGTAGTACATTTAGGAGGAACCTCTCGTCTTCCTCTAGGGAGGGTAGTGCATCTCAACCTGATCTAGTAGCATTGAGGTCTAAAGACAGGATGTCATAGGGTTGCAATAATGCTTCCAAAGAGGGATAGTCTGCTAGCTCAAGAGGAAAAACTCCTTATGTACTTGTTACACCTTGTATATATTTTTTTTAAAAAAAGATGCAGAATCTCTAAAAGTGGGCAGGCCTGATTAAAAAGTAAAATGCCTGCCGGAGTGTATATACAAGTGAAAAAAAGAGATTCAAAGTCAAATTTTTGTAAGCTTGCAGCGGATGACTTGACTACGCTGGTCATGCATCCAAGGATAGGTAGATACAATAGTTACCGTCCATTCTTTTCTCCATCTCCTCTTCTTGAGATGGTTGTACTTGAACTTAGAAGAGAATATCCCTCCTCCTCGAGGAAAGAGTAGTTAGACCGGGGGACTAGAGTTACCTTATTGAGAGAGGTTGTGTCCTTGGTACTTTTGAGGTGAGGAACTATATTTCACTTATACCGTACAAGTAAAGATTCATAGTCATAAGAATTTGTGCATGTAGACTTGTTTTGACCTGACTGTTGAGGAGATTTGAATAGGTGTCTTGTGGAACTTGAAAGCTGTTAGGTTTTGAATCCATTTCTCGTTAAGGTTCTGCCACACTAATAATCCAAAGGTCTGATAGAGCTCCATACTACAACTTTATGAAGATAAGTTTAATATTCAATGTTATCCCAATTTCTTTATTTTTCATTTCTTTTCTTTTATTCACTTATTCTTTCAAATATATGTTTGCTAAGGGATTAATAAAGGTAAACCATAGGGGGATGATGAATCTGCATTTCATCATCTTTACTCATTTATTTTAGCGTAAAATCCCTTATAAAACACATGTATATATTATTTAATCCATATTCTTACTAACGTGTATCTGTGTGTAAATATTGTACATATATTATTATTTTAACCTAAAATAAATAAAGAAAGAAAGAAAAATAAAGAAAATAAAAAGACTGTATATATGTAATAGATATAGGCTGACCCAAACTTTGAGAGAAGGTCAAGACTTGACCTGATCGACCAAGAATAAAGTAGGGGGAGATAGGGTCCTTAATCAGAAAATCCAAAAAATGATTTTGTAAATACCTTTTTATGTATATTTGTATAAAACTTACACTATTTTATTTGTAAGTAAATTGACCTCAAATGAAATAATTTTCAAAACAAAAATTGTAAATAAAAAATATTTTCTATATAATAAAAATAATTGCAAAATAAAATCATGTACAGAATAAAAGTAACATGTAGAAAAAGCCATAAGCGATAATTGAAAGATCAATTCTGGCTCCTTATGAAATCCAATTGAATCGAACTCACTTCCATTTATTCTAAATTAAATTATCTTTAAAATGACAGTGTTTTCATAATTTTTGGAGTTACAGTTTGAAAAATTATTTTCAAGGGTGGTTTTTGTAATTTTACCATGTCTTTAATGTATATATCTGTATTTATTTTAATACATATTGTATTTGTAGATAATTGTAAATATTTTTAATAATTATTTAAAATAAAAAAATATTAAACATAAAAAACTAATTTCCTTAATTAACTATGTATATAGTGTACCATATGTATATAGTATATGTATATAATCAATTTCCTTGAATAACCACACCAAAAAATTAAATAATTAACATTTACTATTTAATTTAATAAAGTGACAAAAATAAATAAATAAATAAATAATGTAAATAATTTTATTAACTCCACCACAAACTTCCTTCCTTATCTTTATTTCCATTCAAAATTTGTCTTATCTTTATCTCCATTCAAATTTTTGAAATTCAATTCTTTTCCCTATTAATGTTTCTTTGGTGAGAGGTGCCTAATCTCCAAGAGCTTCTTGTTGTAGAAAGGTTCCTAGCCTCTGATCCTTCTGATGATAGCGAGTCGGCCTTCGTCGAGGCCATTACGGCATTTTTCGCTCCCACGATGAGATCCATTTTTTTCTTGTTCTTGATCTAGGATAATCATAGTTTAATTTTTCGCATTTTCATTTTTTTAGATATTAGTTAATCAATTTTTTAATCACCAATCACGATTTTATCCGCCCTCGATTTCGATTTCATCTCATATTCTTCATCTCTCCACGTTCATGTTCTACCTCACACAAACATTCAATTCCAATCATACACGGTGACCGCAGACCCGGATCCATCTTCCATTTCTTTGGATCAAAAATCAATCACATTCTTATTTTTATTTTATTTTATTTTATTGTTCTTTCTTTGACCGGGTCATCATGCTCGAGTCGGTATTCGTATTTGCTTTATTGCAGGTACATAGGATTTCAAAAAATATATAAAAAAATTAGCAGCAACAGTTTAAAAAAATAAGCTGCTGTTATAAAAAAAATAAAAAATAGACAGCCGCCAACCATCTCCATCGCTGGAGCCCCCCTCGACGTCACGCCACCGTCCACCTCCCCCACAGCCAACCTTCATCACCGTTCGGTAGATCCACACCGCTCGTCGTCACCCTCCTGCGCCTGAAGTAACTTTGCACTCCCGCGCGAACCCACCGATGCCCACGAGCACCACCAACCATCGAGCTCCTCCGCGTGAAGGGCTGCTAAGATCTCTGCCTAGGGCTCGCACAACTACGCTGCCCTACTCCTGGAGAAGAGCGTGCTTCCACCGCGTGAGTCCTTGCACCTCCGCGTCCGTCTCCGACGTCGCTCTCCGCTCCCGGACAACCATCACCGTCGAGCCCCACTACTCATCGAGGAGAGCATCGCCTCCTGCTCGCTTTCCATCATCCACCGTGCATGCAGCTCTGCCATCATCGTCAAAGAAGCAGACCACCCACCGCCTTCGAAGAACTAGCCCTCTCTCCATCATCCGCCACGTGCACAGAACCACATGCTCGTGCAACCCCTTCCGCCATCAACCGCCACACGCGAACTTGGGAGAGAAGACAAGAAGGGCAACGCGCCCCCTTCCCTATTCTTGCATGAACAAGAGGAACAAAGAACCCTAAAGAATATTTTATTTTTGGGTAAATACCCATGATGCCCTTTAAAGTCCAGCAATTTACAAGGAAGCCCCCTTTAGAGTCAAGCACGTGCTTTGCAAGCGATTCATTAAGTAATTTGCAAATTTCCCCTGCATATCATTTCTATTATATTTCAAATCAAAAACATTAAATAATTTCAATTTAGTCATGTACTTCCTGACCTTCATTTGCATGTTCTTTTCATTGAAATAAATACTTTTCTTGGTCAATAAATTTTTGCAAAAATCATATTATGCTTCCGATGTGTGTCTCTTCATAGTTTAATGTTCTCATTGCATTTTATCATCATTTCTTACTATTAAAAAATAAAAAAAACATTGCATTTTTTTCCCTATTTGAAATTTAAAAAAATCATAAATAATTCAGATATTGTATAAAAATTTCCAAGAAAATTAGATTAGTTTACTTTTTGTTCCTTTAATTTCTATCCAATTTCCACACAATAATTATTTATAAAACTCAAAAAGTATACAAAATACTAGAAATATAAAAATAATCACAGAAAATTGTAGAAAAAGCAAAAAATAGTGATTTCACTTCTTGATTTTATATATTTTCTGGAGAAATAATTGCCATAAATTTCGCACTTATTAGGCATTTTTAAATTTCAAAATAATCACGCGTGCTCACTATTTTCATTATTTCCTATTTTTATTCATTTGAAAAATCCTTAAAAATCTAAAAATCTCTGAGAAATCACAAAAACAGTAAAAAAAATAATCAAAACACAAAAATATTTTCTTTTTAACATTTTTTATCATTTTATCATTTTTTAAATTCCAAAAAATGCATTTCTTTTATGTGTAAATTTGCTTTGAAAAATTAGTTATTTTGAAAACTAAAAATTTGCAAAATTGAAATAACTAAAAATTAAAAATCAGAATATAAAAATTGAAATATAAAAAATATAAAAAATTTAAAAAGATAAAAATTCTACAAAAAACCAAGATAGTTGGCGTTTAAGATTCTCTCCTTTCTTTTAATTGATTTTTCAATTATTCGAATAACCCTCGGGAAATGTAGCCTCCTGAATTTGATCATGTTGCTATACAGGTAAAATAAATAGCAAAATTTCTCTCGCTACATTTTTGTAATTACTTCATCTTGAGAATCAAAACAAATAATTTTTTTGTTGCGGAATTATTTAGGTTGCAACGACCATTGCACATTTATTTTCATAAATTCAAACCCCCTGAAAATCTTGTTCAACAGATCTCAAAGAGTAAATAAGTCATCTATACATAATAAATATTTTTGCAAGTAATTTAAAGTGTCAAATTACTTATTTTAATTTATTTTCATATTTTTTATATTAAATTTATTATGTATCGTATTGTACTAATTTTTAATTGATTTTTTAATAATTAATAAACACAAAATATAGGCACAATATTAGGGTTATTAATATACAATTAGGTTTAGTTATTTACAACAGAATGATTATTAATCAATGTCACCTTTTATTGAATTTTATTGGTTTTCTTTAGCTAGTGAGATAATAAATATAAATAAAGTAGATGAATCTGGAATTCATCACCCTCCTATTCTTAATCTAAGCTTGTCCTCGAGCTGCTAAATAAACAATGAATTAGAGAGTTAGTGAATTAGTGAATTTAGTAAATTTCCTGACATGTGCATGCGAAAAGACAAGGCTTGATCAATCTAGAACACAGTTTTAGAGATCCTAAAACTCTTAGCCGAACCATGTTCTAATCAAAAGGAATTCAATTCTCTAATCATCAGACTCTCAATATGTACATATATAGTAAGAAATATGATATTATGTGTTGACTACATTCACAAGAGTAGAGTTACGATTTCATCTAAAGTACTAATATAAGAGATTCTTTTAAGGACCCAACCTCAACACTAAGGAATAAATCTAGTTTGCTTAAATCCACCATCTCTTCAGTTTGTCAAACTTCAAAGTGTAGATGATAGTCCAGATAATGGAGGTAATTGGATGGTGTCATTATTTCTCTCCCTCTCATTGGAACAAGGTATATCTCAAGTGTTCCGTTGAGATCTACATCTAAAAGAAGTGGAATCTAGGTATCATTCCGCCTAACCACTGTTAACCAAAACCTTTGAGTATTATCGGTCTAGTCTCTATATTTCCCTTGATATTTTGAGTGGTAAATTAGCTGATTTAGTATGCATCAAAATGAAAATAATTAGATAATATATACCTGAGTTTGTTAGATGTGACAACCCTCCACAACATCGTCTTGGGTGAGAAAGTCAAGCACTTTTGAAAGACGGGTGTGAATTAATGAAAAAGATTCATGCTTCTAGACTTCGTACTTCAGTTATCCTGTGTTGGTAGACACGAGCCCCCAACCCTATATGTAGCATCCTATGCTATGCACCCTCATAGGTGTATGGGGCAGGAGCTGTACGTATAGTTGCTAGAATATATATGCTTCCCTTTCTCATTGATAACCAGTGTGTCCGTCAAAAGTATTGAGTCATCTATACTTGTTTTCCTGGGAATGCATCGGAGTGTGTCTCTTTTGAGTCTCTAATAACTTATACACACAAACTTGTATCACTATACAATGTAGAGCCCTTTCTGAGGTCTTAGCTAGATTCATAAAAGACTAAAATTTTGGTCCAAATAGACACTTCAAAAGGTTGGGAGCGCTTGTCTTTGGTGGAAGCTCCTATGATGCAACTTTTGTAGCTTTGAGATTTTCTTTTTATTTTCTCTCTCTCTCTTTTTCTTTTTTTTTGCTAGCTCCACTGCTTTTACCAAGAGTTGGTGTACACTGATTAACATAATTAATTAAATGTCAACACACTCAGGCACTTAGGTTTGTATCAATAGTTTAGTATGAGAACCATGTCCTATACTGGATAAGATGTTGACACTCAGGTTTCATGAAGCCTTCCTTAATTTTATGCCATCCTCGAGCATCATAAAATTATGTCCAAACTTGAATATCAAATCCCAGTTCATCAAGTGAAACCTCAACTCATCTCAATCATGAATGCAATCGTATAAGTGATTGTTGAACATATTCTTTAAGAAAAGATTAAGAATGCAATATTGCACACAAATCTTTCTAATTATGGAAGTGTGAATTATTAAGTGTAAGACCCTAATGGTAAGACAAGTTAACTCTAAGTCTCTAGACCTCATAAACTAAGTGTTAGAGATCTCAACAAGACTTGAATGCAAAGTGAAAGTGTCAAAGAAACACTACTGAATAGTTAGAATTTTTGTGATTTATATTTATTTATTTATTTATATTTTTTTTAATTCCTTTAATTAAGTTAGAGAGTTAGCCTTATTTACAAAATACTTGTTAGTCTCAATTTACACCCTTAAAGTTGAAAACGATTTGAAAATTTTTTTACAAGCCATGTCACATAAGTATAGATTTTTTAAACATTTTACAAAGCATTTCAAAACAAGTAAAACCGCATTTTTCAAACCTAAGTAAAACATTTTTCAAGACAATGTCACATAGATGTAGGTTTTCCAAAATATTTTACAAATATTTTTTCCCGAAACAAGTAAAACTGTATTTTTACATGCCATGTAAAACATTTTTGAAATCCATGTCAAAATAGGTACATAAAATTTTCCAAATTATTTTAAAACCATTTTGTACAAAAATCATTGAATAATTTTAAAATATGAGCTTTGGCTAAAGTATATATGAAATATATATGGTACACCCCCTGTACTTAGTTGGTGCTATGTCCTCATAGCACAAAGTGATCTGAAGTCATAACTCATACTAAATATAAAGAGATATACATAACTAAAATCAAGAAGCGTGGGTGTATGAAAGAGTTAAAAGAATAAGTTAGTAGAATTTAACAACTCAGATCCCCTATACTTAAGCTGAGAAATAGCTTAAGTAAAGAGATATGATACAAAAATAAGGAGCCCAAGGTGAACAATCAGAGACAACTTGGTTCCCCTATACTTAGGCTGAACAGTAGCCTAAGTATAAGAATGTAGATCTAAAGTTGAGGGAACCAAGACACAATTAGGATTAGTTCAATCTATTAAGATAACTGAACCTCAGGGGATGTGAAATGGAGCACTAAGTTTTTTGGGAGAGTTATAAGAAATCACAATCAAGTACAAACAAACCTGATAGATTTACCAACACACACATGTAGACCATAATGTCTGATCAAGTTATCTTGTCTCTTTTATAAATGATAATACAAAATGAGTCCATTACGAGCAAGTTTTGAAGTATATGGGAAAATCCTTAAGCGCATTACAAAAGCATGAGGATCGCATCATATGCGATTGGGAGCGACTAGTCGCACTAGTGGCTCGAGGTAGTGGAATTTAACATTTGTAAAAATTATAAAACCACATGATCCAAGAATACTTCTTGGATCATTTCATCTAGACCACAATTAGGTGTTAAGGTTTCCACTCAAAGCATAGTTGCGATCGAATCTATAAAGGAAAAGACATCCTATCTCAAGTTTGATCCGACAGAGGAGATGCTTGCGAGCACATTGATAAAAGTGTGCTTCTCACAATCCATGTTGATGATCCAAGTGGTGAATCTCCTAATGTCATCTCACGAGATCCAACGTCCTCTTTACAAGCGAGGAGCACTAAAGGAGATGGAGATCCGCGAGCGGTCGAAGCGATGGCACAACAATGTGGTGATGACGGCGATCCTTTCTAGGGTTTGGAATGGACGACCACTCTAGAATGTGAGAGAGAGGCTTGGCGTGTAAAGAGAGAGAGAGAGAGGGAGAGAGCATATCTTCAATTGTCTAAAGAAGAGCTAGGGTTGCCTCTTCTTATATAATATTTTGGGAGTCCATGGATCCCAATCCATGGACAACACAAATCAAGTGGTTCACATTGATTTGTGTTTCTTTTAATGGTCATAATTTTGTTGTAAAAATACAACAACAATTAATTTAATTTAAATTATGTTAAATAATAATCAATGAAAATTAATTTTAATAAATCAATTTTCCTTTGAGAAATAGGAAGGAGGCAAGCCTCCTTCCATATGGAGGGGGGATGACCACCAATTCTCATAAAGGGATGGTGGACGTCCACCCTCTCCATAAGGAAAGGTGGCTCCACCTTCCTATTACATGATAATAAATATCTCATGTGTATCTCCAATATTTGCAACAACTTTTGTTGCAAATTATTTCACAAAAATAAATCTAATTTATTTTCTGAACATTGCAATCATGCCATTGGAAATTTGTGAATCATATTCACAATCCAAAATAAAATGTAAATTACATTTTCAATTAATTATCCAATGTGAATCCAATTCACATCAACAATTAAATTGTAAATGTTATTTACAAATAGCCCTCTCGTAAATATTATAAATCACATTTACAAAATATATGACTAATTTGGATAGTGTTATCCACATTATTCATATCCATGATAATTAAATCATAATTAATTATCTTGGATCTTTATCTCATGTGTCCAAATAATATGAATCACATTCACATTATTCACATCCTTGATAATTGGATCACATTTAACTATCTTGGATAACTCTTCTTATATGGCCAAATAATATGTATCATATTCATGACAATTAAATTACATTTAATCATCAATGCTTGGATATATATATATATATATGGAATTATTCTTGAACTCTTTCAAGAATAATGTGCTTTCCCTGTAGATACTTGGAGATAAGGATAAGGTGATTATACGTTCCACGTATAGTGATTTGGATATTGAGATCACATATCAAATCCAGATCTCAGGGACCTCCCATAAATGTTTGATTAAATCAAAATCATAAATACAATTTTCTCATTTCATCTAAATCACATTTAGATCATTGTCCACCATTTGGAATAAGATTAGATTACTTCTCTATGAGAGGTGTCACTAAAATCCAGACATGTTTCATCACTTTCTCATAATGGAAGCGTCATGGTTATACAATCGTTTATTGATCACATCACCCTCTATTCCTAATACTTATACATCCTACATAGCAGAATACCTAGAATAAACCCAAAGTTCTAGATCTATTTATATTATCTCCTTCAAGGTTTTATCATTAAGTTTCTCATTTGACCATTGGGATTTGGTATCGATCATATACTTTCCAAAATCATATATCATACCCATATTGATCATGTACTTCCAAAAGTATATATCAAACCTACAAATTCAGTCAAGCTTCCAAAGTGAGATGCCCGTGCATGGAATTTGATCCCAATATCTCATGAGTGAACTCATATCTTCTGATTCAGTAAATGAACCTGTATGATCCTTTGAGAGATCGTATCACTCATATTTCCTTGTATGCACACTAGCGCGCTGTTGTAGAGACCTTGATAAGGCCATCAACCTATGGTCTGCCAAATGTACATACTCAGACATATAGTAACACATTTGTCTCCGGTCAGACGATGTGTGGCTATATTGTGACAGCATACGACGTAGGTCTTTGTTATCTCGATCTCGTTAAGTCAACTTTTTAACCTAACTTTTAACACCTCTGAATCTCTATTCCTATGCAGAGGACCTGCATTAAGATGTCGATTAGATATCAACCCATTAGAGAAAGGATTTCCTTCTCCTACTCAGGCTGGAGATCATCTCTTAATAATCATTTGACGGTGCTTGATGAGTCCTCGATCTAACTCTTTAGATATTCATCCAAGCACCATCCTCTATGATTCAACAATTGAATCAACAACTGTATGATCATAAAGATGGTCATGGTACATAACCTTACTTGTAATAAGGGACCAATTATGAAAATTAATTATTCTTCATTTCAAATTAGGGAATGATATTCCCAATAATATTTATTGCATAATGGCTCGCCGTGGTCTCGCATGTCCAACAATCTCCCACTGGCCCAAATAGCCATTATTGGGCTAATATTTAAACCCACACTCATGTGTTAATCATAAGCTATTTAAAAAAATAGCTAGGTAAGCTGACTAGTCACTCTGTTCATAAGAGACTATGCCAAGTCCTCTTACGGCACTTGCATATCTCCTAGTAACAGTGTTCGCATCCAACGCGAATGTTTCTTCTTATGCAACCAATACTCAATTTTAATGCAGTTCTAGTGTCTTTGACACTACAACTCAATAATCGTTATAACCAATATGTAATTTCTATTATCCTTATTAGAATGCCCTTATTTCCGAAGATATCTATCTCCTAAGACTAAGACCTAGATATCTGCAGTTAAGACCTTTTATATCATTATATATGAAGTCTTAAGATCTTGAAGATAAGATTTGAGATAACTATCTCAAAAGTCTTGTCCTCTTTGAAGGTGTTGTTATTACTGCAATCATGTGTTTTATCTCCATAGTAGGATTAGTAACAATTTACTACTCCCACTACATGGTAGACATCTGACCTTTTATACACATCTAGCATACACTGAGCTTCCCAAAGTTGATGCACTATGGAATGTAGCATTGGTATTCACATCCTCAACTCTTTGAGGTCCTATCTCTTAGCTAGGTCAGTACCATAGAGAAAGAAGCATGCATTGGAATTTTCCAAAAATTAGAATGTGTCCAAGGTGTACCACTAATGTGACAGTCCCATTGCCATCTTCTCTTTATTTCTGAAAAACTTTAGAACTAAGATATAAGAGGTGTCCTCGAGATCATATCTCAATGTATGGAATAGCCAGATTATAAAACACATTATCGTCCTTTTATCATTCCAAATGATTAGGATATTATCTACATTTAGCACGATGAATACAATGGCACTCCCACTAAGCTCTACATGGTTCATCAAGATTCTATCTGAAATCATAACATTTATAATTTCATCAAATATAGTGTTCCAACTACAAGAAGCTTATTTGAGTCCATAGATGGAATTCCTTTAGCTTGCACACCTTTCTTTCCTCAACCATGAAGCCATGGGGCTACTTCATATGAATATCCTCGGAGAGGTATTCATAGATAAATGCAATCTTGGCCTCCATCTTGTAGATGTCGAAGTCAAGTTGTGTAGCTATAGTTAGCAATATTATGATGGGTTTAAGCGTGGTCACTGAAGAGCAAGTCTCATCGCAAGCGACATCTTCTCTCCGTGTGTAGCTTTTGGCTACAAACATTGCTTTGAAGGTCTCTACCTTCTCATCAGGTTCCCTCTCTCTCTCTCTCTCTCTTGAAGATCCATCTACACCTAATGGGTTTGACCCTCATAGGTGGATCCTCGAGGGTCCATATACAACATTTGCATATGAAGTCTACTTTAGACTTTATTGCTAACATCCATATTTCCATGTCATGATCCTTAGAAGCTTCATCATATGAAGTCATATCATTGTCAGACTTAACTGTCACATGGAATCCATCCTCAAACTTATTTGAAGAGGTATGAGTGTTTTATCTTTAATTTTCCTATTAGTTTCCGATTTTAGGAGCCTCATTATCTTTTCAATATTAAATGAGTTCCTTCACTTAATTTTCGTTTTGATTCTCAAGAGAGTCATCCTCTAAGAATCATATCTTTAGAGATGAAATCTTTTAAGAATCTCAAGGCCATAAAGTAGGTATACAATACCATCCTTTATTTTCCTAATGAAGCATTATTAAGGATATTTATTGTAGTCTCTACTACATATATACCTGAAAACTAAGAGGTGATTATGCTAATATTCATCATTGATCAAATCATGTCACACATGATTCAATTGTATCTCCTTACAATTTTATTGAGTTTAGGTGTATCAGGAGGAGTGAGATAGGAATGATATTCCTTTTTCATAAGATATTCCTTGAATTCATCTAATAGGAACTTTCTACCTAGATTAGATCAAAATTATTTTATCTTCCTTTAAACTTTGAGTCTAAACCAAAATTTTGAAATCATTGAACATTTCAAAGCTTTCTAAGGTGAAGGGATTAAAACTCATATCACAAATAATCATCAATAGATATCACATATCATTAACGTTTATTATGATATATATGATCCACATATATCAATATGTATGAGATCTTGAATACCTTGACATCTTACACCATTCCCAGAGAAGGGTGCAATGGACAATTTCTACTTTGAATACAATATTCACAGGTATGTAAGATTTGAAATTTCATACATTCTAAAGTTTCATCTCTTACTAGTTTATTGATCTCATCAGCAGACTTATGTCCAAGGCTTGCTGCCAGATCATTGTCAAATGATCTCCATCCTCCTATTGATCTTAAAAAGGTTTAATTTCCATTATTAGAAATGTTAATGAACCACTCATTAATTTTCTAATTTAGTAGAGTCCTCTAGATGTTAGATTACTATTTGAAATATATGCATCATAACTCTTTATGATAGGTCTATTCCAGAATTCATGTTTATTTCCAATATTTAGAAATAAACTATGAGTGTATTCTAATATCTAGGTCATAAAGACATTCTCTAATACTAAGGGTTCTCCCATTGAAAATATGAAGTCTATCTATCCAATAGAGATTGTTGCAACAATTACATCAATATCATGTGGACGACTATTAAACCTTATGATCTTATTTTCTAGTCTTCTAAAAAACATATGCAACCAATTGCAAGTGTTATAGAAGAGTGAGATATAATTGTTAGACTTTGATCTTATCTAATAAGTATGTCGGTTTCAATGATGATATTTAGATGTATATTAATTTGATGTACTATTTGAGTCCTTCTCTAAGGATCTTGGATAGTCCTGATAGTCATACTATTAATACATTGGCTTATTGTAGTATTGGCATTCATCCAACTCTTTGGATTTCATATGTATGGAAACCATAAAAGTATAGTCGACTCATTGACTTTCCTTCGAACTTGGGTCTGACCCATTCTTCCATTGCGCTCCCTTCCTCTATAAACAACCATTTCTTAAGACAAAGGATCTATTATGTTGAATTCAAAGGATTTCAATATAAGAGTATTTCAACATTTATATATGCTTCATTCAATTCATACAATATGAATATTAGGAAGCTTCATGAATGACTTGAGTATAGATAGTAGAATGATGTCACTCATCGTATCTACATCCATCTAAACTCTAAAAGACTTTGGTTCAGTTAGGTATTCAAATATTTTGAGTACATCATCTCTTATCGATCCACCATTCTGTATAATGTAGTGAACCATGTCATTCATGATTAAATGTCGAGAGTAATTATGTATGCCAAAACATCTTCTTAGATTTTATAAGGATTATTTGAAAATTACGATCATCATCGACATAATACTTCCAAAGCACATTCGATGAGAGATCAAGACTATAGAGACACACAAACCCTAGGTTGTTATCCTATTGTTTATTTAATTGTCATTCCTCATTATTATGAGGAAACTTGCATATTCCATACACATACATTATGTGTCCAACTGCAAGTACACTATCTTGATCATGAATCCAATTCGTGAGAATTTACTGGTAATTATTTAGTATAGTATTGAGTTTGTTTAATGAGAATTGTCTGAAATAAGATATTTGTATAAATACATATTTTACTTTGATTTAGGAATTTTTTATATCAAAGTTGCCTTGCCTTGTCAACACTGAAAGTCCATTCCCTTAATCACTTTCAATGTAAGAGATATACTTACCGTTATATTTCAAGCAAGATCTGTGATCTCCTTTCTTATCTTTGTTACATCTCAATAATATGAGAAGTTGTAACTCGGATAAAAAGAAGCGGGAACTGAATCCTCCTTACAAATCCAACTTGCATTTCCCAATTCGGTCTTTAACACCTGCGTGAAGAATCTCCATTTCATCACCTTTATTCTATCATTTTTGTCCCTAAAAAACCTAGGTAATGCATGTAAATAGCCCTAATTTGCACAATTAACACCCAATATTTGTTGTATAAATACTCTATAAAATACTTTTTTTAATTCCAAAATTATAGAATAAATAAAAAAGAAAAAGAATAAAATGTTAAAGGTACTTTATGACCCTAAACCCTGAGACCTAGGCATCTTGATGACTAGGTCAACAAGAAATAAAGTAGGGGGATAAGGGCCAAAAATCATCAATAAATCCCTTTTATTTATTCATCATTACTTCATTTTTGGGACCTACTTTATTTTCTACTTTTTATAACTCAAATAAAGAAACTTTGTACATGAAAGTTGTAGATAATAATACATACAAAAATACAAAATTGATTTCATACAAAAATAATATAGAGTGTTCTTTTTATACACTAAATAAGATTCCAAATTCTCAACTTCCCAGAACCATATCTCTCAAATAAAAACTCAAAATGTATCAAAATCACTTTAATTGTACATCTTTTAATAAGATATTTAATGAAGGTGGTTTCATATTTTTTAGAGTTAGTATGTGAAAGTTAGGTTTTGGACCCCTATTGTATAATTTATTTATACAAAATATTCATTTTATTTTTTCTTTACTATTTTTAAAATTTATTTTATATTTTTTTAAATAATAGTTTTTACATATGTGCATATTAAAACTAGAATAAAATCATAATTAAATTATTGAAATAAAAAAAGTATATAAATTACATAGACAAAATACTTATACTATTACCTATATATTTATAACCATATTTATTTAAGTGTAAATATTACATAAGAAAAATAAAATAAAAATAAATTTAAGTATATAAAAATAAGTTGTAAATATATAAAGTAAGAGAATAAAATAATAAAATACAAAAATACAAAATAAAAATAAAGACATAATATATAGATAAATATACCTATAAAGGAAACCCTAAAAATTAACTTGTAATTAACAAATTCAAAAAAAATAATAAAAATCATATTAAAATACTACATAAAATAATAAACATTTTTTATTTTATTTACCTAAAAATAATAAAATCATTTACTAATTTATTTTTAATTTATTTCAATTTTAACTCTGGCTTTGTCTTTTTACATGTGTCATGGCCCAATTAGGCCACACCCCCCGTTGATCTAGAGTCAACTCTAACCCCAAGCCTAGTTTGTCAGAGTTCTACATTTTTCCCTCTCTTTCTCTATTGTATTCCCACTGATACATTGCTCGAGGCTGTTAGGTCCCTTCATGAATATTCACCATTGTATCTCCAGGATCCACGCACATTGCTTCCACAATATCTCCTTCCTACGCACAGTATCTCGCCTCGAAGATCTCCACTTCACACTTGTACATAACCAATCTCCCCACCTTTCTTTATTTTTTGGTTCTTCTTGGCTCAACTTATTCACTCGAGAGTGTGCCCTAGGGTTCGAGATCGGTGACAACAATCTCGCCCAGGCTTCTGCGGCATGGAGAGGCATTGAGTCAAGGGTTCCCAACTACCTTCGTCGCTCGCCGGCGTTGAGGTCGATCTCCTTGGCCTCGGCCATGTTAGGTGAATTTTCTTTGTTTTTTAGGTAGTTATATCCCCTTAGGTTTATCTCCTGTATTTATTTTATCTTTTAATTACATGCATTAGTATTAATCAACCCAATCGTATTTCACCGGAGCCTCGCTCCGATGGACCACATTTCACTGTGCCCACCACCATGCCGATCTACCATATGACCACACTTCCTTCCCCAGTCGTTTCCCCAAGCTCTACTGCACTCCATTCAACTTGGCTCCTCCTAGAGTAAGATCCGGGTGCTCCCCCTCATGCGCTTCACTGGAGCACCTCCATCTGACCCCTTTACCTTCATTCCTCTACTAATCGGGTCAAGACAGTTTGCCCTCGAACCGATTTTACTTCTTGTGTAGGATCGAAAACCCAGGAGCCCACTGGAGCCTGAGGTTCTTGGAGATGTAAAGCTCCACCGACCTCTTGGGAGCCCTCCGGCCATCACTGGAGTCTTTTGTGACTTCCAGCTGATAGAGAAACCTGTCAGGATCATCTGGGCCACCTTTGGAGCTACTAAAAATGATGGAGGAGGGAGATCTTGACAGAGGAAGCTCGCATCACCAACGTTTCTTCCCAGTTCATCCATCGCTCCTCTCTGTCGTAGGATTAAAAACTGCGCCTCTGTTTGATCATGGACAGTCGGATCTTTTGAGCCTTCACCGTAGGATCTCGACCGATGATCTAATCTTAGACGCACATCTACAAAGTGTCATTGTCGCGTAGGAGGATGACATGTGTATAAGTGAAGGAACCATCACCGTCCATCCGCGCACGTTCTGGGTATTTTGCGCACTTAACCCAGAAATTTTTGTATTTTAATATTTAGCTTACAAACATTCCTCTACCTTTTATATAGTTTTGTAATGTTTGCATAAAACCCTTATACTTTCTATATTTGCATTCCAATCCATTCTACATCACCTCACCTACGGTCGCACGTGCGGTGTGTTTTTGGAAATTTTATGCTGAGCCCCTGGAACTTTTTGCATATCGTTTTGGTCCAGAAAAATATTTATTCTAGTTATATTTTTTTTGTGAAAATTACAGTCTGACCCTAAGACTTTAATTTAATTTCATATATGTCCCTACCAATGAAGTGCTTTTTGTATGTTTTTTCTATTAATGAAATATAGCTACTTTTCTCCAAAAATCACCAAAAATAGGGTAGGTTCCTGATTACACACAATTCCATGCCATAATTTTATTTTTTTAAATTTAGTACTTTTTATTATTTATTAAAAATAAAAAAGGGTACAAAAATCCCTTACTTGTATTAGAAAATACCAAAAAATATTAAATCTTTTTAAAAATTCCAAAAAATATATATTTTGTTTGTCAGTTTGTTTTACAACTCCAGATATCAAAAACCATAAAAATAAAAAATAAAACACATTAAAATTAAAAATCTCCAAAATCTAGTATAAAAAGATTAAAAATCTCAAAAAATCTCAAAAATATAATTTCTATTCTATAATTTTATTTATATTATTATCTATCTATTAAAATTGATTTGAAGAATTTTGAACATTATTTGTTATTTTTCATCTTCATTTCAATTTTATCCTATTATTAAATCCCTTATTGGGATATTTTTTACTTCAAAATCCATAAAAATTTTCAAAATTCCTAAAAAATATAAAAACAATAAAAAATATTTAAAAACCAAAAAGATTTTATTTGCTATATTTTTACTTTTTTTAGTTGTATTTATAATTGTAATAACTATTATCATATATATAACCTTATATATTTTATATTACATATTTAAAAGAAAAAGAAATATAAAAATCTAAAAATATAAAAAGAAAGTAAAAAATCAGAAAATTAAAATTCATTAAAAAAATATAAAAATAAAATATATAAAATTAAAAACCCACATAAAAATAGACAAGATGATCACACATCACATTCTTTGCATTTGATTGTACATTCTGTCTAGCTTTGCTCCCTGAGTTCGACCTCTACACCTACTTACACCTATACACACATTTGTTGTAGAGTTATCATAAATTTTAACTCCACTTCGATTTTGCTTTTCACTGCTTAAATCTTATTGAGGATTAATTGCTGTCTGAAGTTGGGTTTCGTGAGCGATCACTACACCGACTGGATTTCTCGCCTTGTGAGATTTCCAGACCCTCGCAAAATGTTCTTCAACATCGGGCCCACCACCTCTAAGGTGATATGACCTATTGTTAATTGAACCAACCGCCAACAGGAATAGCACTCGCTATGCACAATCCAATACCCCTCAATAATATGAGTAACTGATATTGGGGTCATTACGCATACAGACTTACTCTTTCGAGAAGCAAAGAAACCGATCTAGATGCGCTTATATGTGGGAGCTGTCACTTCATACATACGTCTCCTACATACAACCCATAACGACAGAACCCTTCGCCTTGACGGGAGACCATGGATGTCACATGTGATCATCCACATTCCATTTAAATTTTAATTAATCATTATGAATCATATTCATTACGATTAATTCTTCCAACGGAAACTTAATCAATCGAAGTTATACCATATAATATTTTTCAAAACCATATTGATTAATATTATAAGGAGATTTTCTAAACAAATCTTCAATCCTATTCAAGTATCAATGTTTGTTGGAATGTTCATTATAACCAAGTCGATCAAGATCAATTGTCTTACCACATTGGTTACAATCATTCTAGAAATAATTATCTTTATTAAATATTTCATAAATATTTAAAATTAATTATTCCAGGAGATAATCATTAATTTCCATAAATAAATTATATGACAATCACAAGATTCATGATCAAGTATGTAATTTTCAGTAGTGACCCATACTTCTAAAATTAGCATAACTCAATCAAATTAAATACAAATCTCACAAAAATAAATTTCTTCAGTTTGCCAATTTGATTTATAACAGAATTCAAGTGATGTTCATGCATTTCTAGGCGAATTAAAACCATAATTACCTATTTTATTTATGTTAAGATTTGTCATCCCCGTAACAGTGGATACATGTTCGCTAAAACAATCATAACTTGAGCATACATATTCCAAATCACACACAATCAAGTTACACAGTTTCCTTATTTAATAATAAACATAATCCAAGATTTCGAGTTTAAACACTTTTAAGTAGGGTGAAAAAAATCAAACAAAACAGGGTGCGTGAACAAAATGCGATGAAAGTTCGCACAACCAAAAATACTCAAGTCATCTTCAGTTTAAGGATCATATCCTAAACCTCTAACCTGACACTGATACCACTTGAAGGATATGGTAAATCCTTAAGTGCATCTTGGAAGTGTGAGGGTCGCATCATATGCGATTGGGAGCGACTAGTCGCACTAGTTGCTCAGAGCAGCAGAATTTAAAATTTTTAAAATGATGAAATCACATGATCCAAGAACACTTCTCATATCATTTCATATAAATAAAAATTAAGTATTAAGGTTACCTCTTCAAGCGTGGTTGCAGTCGAGTCTCTAAAGGAAGAGATCTCCTATCTCATGTCTGATCCGATAGAGGAGACACTTGCGAACACGTTGATGAAATGTGTGCTCCTTGCAATCCATGTTGATGATCCAAGATGATAATCTCCTGATATCATCTCATGATATCCTATATCTTCTTCGGGAGTGAGGTTTACTGAAGGAGACGGAGATCGACGAGCGGCCGAAGTGGTGGCACAACGGTGTGGCTACGACGACGACCCTTTCTAGGGTTTGGAATGGACGACCACTCTAGAATGAGACAGAGGGGCTTGGAGTGTAGAGAGAGAGGGAGATAGCATATTTTAGGTGTCTAAAGAAGAGCTAGGGTTACCTCTTCTTATATAATATTTTGGGAGTCCATGGATCCCAATCCATGGACAACACACATCCAATGGTTCACATTGATTAGTGTTCTTTTAGTGGCCTTGATTTTGTTGTCAAAATACAAAAACAATTAATTTAATTTTAATTTTAATTAATTTAATAATAATAAATATAAATTAATTTTAATAAATCAATCTTCCTTGGAGAAATAGGAAGGAGGCATGCCTCCTTCCATATGCGGGGGGGGGGGGGGGGGGGGGGGCTACCACCAATTTCCATAAAGGGATGGTAGATGTCCACCCTATTGGCCATGTGAGCCTGAGGTGAACCATTCCTATAATAAATGTTATTGTAATGTTTGATTTATCAATAAAAATTATTGGTTATTTCACTCCCTATCTGAGATTAAATGAATGAATGCACTATAAGGTCCCTCTGTACAATTAGGGTTGTGTACCACAACCATCTTGATGATCATACAGATGTTGATTCCATGATGGAATCATAGAGGCGGTGCTTGGATGAATATCTAAAGAGTTGGATTGAGGACTCATCAGGCACCGCCAAATGATTGTTAAGAGATGGTCTACAGCATGAGTAGGAAATTGCAATCCTTTCTCATTTGGCTGATGTTTGTCTGACCTCTTGATGCAGGTGCTCTGCATGGGAATAGAGATTTAAATGTGTTAGATTAGTTGGGTCAAAGAGTTGACTTAACGATATTGAGATAACCAAGTCACGTGGCATATATTATCAGGATATAGACACACATCCTCTAATCGGAGACAGATGTGTAGCTGCATGTCTAAGTTTGTACATTTGGTATACCAATAGGTTGATGGCCTAATCAAGGTCTATATACCGGCGAGCTGATGTGCATATGAGGTCATATGAGTGATACGATCTCTCAAAGGGATCATACATGTTCACTTGTGAACAATAAAACATGAGCTCACTCATGAGGTATTGGGACCGATCAAATTCCATGCATGGTTGTTATGCTTTGGAAGCATGACAAGAATTTGTAGGTATGATATATGCTTTTGGAAAGCATATGATCGATACCAACTCCCAATGATCAAATGATAATCTTGATGATAAAACCCTAAAGATGACAGTGTAAATTGATATATGTCTTCGGGTTTATCATGGCTCTTCTAGTATGCAGGATGTACAAGTATTAGGAATACCTGAGGGTGATGTGATCATAAATGATTACATAACCATGACGCTTCCATTCTGAGGGACTGATGAAACAGGTCTGGATTTTAATGACTCCTCTCAGTAAAGTGATCTGATCGTGGTTCAAATATTGGACATTGATCTGAATGTGATTCATATGCAATGAGAAGATTTGATTTACGGTCTCGTTTTTATCAAGCATATGTGAGAGGTCCATGAGATCTTGATTTGATATGTGATATCAATATCAAAGTCATTATACGTGGAATGTACAATTGCCATGTCCTTATCTCCAAGTATCCATGGAGAAAGCATGTTATCCTTGAAAGAGTTCGAGAATAATTTCATTATTAGATTAAATCTAGGCATTGAGAAATTGATAATTAAATGTGATTTGATTATCATGAATAATGTGAATTTTATTCAAATTATTTAGATGCATGAGAATGATGATCTAATATAATTAAACATGATTTAATTATTATGGACAAGAATAATGTGGATAACACTATCCCATTATTCATGTATATGTTATAAATATGATTTATAATATATTAGAGAGAGCGTATTGTAATTTATATTTGTTGATTAATTATTGATGTGAATTGCATTCACATTGGATAATTAATTGAAAATATAATTTACATTTTATTTTGGATTGTGAATGCGATTCATAAAATTCCAATGGCATGATTGCAATCTTCATAAAACAATTGTGAATTATTTGTGTGAATAAATTTGCAACAAAAGTTGTTGCAAATTATTGGAGATTTTCATGGGATAATGTAATCTCATGAGATAAAGAGATAAAAGCTACCTTCCGTCTAAAGGTGGTGGACATCCACCAAGTCTTAATTGGAATTGGTGGTCGTCCCATCTTTTTATTGGAAGAGGCTAATCTCTTCCCAATTATTTCCAAGTATAATTGATTTAATTTGAAATTAATTTATATTTATTAATCAACATATATTTAATTTAATTTAATTAATTATTGTCGTTTTTTTACAGCAAAATCTTGGTCATTGAAAGAAACGCAAATCAATCTCATCCATTGATTTTGTGTTGTCCATGGATTGAGATCCATGGACTCCCAAAATATTATATACGAAGAGGCAACCCTTACTCTTCAAATAACAACAACCGTCTCTCTCTCTCTCTCTCTCTCGCATCCTCACATCCCACACCACCCTCTCTCTCTATCTTGAATGGTCGTCCACTCTAACCCTAGAGAGAAGGTCGTCGTTGTCATCGTATCATTGTTGTGTTGCTGCTTAACTACTCGTGGATCTCTGTCTCCTTTGGTGTGCATCGCTCGTTATTTATACGTTTAATCTCGTGAGATGAGATCAGGAGATTCATCGCTTGGATCAACAACTTGGATTGCGAGAAGCATGCGATTCATCTCTACGTTCGCAAGCGTCTCCTTTGACATATTGGACTTGAGACAGGAGGTCTCTTTATTTAGAGACTTGATTACAACCATGATACAAGAGTTATTTCTTTATCTAGTATGTGGTTTAGATGAAATGACCCGAGAAGTGTTCTTGGATCATGTGGTTTCATCGATTATTTTTTTTAAATTCCGTTGCACCAAGCAACTAGTGTGACTAGTCGCTCTCGATCGTATATGATGTGATCTTCATGCTTCCGTGATGCTCTTAAGGATTCCTCCATATCCTTCAAGTGGTATCAGATCCTTTATCAAGTCTCGGATGTGATCCAAAACCCTAGACAATCATGGTTCATGTTTTGGATGCACGGGAATCATTGTTTTTACATTGGATGCAAGATTCGAATCGATTTTTGATGAAATAAAAACATATTGTTTGTGCACTGTTTGGATTTATTTTTTGTTAATAAAATATATAATTATAATTTATAAATATGTCCCAGAAATAGTAACCTTTAATTGGTACTAAAAGTGCACGAAATAGATTCGAATAGTTCCCGCTATGAAAATTATTTTGCATGTATTCACAGATCTGTAACAAAACTATTTTTTCTTACTGTTTTCTTGTAATGAAATATGAAATAAACACTTTAACTAAGTAGAGGATCAAACCAGAAAATGGCATGATTTTATTTCGTGTGATTCCAACTCTGTTTGCCCTAGATATTCCACGTTTAGTGGACATGGGTCGGATGATGATTAGATCATCAAGATCTCTTTCTAATTTTGTTTATCGTTCAATGTCAATCAATGAAATTGATATTTCATCATGATTAACTGACGATTAATATTCATTTATGGAAATAAATGATTAAACATCAATCATTATTGAATGAGTGTTTCATGAGAACCCTAGTTTATTCTGTATAAGTTATAGGACAATCTCTGCTTGCAAAAACTTTGGTATGGAACCATGTCCATGATGGAACCATGTCCATACATATACTTTCCAAAGTATATATGAAACCTACAAATTCAGTCAAGCTTCCAAAGTGAGATGACCATGCACGGAATTTGATCCCAATATCTCATGAGTGAGCTCATGTCTTCCTGTTCAGTAAATGAACCTGTATAATCCCTTTGAGAGATCGTATCACTTATATGTCCTTGTATGCACACTAGCGCGCCGGTGTATTGACCATGATTAGGCCATCAACCAATCGGTCTGGCAAATGTACATACTCTGACATATAGTAACGCATCTATCTCTGATCAGAGGATGCGTGCCTATATCGTGACAGCATATGACATAGGTCTTTATTATATCGATCTTCTTAAGTCAACTCTTTGACCTAACTTATCTAACACCTACGAATCTTTATTCCTATAAAGATGACCTACATCAAGAGGTCGGCTAGATATCGACCCGTTAAAGAAAGGATTGTCATCTCCTACTCAGGCTGGAGATCATTTCTTAATATACAGTTGACAGTGCTTGATGAATCCTCAATCTAACTCTTTAGATATTCATCCAAGCACCAGCCTTTATGATTCAACAATTGAATCAACAACTGTATGATCATCAAGATGTCCCATGGTGCATAACCCTAATTGTACTAAAGGACCTATTTTGCAAATTTATTATTCTTCATTTCATATCAGGGAATGATATTTACAATAATATTTATTGCATAATGGCTCGTCGTGGGCTCGCATGTCCAGCAAGTTTAAGTAGGATTTCGGTACTATCCTATGGACACGTCCTCACCTCTCAATAAGCAAAATATACCAGCAAATAATGGGGATTTTCTCTCCCAATACAAGTAGTTTTAACTCCATTTTGATTAGGTCAACTCGCATTTAACAATCTTTTTTAGAGATTAGGTTATCACTGATTAATTATATGAGCACATAAATCATCATCAATCGACCAGTTATGTTTCCATTGAATTTCCTAAATCATAGATCAAGGGAGGATTCGGGAAAAAACCCATGCAAACATAAAACTATGATGCATGCTCATGTTCTAGATACTAAAGTGAACTCCATTACTCTTCATGCACATGCAAGACTAAATTAATGGTAGTATCAAAATGAATACAAGTCAGTAAAAAGTTGCATCCTAAGCATAAGTTTTATTAGTGGGATAGAATTTGATTAATTTTGGCTAAGTAATGTAGCTTTAGTGTGTCTCATGAATCTTAAGAGATGTATGAAAGTCTATAGATGCAGTTAGTGTGTCCTAATTTACAGTTCACGCATATGAAAGATCAATACCTAAGGTAGCTCTAAGAGCCACATGCCTAAACACTAAATCAAGCACTCAAGTTGAGTCCCACACATACAAGGGTGAAATAGACTCAACACACATAACGATAATGTCCAAATCCAAATAAAAATAATATACAACAAAAAAACATAATAAGTAAATCAACTTGATAATCTTCATTTCTTCAAAGGATCTCCTATAGCTTCTCTCAACTGAAACTCTGATCTCTGAGCACCAACCTCCGTAACACTTCGAGCGTCCTTAGATCCACGGGCCCTGCCATAAGAGATTAAATATTAGATATCAAAAAATATAAAGTAGAGAACAAGAAATACATATAAATAATGCAACAAATCATCACAAGGAAACATGATATAGATAACGAAAAACCAACTTAACCTGATATTAAACCTAAATAATCATGTTAATGAAGTTGTGTCCCTAAAAATGATGACATCTAATGAATCTCTTTTCAGCTAAGATAAAATGTGATCATTGTAGCACGATCCAAGAAGTAATCAACAAAACCAAGTCAAAGGTCTCTGTGAAGAGGACTCGGCTTAATTTTTACCTAGGCCAAGTCTAGGATCGAACACATGGTACAAGATGTTAACATAATTAATCATGCATTAATATCTATGCTAAGTGATTGATAAAGTATCTAGGTCAAAGACAAACAATGCACAAAACAAATGCATTACAATATGATATAATGCACGGATGAGACATGATGCATTTTATAAGAGTTTTAATATTTGTTAGAGAATCAACACAACTAACACAATGAAACTAAGTAGGTATATGCATATAAACACTTAATTTATGCCCTGAATTGAATGGCACACTTAAGCAATAACTAGAGTTGAGAATCAAGGTCTAATTAATCAACTATTCAGATAAGTTCATCATTTAATAATGATATGGCATTAACTTATCTCTAGTAAATAAATCCTCAATTATGTATCCAATCATAGAATTAAATAAGCCAAATCAAAAGCAATAAATAAGGAACATAATGAAACATCAATTACACATTCAATTAAGAGAGGTGAATAAATGAAATAAAATATAACATAAATATTACAAATAGGTCCCTAAAGGGACTAAAATACAAAATATAGAAAACATGTTGTTGATATTATTGAATTCCCCCTATGTAGGGGTATTTTTGTAATTTGGTGAAGCCAGCGAGCGGTGATGCAAACTACCTAGAGCCACACGCGTGAAGCACACACACCTCCAGGTTCAGGGAGAGGTACGTGGCTCGGGCCATGTGGAAGCACCTGGTGCTTCGGGAAGTGGATGGTAGTGGAGTCCGAACCTTCAAGCTCGAGCGAAGTCGATGTGGCCAAAATTGGTATGTTAGATTATCCCCAATTGGGGTTAATCTAAAGATAATTGTGTGTTGTACACGTCACCATCTCCTCTAGCTCGTGACAATTTGCAATGGTCTCCGATGAGGTTAATTCTCCTCTTCGTTGAATTCCTTGCTTCTCAGAAGATTAGAGCACCTATGTTAAGCTCCGGTAATGAAGATAGGCAACCCAGTGAGGTGCTCTTGGTGACGTTGCTTCGAAATGGATGAAGCTCGCCGTAGAAGTAATCCGATCATTGATCCCTATAATGTTAAAGCATAGTCGAAGCAATTAAAGATGATGCATGCGTATGGGTAGTGAGCGGAGTGAAGGCCTAATCAAAAGATGAAAACAACGACCATGGTGGGTTCTCCGCCATGGTTGGAGATGAAGGTGATTTGAAGTAGTAGAGATGATATGACTAGAAGCAATAAGAACAAAATCTCTCGCATGGATGATGGGTCCACGGTGAAGGCTAGGAAAAGCTCTGATCAAAGGGTGAATTTATGCACAACTGTGAATAATTCAAAGAAATAAGAAAGAAAACCAAACCTAATTCATCTAACCTTGAATAAGATGAGTCAATGGAGGGATTTGTCTTAGGTTTGAGGCCTTGATTACCTCGAGGTTGTCACTGAATAAGTTCAGCTAGACCTTGCAGCTTTAATAACCGTTCGAATAGCATTGTAGCATGGCATACAACCATGGGTCGCACAGAAGATCGATGCCATGATCACACCTTCAAGCTCCTTCTAACCTGTCGCGAAATACGAGAAAGGCTAGGGATGTCTTCATGTAAGGGTGGATAGCTGCCTCAAGTGGCGGAGATGATCTATTTGAAGGAGATGATGGTGGTATTTTGATTGGTTTTCACGGTGGTTTTAACTTCCACAATCGGTGGGGAAGTTAGGGTTCGGAGGTTTAGCATGAGAGATGGAGGTTAGGGCTAGAATTTTAGAGTGGAAGCATAGGTAGTGAAGGTTTGAGGACGGGGAGAAATGATGACAAAAATGGGTGGTTGCAGCCCATTCGTTCTTCTCAACAAAGATGGTTGAAGGTTGATAAAGGATAAGAACCGTCGGATCATACGATCCAACGATTATAGAAGAGGTACAAAGGTGTGGTTCAAATGTGCCTAAGCAGATCAATCAGACGACCGTTGTAATAGGAGATAATGATGGATCATAGACTGTATAATCAAACCTGATCGAACGGCTCTGGATGAAGGTGGGTGGCAACAAGGGAGGCGGACCACGTGGCTAAAGCGGGTGGCACCATGTGGCCCAATAGGATAAATCAAACGTTATAAAAATAATAAAAATATATATAATATTTAGTATTAAAATTGGGAAAAGTGTTCAACATGAAAGGAGTATATCTTTTTTAAGATCTACAACTTTCACGTAGAACTCAAAGAGAAAATAAATCATTTGTACATAGTAAATATTTTTGTAAGTAATTTAAAGTATTAAATTACTTATTTTAATTCCTTTTCTTGTTTTTTGGATTTTTAATTAATTATGTATGATATTATACTAATTTTTTATTTGATTTTTTTAATAAATAATAAACACAATGAATATATGCATAATAATAGAGTTATTAATATACAATAATTAGGGTTAGTTATTACAATAGAATGATTATTAATTAATGTCAATTGTTAATGAATTTTATTGGTTTTCTTAAGCTAGAGAGAAGATAAATATAAATAAAGTAGATGAATATGGAATTCATCAGTGGGTGAACTATTTGCATATAGTTCAAAAGAAATCAGGGATCACCGTTGTTACAAATGACCATGGAGAGGATATTTCTACTGGAGTACCCATCTAAGAAGTAGAAGACTGACTATCGACATTGTGGCACATTTGTGTTGATTATAGGTGCTTGAATGCAGCGACTAAGAAGGACTACTTTTGTTTGTCGTTCATTGATTAAGTGATTGAAAGATAGCCAAAAAGGAATTCTTTTGATTTTTAGATAGGTACTCTAAGTACACCAAAGTGGAGATCGCCCCTTACTAATAGAAGATTGTGTTCACATGTATGTTCGACACCTATGCCTTCAAGAGAATGCCCATTGGATTGTGCAACTCCCCTGATACTTTCCAAAAGTGTATTTTAGCCGTCTTTACCGATTTGGTTGGTAGTTTTCTCAAAGTGTTTATGGATGATTTCTCAGTCTATGGTGACAATTTTGATTCTAGTCTTATGCAACTCGATCGAGTGCTTCAGAAATGTTGTGAAGTCAATCTAGTTTTATCATGGGAAAAGAGTCACTTCATGGTCATTGAAGGAATTGTACTGGGCCATGTCATTTCCAAGCATGGCATGGAAGTCGAGAAAGTGATGAATCTCCGTGTTATCATCTTTATTCTTTCATTTTGGCCTTAAATTCCTAGATAATGCATGTATATAGCATTTACTTGTACAAATTAACACTCAATAATTGACATATAAACATTATATAAATATTGGTATTAAATTACATAATAAAAGAATAAAGGAAAGAAAAGAAAAGTAAATGAAATATCAAATATACTAAATGACCTTAGTCCCCGAGACCCGGTCATCATGATGACTTGGTTGACATGGAATAAAGTAGGGGGAGATAGGGCAGAGAAACTGTACAGAAAACACCTCAAACCCCTAATCTTTATATTGTCGATAAATGCCTTTTTGGGCTCTATTTTATTTTCCAATTTTTATACATCAAATAATAAAATCCTCAACATGAAACTTCTACATAAAAATACAAAGAAAAATACAAAATTGATTTCACATTAAAATAATATATAGTGTACTTGGAACACTTTGAACAAAAGACACAAAGGAAACTTCCCATACCTGTATATCCTCCATACAGAATCAAATTGACCAAACTCACCTTTATTGTTCATAAAATTTAATTATCTATTTAATGAAGGTGGTTTCATTTAATTTGGAGTTGAGAAGCAAAAGTTGACTTTTGGGTCCGTATTGTATTGTATACATGTATATAATAATCAATATATTTATTCTTTATATCTTTAGATTTGTTATATTTTTAAATACTTGTGAATATTATTTAAAACATAATTAATTCATATACATACAATAAACCTATTAAAATCACATTAAAATAAATAATGTATTAAAATATACAAGTAAATTATACCTATAAAATATTATACATATTTATTTCATTAAACAAATAAAATCATAAAATATATTAAAAGCATGTAAATGTGTAATTAAATAAGTTATAAATATATAAACTATGTATATAAAATAATAAAATACAAAATACACAATCAAAATAAAAGATGTAAAATACAAGTATATATGCCTATGTATATACATGTAAATATTAACATCTAATAAATAACTTTGTAAAAACAAATAAAAATCATAATAAAATACTACATAAAATAACAAATATTTTTATATTTTGACCTAAAATTAATAAAATAATTTAGTATTTTTTAATGAATTAATAAGGGTTTTTTGTCTCAGATTTTCCTGATTGGTCCACATGGACCAGGCTCTGTTTGTTAACCCAGCGGGTCAACTGTACAACCCTCCCCATCTTGTCAGAACTCATGGGCACCTGACTTCGCCTATTATTCATGCCTCCTCCACTACTTCCATGTAAATGTTTGTAAACAATTCTTTCACTAACACTTATAAAAAATTTCTAAAAATTTCAAAATTTTCAAGATTGCAAAATATTTTCAAAAATTGCATAAAATTTGTAAAATCTTTGAAAAATCTATAAGAAGTTCATAATAAAAAAATAGCTTCACAAAAAGATTTTCTTTTCCTGCATTGCATTTGCATTTTTTTGGTTGATAATGACAATTGAACTTGCTTGGAATAAAATCTAAAGATTGGAGCTTAGTTGGATCTTAATCCACGTAATCACATGAGCCTTATAGGAACTGGAATTGAGATTCTTCAAATCTACCAAACTTAATTCTTTAAAACCATACGTCTAAGTTCATATGTCATCTTGACTGCCTAAGTACAATATTTTGAAAACACTTGCATGACTCTTGTCGATAGTGACCTAACTTTCACATCTACACCTTACACTTAGCTCAACTTAGTTGAAGTGGTAGAGGGCTGGATTTGCCGGCATTAGACACAAGCAAATGGAAACATACGAAATCATAATCTGTGGCTATTGTGTCCCAACCCGATCAAGTAGCGACGAGGTCTAAGACATGCTGTTATGGGTTGCGATAATGCTTCAAAAAAGGGATAGCTTACTAGCTCAAGAGGAAAAGTCCTTATGTAAATGATGTTATAAATAGTACTCCAAAAAATGCAAAATTAAAAATTCCAAAAAGAATAGATGGAAAAAAATCAAAGAAAAATCAATTCATGTCAGAGCATGTATTCAATAAGCGAGATTGTGCTTCAAAGTCAAAGATACATGTGAGTGACGGGTCGTCAAATACGTGATATAAATTGTACTCATTGTAATACGGGTACTTAGTGAATCATTCAGAACTGAATCGAATGTCTCTTTGAAGAGGACTCAGCTTAAATTTATATCTCGGGCAAGTCCAGGGTCGAACACAACAACGCAAAGGAACAACTTCGGGTCAATTCGGAAAAAAATAGGTCTAGGTTTTCAATGCGATATTTTGTATTTTTTAATGCAATAATGTGAATGCAAAATGCGGTTGAATCAATTTAATAAGAAAGCACACAACTTGTCCAAATTAATTTAAATATAAAATTAATTCAATTTAGCCAAATTATATTTTTTTCTAAAAACCTAACTCAATGATGAATGCAAAACATATTTTTTGGATTTTTATGCGTTAAAATGCAACAATGAAAAATGCACACTTTTTAGGAGTTTTCACATAATTTTTTCACTCAAACAGAATGCAAAAATTATGAAGATTTACTAGAATTAAAACATGTTGAAATGAGTCTACAGTATTTTTTTAGAATTTTTTGAGAATATATGAATAATTTATGGATTTTTTAATAAAAATAAAGTGATAGTAAGTATTTAATTCCTAATAAATCCATAATGTCAATTTAGTCAGAGAGCTAATTATCTCAAAAAGGTGTTTATATGAACAATCTAGGAGAGTTGGAATTTCACAAAAATAATATGTGCAGATTTAATATAATTAAATTACTAAAATCACTCTACAATTTATTTAAGGCACATAACAACTCTTGAGATTAAATTTGGACAGTAACTAAAGCATATTTCAGAGCATCTGTACACACTTTTCAGGAACTTTTAGAGTAACCGTGTGTCAAATATGAATTTAAGACTATAAATTGGGAAAAATAAGCAATGTTTCACTAAAAGAATTTTAGCTAATTATCCAAAACTCACAAAAATACAAATAAATATAAAAATTGTAGACAATTAGTTGCTCAACAACACGACATTTTTCATTCGATGAATGGTGCTAAGTTGGTGTCCAAATTAATGTTCAAACACAAGGGTATCCGTACTATGCAGAAAGTAAAATTTTACAAACAAAACAAGCACATGGACGTGTTTGTAATTACATAAACTTAACGGGTATAATATGCATTTTTACAAAATAAAAAAAACAATAGATGAGACCTTCTTCTCTAGCGGTAGGGCTCGATGGATGGGGGCCGTTGGGCAGGGCACCGCATCCCGCGCAGAGGAGGGCGGAGGACTGCCGCTCGTGGGCATGACGATTGCAAGCGGGAGTGCGGCTGTTCGATGAGGCGGTGCGACGATGTGAGGAGGGCACGAGGCGAAGGGCAACACATTTTGGGGCTGCGCGAGGGGGGGGGCAGTGGGTGGCCAACAGTGGAGGGTGGTCGCTGGGCGGGTCAGCTATGGCGGTTGTCGTGCTAGGTGCCCGACCACCTCCTTTTTATCTTTTTTATTTTTTTGATTTTTTTTGTTGTGCTTTTATTTTTTAAAATTTTATTTTTTTAGTTTTTTTTAAATAAGGAACAAATATATATATAAAAGGGAAAAAAGTGGAAGAGGGGATTGATGATGAAGATGATGGGAATGGGTTATGGTAATTTGATGTGTGGGGATATGAAAATAATTGTGTGTTGAAACAAGGAACAAAATGTGAGATAAAGTAAATAACAAGGAAAAGGAGAGAGAAAATTTACCTAAGATTCGTCAAATTTGCAGAGCAACTATGCTAGACTCCTTTCATGGCCTCGATCCGATTGGCAAAATAAAAATCAGAGAAGCTATGCGAGCTCGATGGGAAACTCGTGGCACAGGGACGGTGGTCACCACAGATATCACCTGAAGGAGATCGTCGCTTGAGAAAGATGATAAGCTGTTGTCACTGACACCACATTCCAAGCTCTCTCCTTTTTCTCTAAGAATGACATATCATGAAAAATGAGGATGAAGAGAATAATAAAAGGAGAAAAAATGGAAGTTAGAAAGATGGTGGAATGGTGGAGTTGAATGGGAGGTTATTGGAAAATGGTGGAGTAGAATGGATGTTAAAAAATGGCGGAGAAGAGGGAGTGGAATGGGAGGTTATTGGAAGAAAAAGGAAAAAAATAAATAAAAGGGCAAAGTTGGCTACTAAAATAAAAGAAAAAGGAAAAGAAAAGGGATTTGAGAATTTACAAAAGTAAAACAACAAAACAAATAATATGTACACATTTTTTACTTTTCTATTTTTTTGTAACTTTTATAAAAGGTATATATAGCATAAAAATAGAATAAAATATTAGAAATAAAACAAAATACAAATTGATTTTTTTAGTAATTAAGAAAAGTAAATAAAAAAAGGAAGAAAGAAAATTATGTTCATTATATACAATATACATCTAGGTCCCAAAACCTCATATTTTGCTAACGAGCTCTGATTTTAATGAAAGCACTTTCATTAGATAGATAATTTTCTAAATCAAACTTTAAAAGTTAGTTTGGTGAATTTGGATTTCATACAGAGTGAGAATTTGGCCAGGAAGTTGGACTTTACGGTTTCTCCTTGGGATCTAAGAGTATTTATTTGAGGTGAAATTTATTTTATACTTATGTATTTTTATATACATTTTTATAAACAAGTCAAAGAAAGAATTAGCCAAAAGGAGTTGAAATAAAATTATTAAAAATATATGAAGTTTTGGGATATTTACAGTTAAAAACTCCTTTATTTTGTGGCTTTTATTATTAATTTATTTTGTACAATATAATATACAATAATTAGTGTATTTTATTTACAAGATTTCTTTTGTTAATTTTTTGGTTTTATGGACATTTATTTGAGATTTTACTCAGGGATTTTGTTAAGATCAATATATTGAGATGATGAATCGCGGATTCATCACCCCCCCATACTTAAACTTTGCTAGTCCTCGAGCAAATAAAGAATGAATAAGTTGGATTAACCCCTAACTGTGCATGTGAATACAAGACTTGATCTGTTCAAAAACTCTTGGTTTTATAGATCCTAAAATTCTAAGCTGAACCAAGCTCTAGTCAAAAGGTATCCAATTTCCCTAATCATCAGACTCTCTCTGTATACATATATAGTAGGGATATGACTTAACTGTGGACTGCAGTTACAAGAGTAGAGTCGCAACGTCACCAAGGTTCCAACCCAAGAAACTCTCCTAAGAACCTGATCCTCAACATTAGGGAATAAACCATTTCTTGCATCCAATTCACCATCTCTTTAGTTGTCGGACTTAAAAGTGTAGATGGAAGTCCAGTTGATAAAGGGCATAGGATTGTGTCATTTTTTCTCTCCCTCTCATTGGAACAAGAATCCTCTCGAGTGCCTTATTAACTCAACACATGTATTTTTTGATTGTTGATCAGTGTGTCTGTCAAGAGAAGTCGGAGTCGTATTCACTTGTTTTCCTGGGAGTACACCGGGGGGTGTCTCTTTTGAGTATCTAAGATACCTTCGAGGCCCAGACTTGTATCACTATACGATGCAGAGCCCTTTTTGGGTGTTAGCCCGGCTCCTTGGTCCTAATAGAGATGGTCCAAGTGGACACTTTGAAATGGTTGGGAGCACTCGCCTTTGGAGTAAGCTCTTTGATATTTGACTTTATATAATGAGAGCTTTTCTTTCAACATTTCTTTCTTCTTCTTTTTTTTTTAAATTTTGGCTAGCTCCACTGCTTTTACCAAAAGTTGGCACACACTGATCAACAATTTTTTTAGATTTCATCACACCCTGGCACATAGGTAAATGTCAATAGGTAGTAAAAGAACTATGTTCTCATACTGGCTAAAGGTGTTGCCCTGTCTGTGTGAGCCACGTGCTTCGTCACGTGTATTTGTGGGTTATTTGCATCATACACCCCTGTAGTTCTGGATGTTTATGAATGAATGAAATCTTTTTAGTATTTGCATCTATGCCCCTATGAACGTTTTAATTTCGCATGTGCGTCTATTTGTGGGTAATTTGCAGCATAGCCCCCTGGACTTTTGGTACGAGTTACCAATAGGTCCTCGGGACTTGTTTTCTTCACAGATAGGTCCCTGAGTGCCCCAAGCACGCGCCGCGTGCATGACTTGCTGGGTTAATTGCACCTGGACCCCCAGAACTTAGGGTATTTGCACTTCAGTCCTTGTGCACAGTGCCCTCTTGTGATTTTTGAATAAAATATCAAATCACCTCCAAATTCGATGAAAATTTGACACATGGCTCCTGCCATGTTGTAGGATTTTTGAGAATTTTTGAGGACATTTTTGAGTTTATTTGTTATTTTTAAAAATTCGAAAATCATCATTTTTGCTACTGTCTAGAGTTAAAAATCCAAAAAAAATAAAAAACCCCCTTAAAAATTCCATAAAATTAGGTACTGTTTATTTTGTGTTCCTTTATTTTCTAGCAAATTTTGGCTATTTTTCACTGCTTAAAAACCATAAAAACTTAAAAACACCTAAAAACCCATAAAAATTCTATTAAATGATCTAAAAACCCAAAAACAATAATTTTGGTACTCAAATTTTCCTTGTTTTACCTAGTTTACAGGAAAAATACCTCCAGTCCCTTTTGAGGTTCTTAGATATTTTATCTAGGGACTTTAGGCTTGGCTGGACAGTACATTGTTTCTTTGCTACTGTTTGATTTTTAGAAAATAAAATATACATCAGAAAATTATCAAAAATTAACCAAAAACACTAAAAACAGAAAAAACAGAAAAATATTTTTGTTTGAATTTTTGCTTGATTTTTGACACATTAAATAATTAGCCAAAGTGTGCTTGCTTTTGTGTTTCTTTTGTTTTCTTCACATATTAAAAATCCAAAAAATATAAAAATCATTAAAAATCATTAAAAATATTTTGTCTTTTATTTGATTTCATTTTTTTTACTACTTCGTAGGCCTTTGGCCAACCTGTGCTCCTCGAGTTCGACCCTGGGTGCTATACCAGGTTAAACTCATAGCTGGACCGCTATCTTCGTGCTTGATTGATTTTGTTTGTTTCGAGTGGTCTGATATTTTCTTGATTAAGTGCATCTGAGTGATTGAGGTCGCAACGAACTATTTAGTACCTTTACCTCTGTTGCTCGGGTCGCTTATCAGAATGGCGCCGTTGCCGGGGAGCACGGCTTAGTAGTTCTTTTTATCTTCGTTTTCGTTTTTGTTTTCGCGGCTTTTCGCGGTTTTTGTTTATATTTTCTTTTTGTCTTCTTCTGTTTTATTTTTATTTTCTTTTGTTTTTGTTTTTGATTGATTTTGTGTGATTATTTTATTTTGTATTTTTGCATATATACCCTTACCTTTATTTTCATTTCTTTTTCCTTATTATTTGATTATTTTTGCTGGTCTGACCACTCATCTCTTTTTCTTGCGAGGGCCCAAGGACCGCGGAGGCGACTTTCGAGGAGCCGATGCAGCCGAGGAATTCGGAGGCGGCCTCCTTCTTTACGAAGCCGCAGAAGAGAGCGAGAGGGAGAGAGTTGAGTGGGTGAGGTTAGATTAGGTTTTTATTTTCTTTTCATTATTATTGTAATAATATAGGGACTTGGACTGCTTGGACACTCTTGGACTTTCCTACCGTAGCGGGTCTGTTTCGCCGAGCACCGGTGTGCTCGGGGGACCCTTTAGGACCTTCGCGGTTTTTCACGGCTTTTTCGCGGTTTTCTTTTTCTTTTATTTCTGCCTTTTCTGGTTTTTCGCGGTTTTTGCTCGAGCCCCTAGACTTAGGATTTTCTGGTGAATGTGTCGTAATTAGTAGGATCCACACACCTAATTGCATATCTGTTCCCATAGATCGATAATTGGACCTACTTAAAATCAATAATAAAAATAACCGATTCATTTACCTCCGTAGCCTACGTGCCGCAGCCCGTCCTGTAAAGCGCTTACTCCTACCCCCGATTTGTCGGACAGAGGAGGGACGGGCCAAGACCGGACTCTTTGGCTTGGAGGTCGGTGACCGGTTAGACGGTTCTTCGCTAGAAGTTGCTTGTCTAGGACTCGGCTTTTCCCGCTGCATCATTTAGGATAGTTTATTTTCAGTCTTTACTTTTATGCGCGGATCATTTTGCATGTAGAGTGCTGGAGACAGGTACGCATTTCTGACTTTGCATGCATCATTGATTTATCGTGCATCAGCTTTTTCATCTTCTCCCCCCTGTTTTTGGACTTAATAACCAGGAGAACCGAAAGATTCGTTAGGCCTTTTGTTTGCTTTGAAAAAAATTAAAAAAAAGTGAAACCATAAAATTGGGACTGCTAAAATTATTGATCTTAAAAACCGCTCACCCTAAAAACTTTGTCTTGGGGAGAGCAACCCCCTCATTGTTTGGTTTGGATGCGCGAGAGAGTGACACGCACCCTAGGTAGAGCCCCCCGTTGCTAGTCCCGACTGATTACCGACTTTTCCGTGCGGGCCAGTCGGTTGGGTTAGCATCGGATATCCCAACAGGTCACGTAAGCACTCTGATATTCTGTGTGTTCACCAAAATAAAATCGGCAAGATAATTTGACCGAACTTTCACGGTCTTCAGCTCGCGTTGCGTTGGTGAACCGGGGGTTTGTTTTCTGATCGTAATTTTTCCAGATCTCATCCACCTTACTCGCCAGATCAAGATGATGGGTAGACGGTCTCTTAGGCAGCCTCTAGCTGCACCGCTCTCGGGCACGTCTACCTCCTCATCTAGGTTGGCTCGTGAGAGCTCAGACCCGCTCTCCGAGCCCGAGTACGATTCCACCATGTTCCCCCTCGACCCCTTTCTGATCTACCTGAGAGACACGAGCCTGAGGAGAGATTGATACATTTGACAGCACCTGAGTTGGGCTCGTTTGATTTTGCAGACGTCGACATGGTCGGAGCCGGCAGTTCAGACGATCACTCCCGTCAGCCAGAGCACTTTGTACTAGACCAGGGAGCGATCAACTCCACCCTGATCGCATCACTCGAGACAGTCCAGCAGCAGCTCCGCGATCAGGGAGCATTTATGATTGAGATGAGGAGAGAGTTGGAGAGGCTCAGAGCAGAGCGAGATGAGCAGAGCGAGCCTGAGGACGGACCTGATGCAGAGGCACGAGCCGCAGCAGCAGCAGCAGCCGCAGCAGCCGCAGCCGCCGCCGCAGCGGCAGCAGCCGCGGGAGGAGGAGGACCACCTAGACCGATGCGGGAGTTGCACAACCCCGGATCTACACTGATGCACCATTGGGTGGTGGTACCTGCTATCGTGGGGGACTTCAAGTTCCCCCCGAACACCCTGCAGATGCTTCCTCGATTCCACGGACTTGCCACTGAGGAGCCCCACCTCCACCTCCAGGAGTTTCTGATGATCTGCAGTACTGTCCACGACCGGCATGTGGACCAGGACACGATCCGGATGATAGCCTTCCCGTTTTCACTAGCAGATAGAGCAGCCACCTGGCTGAAGCATCTTGGGAGGTTTGTCTATACCTGGGAGCAGCTCCGCACCGAGTACTTGAACAAGTACTATCCACTCGGGCGGACGAATGCAGCGAGGGCCCTGATCAGCAACTTCTCCATGTTCCCCAACGAGCAGTTTCACGAGGCATGGGAGAGGTTCCGAGAGCTCCTGGACAGATGCCCGCACCATGACATCACGAAGCGAACCTTGTGCAGAGCTTCTTCAGCGGGTTGACACCAGAGCTACAGGGCCTGGTGAATGCTTCTTGCGGCGGGTCCTACTTCGCCAAGGACCACGACCAGGTCTGGGCCATCTTCGAGGAGATGGCTGAGAACTATATGGTGATGTCTCAGACCAGGTTGTATACTCGGAAGACCCAGCCACATCAGCCAGGACCCGTGTAGTACCAACGGATAGCACGGGTAGATGCAGGTCCATCCAGTTCGTCCGCAGCCGCAGCAGCACAGGCAGAGTCGTCAGCTGCGGACATGGGCATTATCAGCGAGAAGCTGGACCGCATGGAGCTGATCGAGAAGAAGCAGTGCCAGAGTATCACGCAGATGGAGCAGATGGCACAGGTTCTGAGCGACATGAAGACACAGCTCATGTGTCTCCAGGAGGCACAGACGGCTTCTCAGCCCCGTCTTCAGTCGCTAGGCGACACCGGCAGCACCAGCAGCTCGTCCCAGCGCTCCAGCACCCACGTGCAGCCTAGACAGGTCCATCTTGTACAGGCGGAGCCGTACCAGCAGCCGCAGCCCACTTACCAGTCCCCACCATCTCCAGAGATGCAGATGGTGGTCTACCAGCCGGACCAGCCTCTGGCAGTACTCCCGCCAGCCCCCTACGATGCAGAGCCGTTGATGGATGTCAACGGGATTTGGTATGACCGCCCCCAGCCTGGGATCCGACGAGACCATCCCGGATTCAGGTGGGGGAGTGGTGGTACCCAGCCCCAGCAGCAGCCGTCAGGACAGGGAGGGCAGTACTCCCAGCAGAGAGACCAGCACCAGCCGCAGCAGCAGCCCCCAGCATATCAGCAGCACCAGCCATCATCCTTCGGTCCTCGTCCCTATCAGCAGCAGGGACAGTCATGGAGACGTGAGCAGCAGGCTCACCCGGGATACCAGCAGCAGCACCCTCCATCCTACCCCTCTTACCCACCACAGCAGTTCCAGCAGCCTCATCCACAGAGAGGCCACCCGTCGGGCTCCCACGAGAGCCCCGCTTTGGATGACATCGCCCGCCTCCTCACGGACCAGCAGGCCACATTCCGACGGGAGATGGACGAGTTCCGCCAGGAGATGCGGGACCTGGTGAGAGGGAAGGCCGCCATACCAGCCCAGATAGAGCCGAATCCGAACAACCTCAAGAGGAAATCTGAGCAGGTAGTACATACTGAGTTAGCCACTCCTAGTGACCCATTTGATGATACATCTTCGGATCTATTTGATGCTGATTTTGTCACACTTAGGAGAGGTAGGACCCCAGCAGGCGGCGGCGCCTCATCTGAGCTTCACCACGAGGACATCCCAGAGGCGCCACAGGAGGAGGAGAGCGGTACTGAGGCCGCTCCAGACGATGACGGTGGCACTGAGGCCACCAAGGATGCTGATCCCACCGGCGGTACTGAGGCCGCCACTTCACCAGATACAGGAGGTGGTACTGATGCCACCCGTTCAGCCGAGCCAGCCCGCGGTACTGAGGTTGCACGACGTCTACCAGCAGCAGCAGCAGAGCCAGCCCGTGGTGGTACTGAGGCCACCAGTGTTTGTACAGATAGAGATGATGTTTTTCCTCGTATTCCTGTATCTCAGAACTCTGTTGTGAATAAAGGAAAAGGTTTACTTTCTTCTGGTCCCACTGTGGTGCATGATGTATGTGTGGATCCGGTCCTTGAACCGCTTAGACCTTTTCCTAGTCCTTCATCTGAGAAGGACCCTGTGATCCCCTTCCCTAGAGCCCTTCAGATGGGGAAGGGGAAGAAAAAAGAAAAAGATCCAAAAAAGAGAGAGCTTGAGGAGTTCAGCCAGAGCATGATTGATCGATTCCACATCCAGCTGACCCTCCAGGAGGCTTTGCAGCACATCCCCCTTCTCCAGCGATCTTTCAGAGAGAGGACTACAGTCAGGAGGAGGAGGAGGAACCACACTTCAGAGATACATGTGCTGACGAAAGCCACGTGTTTTGCGATCCAGAACCGACTGCCAGCCAAGAGGCCAGATTCCGGGGCCCCGTATGTCAGATGCCAGATCAGTGAGCAGAGGTTCGACCGTACTCTTCTAGATAGCGGATCGTCGATCAACCTTCTTCCGGCAGCCCTTCTCGACCGCTTCGAGCTGGGCACTCTTCGACAGAGCAGGACAGTCCTTCAGTTCGCTGATCGATCTGTCAAGAGGCCGAAAGGGTTATTACGAGACGTTATCGTCACGATTCAGGGCCTGAAATTCCCCGTGGACTTCGTAGTGTTGGACATGGAGATCCCTGAGTCAGTGGCCGATAACCCCATCATCCTTGGTCGTCCGTTCTTGGCCACAACCAAGGCGGTGACTGATCATGATAGCGGGAAGGTGTACTTTCGCATCCAGGGAGAGAGTATACAAATAGAGACGGTCGAGGACTACAGAGCTAGATTCAGAGCCCGCTCAGATGCGAGTACAGATTCAGAGCAGCTGACAGATGCAGAGCCAGATATCCACCAGGACTGTGATTTTGTGATCACAGATGATGAGGCAGCTTGGGCAGATCTTGAGACACAGACCACCCTCTCACTTTCAGATACAACTGATGCAGAGACGACAGCAGAGGAGAGTCTGGAGAGCACAGACCTGGTCCAGGATACCATTGAGGCAGCAGAGCCGGTCCTTGATCGCAGCACGATGATTAGTGACGGTGGTGCTGAGGCCACCTTGTTTTCCGGTGGTACTGATGCCACCACGGTTGATACAAATCCCTCAGATTCAGAGTCTGATTGGGCCGATTGCGATGATCAGATGCCAGACCTGAGTTCACCTGAGCCTACAAATGAGGAGGAGGTAGATGCAGAGCAGACCAGAGACAGTGCAGTTGAGCAGCCTTCTCCAGATCCAGTTTGCGAGAGTACGCTTTCACTTTCCCAGGCAGATTTGGCAGATTTAGCAGCTTTCACTCAGTTTCTTCCGCAGCCAGATTTACCAGCACCCAGCATTCCAGAGCTGAAGCCGCTCCCTACTTCGCTGAAGTATCGATTCCTTGCGGGCGAGCCTGAGATGTACCCAGTCATCATCTCCGCCGAGTTGACTGGAGAGCAGGAATCCCGTTTGATGGGGGTTCTTGAAAAGAACCGCAAGGAGATCGGATGGAGCGTACCAGATCTCCATGGGATTAGTCCATCAGTGTGCTCCCACCATATCTATCTCGAGGAAGGGGCGAAGCCGTCGCGTGAGTTCCAGCGGCGACTGAACCCCAACCTGCGAGAGGTCGTGATGAAGGAAATATCGAAATGGTGGGGTGCAGGTTTTATTTATCCCATTTCCGACTCCAAGTGGGTCAGCCCCTTGCATGTGGTGCCCAAGAAGACGGGCATCACGACTGTGATCAGTGAGTCGGGAGAGGAGATCGCTACACGGGTACCCACCTCTTGGAGGGTTTGTGTTGACTACAGGAGACTCAACCAAGCCACCAAGAAGGACCATTTCCCCCTGCCTTTTATTGACCAGATCATTGAGAGACTGGCAGGGAAGAGCCATTATTGCTTCCTGGATGGGTACTCGGGCTACAACCAAGTGGCCATCGCTCCTGAGGATCAGGAGAAGACCACCTTTACCTGTCCCTTCGGCACATATGCTTTTCGACGCATGCCATTTGGGCTATGCAATGCCCCTGCAACTTTTCAGAGGTGAATGCTGTTGATCTTCTCTGACATGGTAGGGGAGTGTTTGGAGGTCTTCATGGATGATTTCTCGATCTACGGCGACAGATTTGATTCTTGTCTTGACTGCCTAGATCGAGTACTCCAGCGATGTATTGAGTATCATTTGGTGCTATCTTGGGAGAAGAGTCACTTCATGGTGACTCAAGGGACGGTGCTTGGCCACATCATCTCCAACAGGGGCATGGAGGTTGATCCGGCCAAGGTTGATGTCATTAGGAAACTCGCACCGCCGTCCAATCTGAGGCAGCTAAGGTCATTCTTGGGGCACGTTGGATTTTATAGGAGGTTCATTCAGGATTTCAGCAGGATTGCCCGACCGTTGACTGACCTCTTGACGAAAGACACCGAGTTCCTTGTCGATGACAAGTGTCTTTCGTCATTCGCGACTCTCCAGCAGTGTGTCATTGAGGCTCCTGTCCTCCAGCCGCCTGATTGGTCTCTCCCATTCGAGATCATGACGGATGCCTCTGATTTTGCCGTAGGGGCAGTGCTGGGACAGAGGAGGGATGGAGTTCCATTTGCCATACACTATGCTAGACACACATTGGATTCCGCCCAGCGGAATTATACAGTCACAGAGAAGGAGATGCTAGCAGTAGTATTTGCCCTGGATAAGTTCAGATCGTATATCATCGGATCTAGAGTGACTTTGTTTACAGATCACACCGCCATCAGGTACCTCATGGCAAAGAAGGATGCCAAGGCCAGACTGACTAGATGGATCCTTCTACTCCAGGAGTTCGACATTGAGATCAAGGATAAACCTGGAGTCAAGAATGTGGTGGCGGATCATCTCTCCCGACTAGAGCAGCCTGAGGATTCTGAGCAGATTGATCCTATTAGAGATACCTTCCCAGATGAGGCGATCCTTGCTATTGCCTCACTCCCATGGTATGTCGATATTGTGAACTTTCTCGTTGCTGGGAAAGTCCCACAAGATTGACCCAGGCAGAGGCTTGAGACCTTCCTAGCGAAGGCCAAGTCTTACCATTGGGAGGATCCCATCCTTTACCACGAAGGAGGGGATAGCGTCTGGCGTCGGTGTATTCCTCAGGAGGAACACCATAGCGTCCTCACTTACTGCCACAAGCTTGAGGCAGGAGGACATCATTTTGGGAGGAGAACGGCACAGAAAGTGCTCCAATCCGGCTTGTGGTGGCCTACCCTCTTCAAGGACTCAGATGAGTTCGTGAAGAGGTGTACTGACTGTCAGAGGATGGGCACTTGTGGACAGCGTGATATGATGCCGATGCAGCCCATTCACTTCTGTGAGGTTTTTGACGCATGGGGCATCGATTTCATGGGTCCATTCCCTAAGAGTCAGGGATTTGAGTACATTCTGTTGGCCGTAGACTATGTGAGTCGTTGGGTGGAGGCTATCCCCGCCCGAGCCGCTGATGCGAGGACAGTTTGTAGATTTTTAAGGAAGCATATCATCACGCGGTTCGGGGTTCCACGAGTTCTGATTTCTGATGGGGGGTCTCACTTCATCAACGACCAGGTGAAGGCACTTGCTAGCGAGTTCGGCATCGACCATCGTGTTGCTACACCTTACCATCCACAGAAGAATGGTCTAGCCGAAGTGTTGAATAGGGAGATCAAGACTATTCTGCAGAAAGTCGTCCGCCCTGACCGAAAGGATTGGTCACAGCTTTTGGACTCGATCTTGTGGGCATATAGGACGTCTTTCAAGACACCTTTGGGCACATCTCCCTTTCGCCTCGTATATGGCAAGCCATGCCATTTACCTATTGAGCTGAGGCACAAGTCACTTTGGGCAGTTACAGACATACTTATGGATCCAGATGGTATAGGAGACCAGAGGAGGGCAGAGCTAGCTGCCCTGGAAGAGCTTAGAGATGCAGCTTTCTCAAGCAGCCTACATTATAAGGAGAAAGTCAAGGAGTGGCATGATTCTCATATTAGCCACAAACATTTTGAGATTGGACAGAGAGTATGGCTGTTTGATGCGAGGCTTAAATTATTTCCAGGGAAGCTACAGAGCAAATGGAAAGGACCTTATCTGGTTCGAAAGGTACACGACAATGGTAGTATCGACATATCCGAGTTGTCTTCTGAGAGTACCTTTCGAGTGAACGGCCAGCGGCTCAAGCCATTTCTAGATCATGAGCCGCGGGTCATTGATATTGCCCCTATTCATTTTGCGTGAGATGTGGTCTTTGACTCACATCTAATGCATCTCGCGCCTGAGTTTCACTGATCTTCCGCTGTATATAGATCCAGATGTCCATATCACCACATTCCTTAGTCCCACATCCCCTTCCCCATCTTGTGATTATGTTATACTTAGGGTGCACTTTACCCTAAGTATAGGGGGGATGTGAGACCTTTTGGGTATTTCTTTTGTTTCTGTCTGCCCCTGTTTTGCTGCCTATACTTAGGGATACTTCACCCTAAGTATAGGGGGGGTAGACCCTGTACATTCTCCACTCGGTTTTCCCTTCGTGTACAGCCTACTATACTTAGGATTACTTGATCCTAAGTATAGGGGGAAGACCTGAGTCCCTTTTGACTTTTCACTTCCTTTTTGTATATCCTTTCTTTTCACTTCCCTATACATAGCACGAGTTATGTCTTCTTCATCGCTCTTGACTCTGAGGACATCGTTCGAGCTAAGTATAGGGGGTGTGTATATATTTCATATATACTTTAGCCATAACTCGTACTTTGTGTGAGTGTGTTAATAAATAAAATGGCTAAAAACCACAAAAAATTAAAAATTTTTCATGTACATAATCTTCTTTTATTTGCACATACATAGCTAGTGTACAAATTATTTTTGTAAAAATGATTTCAAAAATCTTTTGTGTAAAGCTTGTGTAAATATTTTTGTATCAAAATTATGTATATAGTACAAAATTTTTCCAAAATGTTTTGAAAACCAAAAGTTTGCAAAAATCTTGTGTAAATTTGTGTAAATACCTTTTTGCAAAACTTGCACTTCATGCATCATCCATCCATGATTTCAAAACATTTTTCAAAAATTTTGCATGATTGTAAAATATTGTGTAAATAAGCATCTTTTTGTACATATGTATATAGTTTTTCTGGGTGATAGTTGACATTTAAACTAGCCTGGAATCAAATTGAGAAATGGAGCTTGATCAAGATCTTAATCCACCTAACTTCTAAGAGGAACCTTATAGGGCTTAGGTTTAAGGCTTTTCAGGTCCATGGTGACTTAATTCTTTGAGTACACTAGGCTATGATCACAGGTCATCTCAATGAGCCTAAGTAGAGCACTTAACAACAACACGTGACTCATATAGATTATGGTTTTACTTGGACACCAGCACTATGCACCGAGCTCTCTACGGATGAGGTGGTGAGGAGGCAGTCTTCCTTGACTTGGGGTAGCATATGAGGGTAGTACTTCTAGGCGGAACCTCTCTTCTTCTTATAGTGAAGGAAGTGCATCTCAACTTGGTCTGGTTGCCATGAGGTCTAACGACAGGAGTTGTGGGTTGCAATAAAGCTTCAAAAGAGGGATAGTCTACTGGCTCAAGAGGAAAAACTCCTTGTATATATGCTGCACATGTACATGTTGTATAGATGCACTCGAAAAAAAATGTGAAAAAAGAAAAGAACTCCAAAAAAGTGGTGGGTCTGAGAGAAAATGATAATCCCACCGGAGTATGTATATAAGTGCAATAAGCAAAGCTTGGTTTCATGATCCACCTGTTGTAGCATGCAGCAGGGAGACTTGGCTACACTGGTCAAGCTCCCAAGGGTACTTGGCTACACTGGCCTTGACCCATTCTCTTCTTCCCCCTCTTCTTGAGCCGGTTGAACTTGAACTTAGAAGGGAATACCCCGCTCCTCGAGGAAAGAGTGGCCAGATTGAGGTCATAGAGTTACCTTGTTAGGGATGGTTGTCAAGTTGCCATTTCTGAGGTGGAGAGCTTAGACTTCACATTCACAGGACAAGGAAAGATTCATGGTCTTCAGGGTTTGTGATTGATGACTTGTTCTGATCTGGAGCATTGAGGAGTATTGGTTATAGATTGGTGGAACTTAGAGGCTGTTAGGTTTTAAGCTTAAGTCTAAATAAGGTTCTGACACATTAATAATCCAAAGATCTGATTGAGCTCCATACCTCAATTTAATGAAGGCAAGTTTAATAATCAACCTTGATCCATGTACATCCTCTTTTTCTTTTTCTTTCTTTCTTGTTCACTTCTTTTTCAAATAAGTGTTTGCTAAGGGACTAGCAAAGTTAAGTATAGGGGGGTGATGAATACCCATTCATCACTCTTTATTCTTATATTTTAGCTACAAAAACCTTTGCAAATGCATGTAGATATGTGTAAATAGGAATAATTAGCAAAAGCATGCATTGTGTAAAAACCTATAATTAGCATGTTTTTGTGCAAAAATAAAAGAATAAAGATTAAAAAGGAAAAGAGGGAAATATTTAGAATAAATATTGAGCAACCTAACCCAAGGGAGGGCTCAGCATGGGCCTGACCGCATAAAAGCCAAAGTAGAGGGAGATAGGGGCTCATGTGTAAATATTGGTGTAAATAAATAAAACTATATTTTCCTCACCCAAAAATATGCTTGTACATATTTGTATATATTTAGAAAATATTAAAAACAAAATAAAAATTTGAAAATCAAAAAGTTCAAAAATGCCCTTTCACCATGTACATAGACCATACTCCTATATTTATTCAACCTTGTAAATAAATAAAATCATTTTCTAAACTTTTTGTAAATATTCTAGGTTATATATTGTAAATAAATAAAATGAAAAGAATCAAAACAAAAATCAAATAAAAATTACAAAATTCAAAACACAAAAATACATTGTATATATATCATGTGTATAGATGTATATATCTATTTATTTTACCTATATACATAAATAATAAAAACCAAATAAAAATACTCTTTTATTCCTTACTTTATAATGTAAATAAATAAAATATAAAATAGGAATAAAATTGTACAAAAATAATAATTAAAAAATCAAAAATCAAAACTCTATGTATATTGTATATACCTATATATAGTACATATTATGTATATAGCCTTTTTTTTATTTCCAAAAATTAATTAAAAATCACCAAAAAATAGAAAAAAAATAAAATAAAAATAGTTTGTGTTTTGAGTTTTTACAAAATCGGGCCCTAGCTACCTTGAATTTAAGCCTTAAAATCCGGCCACGTGGCCCATCCTCATTGGGTCCTGGGGATGTTGACCGCCCGGTCAACTGGCCCCCCCAGGACCACCTCCCACGGGTTTGAGCGGCCAACCCGACTTCTCCATTTAATACCCGCTCAACCCGATCACCAACCCGCCAACCCCCGGGTCCGAATCGTCCTCCTTGCATCCGGCATCCTCGCCGGAGCCGCTCCCATGGGATCCGCGCGCTCCTGAGCTTGCCCGGACCCCCTCTTTTCGGACCCCTAGCCATATAAATCGTGAGCTCAGCCGCCTTCCTGCGTCATCTTTGGCTCTCCATTCTTCGTCCCGTGACCTCCACAGCTACCCCCGAGGTGACAGCTCTAGGTTGGCCGTGTCGCAGCGAGGAGAGAGTGGCCGGACCACTGATCCGGCGAGTAGCTCCGTCGTAGCTCCGCCATTGTTGCGAGCTCTGAGCCTCGGGCCCAGACGACCCTCGAGGCTACGACCGGGAGCTTCCCCAGCTCCAGCCCAGTCTACTTCACCACCCAGGTAATCCCTTAGCTTCGCCCTTTCCTTCAATTTCCATTTTGCCCCAATTCGTGCCGCCGCCATTTTTTGTCGATTCCGACCATCTCGCGCACCCATTCGATCATCGGAATCCATATTCATCTCCGCCTTCCCTCCGCGCACCTTCTCCATACCCCCGTCCAACCCAGCTCGCACAGGAGCTGGGGTTCGAGCTCTTCCGTCCATCGCTTCGCCGGAGCTCGCCCATCTCGCCCCACCGGTCACCTCCACGACGCCTAACCGGGTCGAGGCACTTTGCCCTCGACCCGCGAATCTCCTGGTTCCCTTTGCAGGTCATTGCGAGCCCATCTGAGGGCTCGAGTCTTCCGGGCCAGGAGCTTCTCCTCCGCCGACCTTGCCGGAGCCCTCCAGGGCTCGGCTGGGCCATCGGAGCCGACCATCAGCTGCGGAGCTTCATCGCGGACCTTCTCCGATCTCCAGAGGCAGCAGGGGAGGATCCCAGTGCTCGCACGAGGCCGGCGAAACTCGCCGGCCAATTGTTCTTCCAGGATCCTCGCCGACCGTCAGATCGACCTCGGCGCTCCAGGCTACATCGTGTCCATCCATCCACGGAGCTGCAGTCACCGTCCGATCATCCAGAGGGGCGATCTTGACCATCCGAGCAGAAAGAGAGGCACCAACCATCCGTGTCCGTCAGATCTGCCACGTGCCTTCTCCTCAGACGTCGATCAGGCCAACGTGCGAAAGGTTAAAAGGCGCCCTCGTCCAGACCCGTCAGATCAGCCACGCGTCAATCATCCGGCCTCGACGTTAAATAAAGGGGTAAATTGTCTTAGGCCCCCTTTGCTTTTGTGATTTTAGTTTTAGTCCTGTAAATATTTAATTTCGTTGTTTAGTTTGAGGTTAATTTGCACAATGGACCACGAGCTTTAGTTTATTTGCACTTATACCCCTGTCTGTGTGAGCCACGTGCTTCATCACGTGTATTTGTGGGTTATTTGCATCATACACCCCTGTAGTTCTGGATGTTTATGAATGAATGAAATCTTTTTAGTATTTGCATCTATGCCCCTGTGAACGTTTTAATTTCGCATGTGCGTCTATTTGTGGGTAATTTGCAGCATAGCCCCCTGGACTTTTGGTACGAGTTACCAATAGGTCCTCGGGACTTGTTTTCTTCACAGATAGGTCCCTGAGTGCCCCAGGCACGCGCCGCGCGCGTGACTTGCTGGGTTAATTGCACCTGGACCCCCAGAACTTAGGGTATTTGCACTTCAGTCCTTGTGCACAGTGCCCTCTTGTGATTTTTGAATAAAATATCAAATCACCTCCAAATTCGATGAAAATTTGACACATGGCTCTTGCCATGTTGTAGGATTTTTGAGAATTTTTGAGGACATTTCTGAGTTTATTTGTTTGTTTTTAAAAATTCGAAAATCATCATTTTTGCTACTGTCTAGAGTTAAAAATCCAAAAAAAATATAAAAACCCCCTTAAAAATTCCATAAAAATTAGGTACTGTTTATTTTGTGTTCCTTTATTTTCTAGCCAATTTTAGCTATTTTTCACTGCTTAAAAACCATAAAAACTTAAAAACACGTAAAAACCCATAAAAATTCTATTAAATGATCTAAAAACCCAAAAACAATAATTTTGGTACTCAAATTTTCCTTGTTTTACCTAGTTTACAGGAAAAATACCTCCAGGCCCTTTTGAGGTTCTTAGATATTTTATCTAGGGACTTTAGGTTTGGCTGGACAGTACCTTGTTTCTTTGCTAATGTTTGATTTTTAGAAAATAAAATATACATCAGAAAATTATCAAAAATTAACCAAAAACACTAAAAACATTAAAAACAGAAAAATATTTTTGTTTTTATTTTTGCTTGATTTTTGACACATTAAATAATTAGCCAAAGTGTGCTTGCTTTTGTGTTTCTTTTGTTTTCTTCACATATTAAAAATCCAAAAAATATAAAAATCATTAAAAAGCATTAAAAATATTTTGTCTTTTATTTGATTTCATTTTTTTTACTACTTCGTAGGCCTTTGGCCAACCCGTGCTCCTCGAGTTCGACCCTGGGTGCTATACCAGGTTAAACTCATAGCTGGACCGCTATCTTCGTGCTTGATTGATTTTGTTTGTTTCGAGTGGTCTGATATTTTCTTGATTAAGTGCATCTGAGTGATTGAGGTCGCAACGACCTATTTAGTACCTTTACCTCTGTTGCTCGGGTCGCTTATCAGCAATACAAACCCCGAATTCACCTACTCAACGCGAGCTGAAGACCATAAGAGTTCGGTCAATTATCTTATCAGTTTTTATTAGGTGATCAAGTCAAGATAACAGAGCGGTTACGTGACCTGTTGGGAATCCGATTCCCCAAGGAGACTAGCCCGATACCGAACTAGATCTTTCCCAGCCAGTACAAGCAGCAGACCGTTTACTGGCTACCTGATCGGCTCGCTCTGTTAAGGATATTGTGGCTCGCTTTACCGGAGACTGGAGCGATCCTCACTGGAGAACGACTAGCCCAGAAGCAGTAGTCTGAAAGGGGTCCAGATGTGTCTCTATCTTAGGGTGCGGGTCACTCTCTCGCACATGCAAACCAGACAAGGAAGGGGTTGCGCTCCCCAAGACAAATTTTTCTGGTGAGTGTCTTTTAGGGTCAAGTTGAGTTAGCAGTCTCAATTTTATGGTTTTGATTTTTAGGTATTTTTTAATAAAACATTCGCCTAATGAATTTTTCGGTTCTCTTGGTTATTTAAGTCCGAAAACGGGGGGAGAAGTCGAAAAAGCCGATGCGTGTGAAATCAACGATGCATGCACGAGATAGAAGGCGTACTTGACTCCAGCAGTCTACATGCAATATGATTCGCGCATAATTGAAAGACAGAATTAAAACTACCTAAATGATGCAAGCAGAAACCCAGGCCCTAACAAGCAGCTCTACTCGAAAGAACAATAACTAAATGGTCAATCAGGAGGGGTCGGTGTCCGGTCTCGGATGTCGATCGGTGCCCGCCACAACGGGTCCTGTCAGCGTTGTATACGACCTCTAGCGGTGCGGGACCCCTCAAGTGACCAAGTAGTCTTTTTATTAAGTTTTTATTTTGGTCCAATTAACGGTCTATAGGTACATGCAAATTTATTAGGTGTTTGGATCCTATTTATTACGGCGCAATCAAGCAAAAATCCTAAGCTAAGGCTGAAATCCGCGAGAAACAAAGGCAGTAAATAAACGACAAAAACCGCGTAAAAACCGCGAAAAAGCCGATGGGGTCCCCTGAGCACACCGGTGCTCGGCAAAATAGACTCCGAGAGTATAAGTGTCTGAGGTCTCTGGTCCATGTATTATTACAACAGTTTAATTGTTGAAAATAAAACTAAGCTACTACTACACTACTCCCGCACTCATGTTGCCTCCTCGCGCTCTCCTGCGGCTCCGTGCAGAAGGGAGCCGCCTCCGATTCCCGTGGTTGCGTTGGCTCCTCGAGAGGAGCTGCCTCGATCCTCGGGCCCTCGCAAGTAAACAATAAGAGTGTGACAAACCAGATAAACAAAGCAAGTAACTAAAACAGGGTATATGTGTAAAAATGTGAAATAAAAATAAACACTCAAAACAACCAAAAACAAAATAAAAGAAAATAAAAGAAAATGAGAATAAAAGAAAAACAAAAAGCTGCAAAAAGCCGCGGACGGAGAAAAAGCCGCAGAAAGCCGTGAAAATAAAAAGAAAACAAAACGAAAATAAAACCGACTACTAAGCCGTGCTCCCCGGCAACGGCGTCATTCTGATGAGTCACCCGATGGACTAAGGTAAATATATCACTAAGGTCGTTGCGACCTCAGTCACTCGAGAAGCGGCTCGATCAAGAAAGATAAAAGCAGACCACCAAAATCAGAGTAAATCAATCAAAAATAAGATAGTGGCCCTGGCTATGAGATTAGCCTGGTGTAGCACCCAAGATCGGACTAAAGGAGCACCAGTTGGCCTCGCCGCCTACGAAGTAGTCAAAAAGAAAATAGAACAAAAACAAGTATTTTTGGTGGTTTTTTAATTATTTTTATATTTTTTTGGATTTTTAATAATGGTGGAAAATAAGAAAAAGACAAATAAAAGCAACTTCAACAATTTATTTAATCACTCAAGAAGACTCCAAAAATTCAAACAAAAATATTTTTATGTTTTTTAGGTTTTTTAGTGTTTTTGGTGAATTTTTGAGATTTTTATGATTTTTATGGAATTTTCTAAAAATCAAAAAGGGTGAAAACAATTAGCTACTCTCCAGTCAGGCTTGAAAGATCAATTTAAAATATCAAATTGATCTGTAAAAGCCTGAAGGTAATTTTTATGAAAAATAGAAACATCAAAGAAAATTCAGAAAAAGAGTTTATTATTTTATTGAGTTCTCTATATTTTTCTAGAATTTTGTAAGTTTTTAAGTGTTTTTTAATTTTTAAGATTTTTATAAGTCCAAAAAAACAAAAATTGGACAGAAAATAAAACACCACAAAACTAATAAAACCTAATTTTTGTAGAATTTTTCAAAGAGTTTTATATTTTTTTATGATTTTCTAATCCGGACAGACACAAAAACGACTGTTTTTGAATTTTTAAAAATAGCAAAACACCTCAAAAATGTATCAAATTTTTGATGAATATTTTACACAGTGGGAGGAGCCACATATCTAATTTTCACGCGATTTAGACTTAGTTTGATATTTTATTTAAATAGCACAAGGTCTCACAGTGCACAGGGACCTATACGTAATAAAAAGTATATCCAGGGGCTTAATCTTAACTAATCCAGAAAGTTTGGGGTCCCTCATGCAAAAACTCCAAGTTCTCACACGCGACGCACGTATACGGAGCACGGAGGGATCTATGTGTAAGAAATCTTAGTTTCAGGGGCTTATTAGCAACACGTGCTAAAAGCCCAGGGAACAAAGTGCAAATTACCCAGACAAATCAGCACATGTCGAATAAAAACATTCACAGGGGCATGGATGCAAATATCAGAAAATAAACTTCCATTCCATAACACCTAGAAAGTACGAGCCCATACAATGCAAATTGTCCAAAAAACACGTGACGACGCACGTGTATCACACGAGCAGGGACGAAAATGTAAATACCAGAAATGTTAAGGTCCTAAGTGCAATATGTCCAAGAGCTAAAGTTTATTTATTAAACTAAACTAGAACAACAAGAAACTGCAAGGGTGCGGGTGCAATTACCCAGCCGAGGCGCGTGACGGTGCACGGGAGGTGTCATATGTCGAGGTAGGGTTGGCTGCGGATGTGCGGCTCTGGTGCAGCTTCCTGGATGATCCAACGGTGGAGGCGATCGGGCGAATGTGGGCGGCGTGTGTCCGTCAGACCACGATCTGACGGTCTGACACTGCAGAGGATGGACGGCGAGGATATAATCTGGAGCAGCAAGTGAATCCGACGGCTGGCGATAGATGAGGAAGAACTCCTCCTGGCTGAGGTTCCCCGGCTCACCGGAGACGATCCAGCAAGCCGATGAACGATCGGGGAGGGTGGTCCTGCTCGCGATGGTGGTCCGCGTCGGGTGGTCACCTACGGTGGAGCATCCAATGGCCAGATCGTCCGGCGAGGGACGAGCAACCTGGAGGAGCTCCGACGAAGGTCTGAAAGCTCGACCAAGGGGGTGTAGCTCCACTTTATTTGCCTGCAAAAGAAAGGTCTCGCTCGGAGGAGTGTTCCGGCAGTGGTTATTTGCAAATACTATGAAAGAAGCGACGTGGGGGAGGATGAGGGCTCCGGCGAAGATGGCGGAAGGAGCCCAGCTCGATTCTGGCCCGGGTGGCCAAAACCGAGGTGATCAGATCGTGGAAGAAGGATGGTGATGAGTTGGCGAGTGTATCGGTATGGGTAGGGGGGATTGGTGGAGCTCCGGCCACTAGGGCGGAGCTAGCAGAGCGAAAAGACAAAAATCGAAACAGACGATGAACAGAAGGGTACCGGGTCTACCTGATGACGGGAGCCGATTGGGGATGAGCTCAGGAAGCTCTGGGTCGTAGCCTCGAAGGGACGTCGAGGCCCGAGGCCCAGGCGCACCTCGCGGCGGCGCACGGCGGCAAGAGTCGCCGGGTCGATAGTTGGAGGCTCTCTCTCCTCACTTCGACACCTCCCTCGCATAGCTGTCACTCTGGGGAGTAAGGTAGAGCTCCTCGTAGCCAAGGATGGAGTGAAATGGCGACCGGAGTTTGAGCTATATAGCAGCCCAGGTCCGATAAGATGGGGATCGGGCGAGCAATCCAAGGAACGGATCCCTAAAAGGAGAAGCACGCGAGGATCATGGATCATTCCTTGGCAATCGGAGCCTTGGGTTTGAGGTATTTGGTGCTCGGATCGTGGCGCTAAAATTGGGAGAAATCGGGTCAGGCGCACGGATCCGCTTGAAAGGGGTCCATGGGGGAGAGTTGACCGAGGGTCAACAATCCCCCGTGGACCAATCAAAGGCCAGCTTTTATTAATTATTTGAAAATTCATTTAAAAATAATAAATGACTTATTTTCGAAAAACATGAAAATTATTTATTTATTTACAAATTATTTTTTGTGATTTTTATTTAATTTTTTTGAAATATAATTTAGGTATTTACAAAATATTTTTATTATATATAGGTATATACACATGAATTTTTTATTTTTTATTTTTAATTATTTTTTTTATATAATTTATTCCAATTTTATATTTTATTTATTTATAACATAAAATTTGGAATAATAGAGTATTTTTATTTTATTTTTTTAATTATTTACAAGGGTGAAATAAATACCCTTATTTACATACATACATGGTATATATACAAGGTGGTTTTTGGTTTTTATTTTATTTCTTTTTATTTTATTTTGATTTTTCTGATTTTTATTTTTTTTATTTACACCATGAAATGTGGAATTTGAAAATATTTTTATGGGATTTTAGTTATTTATTTACAAGAGGAAAATAAACAGATGTGTGGTTTTATACACATGGTCTATGTATAAAGAAGAAGGAAATTTTAATTATTTTTATTTTTATTTTATTTTTCCCATTTTTATTTTGATTTTATATTTAAAAATATATATAAATAAATACACACCCATTTTTATTTTGAATAAGAGGGAAATAATCTTTATTTATTTACATGTATATGTACAAACACATGAGCTTCCCTATCTCTCTCTACTTGGATTCTTTTGCGGTCAGGCCCATGCTGAGCCCTCCCTTGGGATTAGATCGCTCAATATTTATTCTAAATATCTCCTTCATTTTCTTTTATTTCTTTATTCTTTTATTTATGCACAAAAACATGCTAATTATGCATATTTACACAATGCATGCAAGATGATAATTATTGCTATTTACAAATATCTACATGTGTTTTGCATAGGTTTTGTAGCTAAAATAAAAGAATAAAGTGTGATGAATGGGTATTCATCACGCCCCTCTACCTTTCATTTAATCTCTCGCATACCCATAACTTCCCATATATATAAGTATACCCTTATTATAGTATAATGAATACTATAGTAATAAAATCCGTATAGAATAAAATACAGAATAAAAATAAAATAAAAATGTATTAGTGGACATTATATCATACTCTATACAATATTACAAGAGATTTGCAAAATATAATCATTTTTATATTTTTCATAATTCAAAACAAATACAAAAATACATACGCATTTCTAAAATCGATAAAAAATACAAATACACATCTAAATTCTCTAAAAAAATACATTAGCTATATTTTACTATATTCTAAATAGTAAATAAAAAATTGAAAAACAAGTATTAAAACTCTTAAAAATATAAAAATACATAAAAATATTTAAAAACATAAGTAGTTCATAAAAAATCCTAAAAATATTTACAATATCTTATTTTAAAGGTATTATCACTTTTTATAATAAAAATAAAATCCAGAATATTTCCTACTGTTTTCGATTCTTGAAATCCAGAATATGTTACAATGTTACTTAAAAGCATTGTTTTTTCACTTTAAATCCATTTAAAAATCTAAATAAAATATAAAAACTAACTAAAAATAACTAAAATAGTTAAATAAATATAAAACTTAAAAAATATTAAAAGGAAAAAATCAAATATGAAAATACAAAACCCGCACCGATCCTTCTCTTTACATATAGGTATATAAAATATATTTAAACAATATGAAACTTAAAGTAAACTAAAAATCTTAAACTACAATTTAAAATCTCTAAAATTTTAGAAGATCATATAATATTACTATTTACCTTAGTTCATATAGCTTGCTTACCTGAGTTCGACACTCCCGTACTTAACTTATACACAAGTTTAGGAGTCTAAATAATACACAATCACAACGATGTTGTCCTTTTAGACGATAGTCCGATCATTATTTTAGCCACATGATCATCCGAAGGAGAATCAATCACAATCGGTTACTACTTTTGAGAGAGGTAAGTGCACCCACATGTTTTGAACTATCACAAGGATGTCATCAGAATTATTTCTATTTGCATATGAGGAAAAATAGTGTGTGCGATATTAGAAGAATATAATTTCTCTTCTACATCAAGGGGTAAGTGGGAAATCAGTTTTTGGAAAAATAATATCACCTCTTTCTCGAACTAAAGATCATTCTTGAATATCACTTGACGATATTGATTTTTCTTCGATCTAACTCTTTAGATCTACAATGCACCGGCCTCAATGATCCAACTTTTTAGATCATAGTTGTATGATATCAAGATGGCCATGGTACATAACCTCAATTATACTGAGAGACATTTCATTAAATACAAATACAAAATTCAATTCATATGAAGAAATAAACAAGTTTTATTTCATTAATTGGTATCTGAGATCTTACAAATACAATAGGTTGTTAAGAGATTCATTTAGGCGTGTGACCAACAAGTTCTCATGACCAATTTTCCTCACTAACAATCCATGAACTTAAGCATGGGATATTACAAATGGTATTAGATAGGGTTTCCTATGATAGTGCGAAAGGACTACCTAAGAGGAGGAAAATGCTACATGGCATGTGAAGCTGCCACTATCACTGGGAATAAGTGATGAGACATACTGCAATGAGGATGTTGCGAATACAAATGAGATAGATTGTAACAACCCAAAAATATTCCAACATCGTTAACTCACCAAATGTGACATTATGTTATAAGTGGTGAGGACTACTACATGATAACATATGCGTAAGTGTTTTAATTGGTTGTCAATGGGTTGAATCAGGTCCAACCCAACAAATTGCTCGGTCAATTTTCCTCGATAATGGTAGGGTACCTAAACTTGAAAAGTAACACACACACGTGCGCGCGCGCGCACACACACACACACACACACACACACACACACACACACACATATATATATATATATATATATAGAGAGAGAGAGAGAGAGAGAGGATTGATCCTGTGAGATGGGATTTTGTGAGATGGTGAGATGGAAATTCTATACCACTTTCAATCAGGAGAGAGAAAACCGGGATAGAGAAGACGTAATCTAGTGGTCTAGAATTTCACATCTCACCATCTCACAAAAATCCCATCTTACAGCATCGTCCCTATATATATATATATATAGAGGAGTGATCCTATGAGAGCAAAAAGTTGTGAGAGAATGAGAGGAATGATTCTGGACCATATGATTATGTTTTCTCTCTCCTGGTCTTCTCTCTCCTGAGTGAATCATGTGGTCCAGAATCACCCATCTCATGCTCTTACAATTTTTTGCTCTCATAGGATCACTCCTATATATATATATATATATATAGAGAGAGAGAGAGAGAGAGAGAGAGAGAAGGGAGTATGCTCCCTAGTTGTAGCCAACTTACATGCTCCCTCCCCTTTTCCCTATATTTTTTTTATTAATCTGAAATGAAACCTATTGGAATTTAGATCACAATTTGTCACCATGGTGTCATTCAAAATTCAACTCAATTCGAGACTTCTATCCACTCCATCAAGACTGTCAAATTTAAAGGTCTCAGAATTGCTGAAATTGACCCCCTTCAGATGGAGGTCATAGGAGTCTCTATTTCTGACGAAATTGGAACGACATGTTAAGGGAATATAGTGATGAATTTACATAGTTTTTATTTCCAAAAAATATAAATAGAGGGAAAATAGGGGTGGAAGTAACCAATTGGCTACACCTAGGGAGTAGCCTCATTTAACCCACATACATACATACATACGTACGTACGTACATACGTACATACATACATGCATACATACATACATACATACATACATATATATATATATATATGAGGATGGGGAGTATGCACCCTGGTGCATGTAATTTTACAAGCACCGAGGCTTATATCTCCCACATTTTTTATTTTTTGGAAAAATATCACCATGTATATTCATCTATATGTCCGTCCAATATGTCATTCGAATTTCGTCAGAAATAGAGTCTCATATGCCCTCCATCTATAACAGCTCGATTACAGCAATTCTAAGACCGTTAAAATTATCCGTTCTAGATGGAGGGCATAGGAGTCTCTGTTTTTGGCGAAATTCAAATGACATATTGGAGGGATATATATATGAATATGTACGGTGATATTTTTCCAAAAAAATAAAAAATATAGGAGATATAAGCCCGTGTGTGTGTATGAATTACATACCTATCAAACTCATCCTCATCCGATGATCGTGGCTATTTTATCTGAAATGTCTAAAAAATGACGTTGTAAGACTTCTGAACTAAATAAAATAGTTCCGAAAATTGGATTAAAATGCAAATTGATAGGTATGTAAAACATTATTTATAAACTCAATATATTTTGTGGACTTTTATAGTGATTAAAAGGACAAAAGGCTAAACCGCCCCTGTGGGTAAACCCACAGCAACAAGTTCATGCAACTAGGAAGAAAAAAGAAAACTTGCACAACGCTTCACTGATGTTGTAGACGATTCAACTCACGTTCATATTAAAATGATGATATGTACTTTAGGTTCTAAATATTTTATGATCGTAGCTGCTGTTATCAAGAAAATAAATATTTATAGTCCCACTTCCCTGCGGCCGCGCGCCACCCGGTTTCTCACGGCAAGCGCGTTGACATTGGATCTCAATATGAAATTGCAACGAATCAGCAGCGATTACGTTGCTGACTTCAGAATACGTAATTGCTAAGAACACACGGTAAGGCACTGGCATGCCATTCCCACCTTCTTCTTCTTCTCGCAAAACTACAGCGTCGCATATATAAGTCTTACATAGAAAATTCGGTATTTTACATCGTTCCTGACCCATAACAGATATGCCACAGCCTCAAGGAGACAACTCACCATCTGTGTATCCAGGCGACGTGGAGCTTGAAGCCGCTCCCCAGCCGCGTCATCGACGTTGCCAGTTTCTGGGAGAACGTCTGAGGCACCTGTTCAGATCATCCACGAGCTGCCTCTGCGGGATCCCACGTTGCCTATGCATCCTATTTATGTTGCTTATTCCCGTGGGAATAGTCGGAGGCTTCGTATTGCTGTTCGTGTGGATCGGCATGAGCGCCCACAAGCCACACGTCTACGTGAACAACGCCTTCCTCACCGACTTCAACTTGACTCGTGTTGCCAACCCACAGAGCTACAACCTCGACTTCAACCTCACGGTCGATATCGGCCTTAGAAACAGTAATAGGCGGCATACGCTGTGCTACCGCGGGATCGAATCCAGCGCGTACTACGACGGCCAGAGGCTGACGTGGATTCTGCTCCCGGATTTCTGCCAGAATAGCAAGACGAGCAGCACCGTGAGTGCTGTCTTCGCGGGAAGCACTACCGTTGAGCTTGAGCAGTCCGCGGTGGGGTTCTTAGAGAATGAGAGGAAGACGGGGTCTTTGGCCATGGAGGTCATCGTGAACGGAGATATCAGGGCGAGGCTGGAAACTGTGAAGTGGAAATACAAGACCGACGTTAATCACGTATGCAAGATCGACGTGCCGTTGCTCGTGAATGGTACGTCGACGAACAGAGGTGCCTTCTCCGCCGTTGATTGCGTGGATGTGACTCCACCACCCTCTACTCCATGAGGTTTCGGTAAGAGAATGACGTAGTCGCACGCGTACATATAAAGTTATGTTCATACTTTTGAGTATGTGCCGGATCTTCTTCTTTTTTTTTATCAATAGATTCCTTGATTAAATTGTGGTTATTTCTTATCTCCTGGTTGTTTCAAGTTTGTACTGATATGCTTATTTGGCGATGCTTATAGAGAGAGACACCCTACCCATAAGTGAATTAACATCAAGGTGTTAGGAAGTAGATAAAGTCTATAGATATTTCGCATATCCATAAAAAAGGTCTGATGTTGAAAGTGGTTTTTAGAATTTTCAATCAAAATATATCCGCCAATGTCCGGTTCGACCGGTGAACCAGACATAGACCGGTCCGGTTAACCGGTTTGTACCGGTTAGATTTGAATATTCAAATTTTAGTTAACTCATTCGGTTCAACCTATTTTTTGACCGAATTTAACCAGGTTCGACTGAAGTTGAACTGCATTTAATTATTTTAAAAAATCCTAATGGTGGAAGTTAGAACCCATCACCTTTGATTGCCTATTTCAAACTCCTACCCAGCTACATTAATACATTTTTTGCATATATTGGATTTTAAATATAAATAAACTACTATTATGTTATAGAGCAACTAGTACAAATAATATATATGTTATGTATGACATTTGATGGTGTATACGAAAAATATTTTATGTATAGTGTGAAATATATACATTGTCTATGTATTTTATTTATATTTCAAGTATATTTAAGTGTATATTATATATATTTTTATTTCATTTCGATTTGATTAGACGGTTTAACCACTTCTTTCTCACCGGTCCGGTTTAATCCGGTTTTAAATAATGATGATGTCATCATCCGGTTGAACCGGTTTGATTACATGGTTCAACCTGATCCAACCATTTTGATAAGGTTTCCGATTCGGTGTCTAGTTCGGTTTCAAAAACATTGGTTAAAATACCTCCTAAGAAATCTTCAATTGTAAAGCAACAAGAATACGCCATAAATACAACAATCATCAAAGTCTACCAAAATTCCCATTCTCTAGGGTTAACCTCTCCTCTCTTCTTATAGTAATTGTAAGATATGTTCTCATATAAGTTAATGTTTATAAAAAAGTTTCAAGATCTTGATTACAAAAATGTATAAGTTTCAATTTTTTTTCTCGAGTGTTTATATGTAATCACTCTCTCAAAGCTCATTATTACCATTCATGACTTTTTTTGTCTCGACACATTCGATGTCAAAATTTTATCATATATTTATATTCATATTTATATTTTAAAATAGTTTCCTTAAAAAATCTGGTTTGACTTTTGCAGACAACTCTTCATCGCTATATATTTAATCTCCACACCTCCTCCACGGCATCCTCACCTCACCTCATCCCCTCATCTCATCGTTATGCAGCCAAAATGGAAGGCAGAAAAAATGTGGCTTCGCTAATACATGACTCGATGTTCAACCTGTTGCTTCTCCACCGTAACGATGCAAGATGCCCCGCGATGTTCAACACCCGTAAATAATAATTAATTTCAATTAATTTAAAATCTAACTTCATTTGTTAATATTGTATATCTATCACTTATTTACATCAAAATAAAAGAACAAAGAAGACAAGAAAAAGAAGGATGTATATATGAAATAAATGCAGACTAACCCGAACCCTAAGACTAGACCAAGCATTGGGATGGTCGACAAGGAATAATGTATGGGGAGATAGAGTCCATAACTTATAAAAATTCTAGAAAATCATAAATACAATGTACATATTCTTCATTATTTATATTGTACTTATCTTCTACTATTTTATTTATCAATAAAACAACCTCAAATAAAAATATTTTCTTCACAAAACTTGCACATAAAAATAAGTTGTAAATAATAAAAAATATAAGAAGAAAACCTTGTAAAGAATAAAACAAACAACAATCTGAAAAAACCGCAAAGCAAAACTTTTCAGATCAATAACTTCTCCACAAAAACTCAAAATAAATCAAACTCACTTTCATTGTGTTCAAAATTAAATAAGTTTTAAAATGAAAGTGGTTTTATAAAATCCGAGCTAAGATGTGAGAGTTGGCTTTTTGGAGTGATATTGTATAATTTGTCTATATTGTACATTGCATTATTTATTCTTTTATTTATTTTCTTTCTATTTGTGCATATATTGTATTTTTAGTAATTTGCATATATTGTATCTTAGTTAAATAAAATATAAATGAAAATTACAAATTTAAAAAGAACCAAAATAAAATAAGTGCACTTATACTATAAGTATCATGTACCTATATTGTAAATGGCATTATTTTTTTAACTAATTAAATTAACTCACAAAAAACAAATAAAATATATGTAAAATCTATAAATTATTATGTAAATTAATAAATTATTTATTTATGTAATTATTTGTAAAATAAATAATAAAAATTTACTTTGTTGCATACTTAGGTATTTTTACATATGAATAAAGGTTTTTTATTTATTGTTTCCTATCTAATTATTCATGTGCAGCCTACCTGAAGCTCCAGGCCCTCGACCAACAGGACCCAGACCTCATCGCCATCTCAAACGATTGAGGAGAACTTCAGGAACCTTCAACACCTTTCAGGCAGCGGAGTGGACGAAGATCGGTGGAGCTTCAACCGAAAGAAGTTCGTCGACTCGGTTCTTCATACGAGTTCTTCTAGAGGGCTTCTCTAGCATTGGATCAAGATCAGATTGTCCAGATTTTATCATGATCATTAATTCTACCCCAAATTGTATCTGCATGGTCAGATCTGAAACAACTAATCTAGGTCGTCAGATCTGCACGTGATGCATGCGCTTCTTGATGATTTTTGCACCCTTATCCCTGCATTTTCTTTTAATTGAAATAACTCCAATTTGGACACATATTTGTTGGTTATTTTTGCGAATGCATTGTTTACCTTGTGTCTTATATGATTTGCGTTCAAGTCTTGTTTGTACTGAACCATGTGCGTCAGCACGTGATCTTTTTGGATATTTTGCAATAAGTTGATTGTGGTTCTATGTTACTATTTGGTCCTTCAAATAAAATTACTTGCATTTTAGTCATGTCCAACGCATCTCATGTGCATTGGCACTAGATTTTCTTAGATAATTGCATATTAAACCCTGCATTTGTTTATATTTTTTATTGATTTGGTCCGTAAAAATTAAATATTTATGTTTGAGTCCTTTTTCTATTATTAATAATTTTTTACTTTAATTCCTCTTAGTAAATAACAAATCAACTTCAAAAATTCCATAAAATTAGAACAAGCTTCTATTAAGAAGTTTTATCAACCTTATTTTTTGAAAGTTAATTAGTTTTGTTATTTTTAAAAATTCAAAAACATTGAAAAATTATTCTGTTTGAATTAAGAAGTCATAAACATTTTAAATAGTTTATTAAAAATCCAAAAAAAAATACTGAGTGTGTGTTTTGATTTGTTTTATTATATGTAAAAATTTGGTTTGAAATTTCTTTTTGAAAATATTAAAAATTTGAAAATATAAAAAACACTAAAAAAAACATTGAAAATTAGAAAAATACATAAAATAACTTGTTTAAAGCTTTAAAATTTTGCTTATATTTAAATTTATTTTCCATTATTTTTGAATTTATTTATATTTGAAAAATCCAAAAACAGTGGCTTGAATTTGTTTAATATCTTATTTCTATTTATATTCAGTTTAAAAATCCTAAAAAATCTTTTAAAAACCACAAAAACATTGAAAAAAGCATAAACACAAAAATATTTTTATTTTGACTTTTGAGTATTTTTACAAATTTTTAAAAACACAAAAAAGCCTTTTATTCATTTGTTTTCTTATTTTGTTTTCTTTTGAGAAGTTAAAAAGATAAACATTTTCAAATTTAAATATCGTTAAAAAATTAAAAACCAAAAATATAAAATTATAAATATTAAAAATCCAAAAAATATAAAAAGCACTATAAGACACAAAAACAATAGAAAGAGAAGAAGAGAAGAAAAAGAGTCCTTTGTTAATTTTCATTAATTAATAACCCTTGTGCCTCATTGTGTTTGACCCTTGAAGCTATACCAGGTTAATTAATAAATAGTAATCCACCTTGTTTCTTTTTGTATTGGATAAATAATTTCTAACTTAATTGGTTTTGGGTTACGATGACCACATCGTTTGTGTATATTTCCTCCTTTAATAATTTGAACCTTGAAAAATCGGTTAATCAAAATGATGTCATTGCTAGGGAGGCACGGTGAGGGTAGTTAGGTTTTCTTTTCCTTCTACTCTTAGTCATTTGTTTGTTTCCTTTTTCACTTATGTTTTCTTTTATTTCATTCCTGCTTCATTTTATTTTCTCTTATATTTTTCGTAAATTTTTATAATGCATTTCTTGTTTCACCTTTATTGTGAGGGCCCACGGAGCGAAGGAGGCATTATTAGGAGAGCCGACACACCCAAGCAAGGTGGAGGCTGAATGTTCTTCACTGACCAACATGAGAAAGAAGTTGAGGAGAGCAGGAGGAACAGAAGATTGTGTTTAGCTTTTAGTTTTATTTTTCAGTAATTTTTATTTATTTTATTATTGTAAATAATTTGTAATAATTTTGTTACTTTCCCTTTTTCTATTTTCTATAGAGAATTTAGACCCACTTGTGCTTGTGGGGTTCGTTTCACCAAGTGCCGGTGCACTTAGGGGACCTCACGGTGTTTTAATTCTTCATCAGCTTTAATTTCTTTTGTTTCACATGGTTTGTATGTTTCTACCTTTATTTTTATTTGTTTTCTCTCCTTGAGCCACCTAGATTTAGGTTTCTATGATTGAGCCGGGTAATATTAGGTCCACAACCTCTAATCGAATATATGTTCCTATAGACATTGTTGGACTTAGTCAAATAAATCTGTGCTTCACGATAATAGACGTTCCTGTTTAGGGTGGTTTCTTTGTTCATCATATAGGATAGATTTTATTTTGATGCGCTGATCATATTGCTTGTAGAGTGCAGATGACATGTACACATTTTCTATCCATGCATACATCATTGATTTCATCGTATATCTGCTTTTCTGAATTCCTTCCCTATTTTTCTCTCTTAAGATAAAAAGGAATTGGAAAATTTGTTAGATGATTTTTGAAATACTCAAAAATTTGATAACCAAAATTAAAATCTGGACTGCTAATCGAACTTGACCTTTAAAAATTAAACGTAAATATCATTTTGTCTTGAGGAGAGCAACCCCCTCATTGTACACAGGTAATTACCTCCAGACAAAGTGGGTGAGGATGTAGCCCTAAGGATAGAACCCAAATCCCTAGAATTGTGTCCTAAGCACATGTGTATCACTCTTAGGTATACGGTCACAGTTGCAAGCACTTGCCTCTGACTTTAGAAAATCATTTTGATGTACTCCGCCTCTTATCTCCCTTTGGGCCAGATATAACTCGACGGCTTGGGAAGATGGTCCCATTGTTTGAGGAGGTTTGAGGACTTACGTTGGGCGATAGGGTGACATCACCTTGTATGTTTATAGTTGAGTAATTGTTTGCATCACTAAACTCTAAAACTGAAAAGATAAAAGACCGAGCTTTTACGGTCTCCATTTATGTTGAGTTGGTGAACTTGGGGTTTGTCTTGTGTTTGTTTTATGAGTAATCCAGATGTCGTCTTTCATCCTTCGTCCCTTTCTTTCTCTTTCTCTTCTTTCTTCCTTCGTAATCACAATAATGGGAAAAAGATCTCTTAGGCTGACATTTACTGTACCGTTATTCAACGATTCTCCCTATTCATCTAAGCCGGTTCAAGAGAGCTTAAACCCTCTATTTGAACTTGAGTTTCTATCTTCTTCTTCTCCTCTTGAACCCCATTCTTCTATTCCATCACCTGAATCGGTTCGAGAGGGCCCTCTTTTTGAGCGGTAGTTTTTCATAGATTTTCCAGAGCTTGATAGACTTTTTTTCATTTTCATAAGTAGACACTATTGCTGGAAAGTACCCCAACAGTCGTAGACCACATTTGTAGTGATCGATCAGGCAGCGATCAACAACAACTTACTTTCTTCCCTTGAGTTCATGTAGAACCAGATTAGGGAGCAAGGGAGAGCAATGACTGAGGTTAGAGCTGAGCTCACACAGTTGAGAGAGAGAGAGGAGAGTAGATCACATAGCCGGTAATATTCATGATGATGCCAATGGAGATGATACAGAGAGACTTGAGGGTAGAGGAGCTGACATTCCACGGGATGGAGGGGATGTTGTTGTTGGACATGTGAACCCACGACGGGCCATTATGCAATAAATGTTATTGCAGATATCATTCCCTGATCTAAAATAAAGAATAACTAATCTACATATTAGGTCCCTTAGTACAATTAGGGTTATATACCATGACCATCTTAATAATCATACATCCGTTGATTCATTTATTGAATCATAGAGGCTGGTGATTGGATAAATATCTAAAGCATTAGATTGAGGACTCATCAAGCATCGCCAAATGATTATTAAGAGATGATCTCTAGCCATAGTAGGTGATAACTGGGATTTTACGAGGGTCTAAAGTAGTCAACATAAGGTGAGAACTACAGTGCCGCTAAAGCAACCGCTCACAAAACCTCAATTAATCAACAATTAACACACAATAATAACCAAACAATCAAAATAATGTGTGGAGTTAAAATTTATTATAACTCTATAATAAAGATGTGTATAGGTGTAAGTATGTGTAGAGTGTCGAACACAGGGAGCAAAAAATGATAGATCAGGCAATTGAATGCACAAAAGTGATTGTGTGATCTTTGTCTAAATTGTTTATGTGGATTGTTAATTTCGTATTTTTTATTTTTGTTTTTATATTTTTATATTTTTATTTTATTTTTATTTTTTATTTTTTTAATTTTATATTTTCTTTTTATATTTTTATATGTCGTACTTTCTTTTTCTTTTAAATATATAATATAGGATATATAAAACTCTATATATACAATAATATATAATACAGATATAAATATAATAAAAAATAACTAAAAATTACATAATTAAATGTTTTTATGTTTTAAATAATTTTTTACTATTTTTGTGATTTTTTAGTGAATTTTGATAATTTTTATGTTTTTAAAGTTAAACATGCCCTAAACCAAGGATTAAGTAAATAACCAAAATTGAAATGAAGATGAAAATTAGCAAAATAGGTTCAAAATTACTCAAATCAATTTTAATATGTATATAAAAATATAAAGGAAATTAATATAAAGAAAAATGTATTTTTATGATTTTTAGGAATTTTTTATCTTTTTAAATCAGATTTTAGAGATTTTTTATTTTTATGTATTTTCTTTTTATATTTTTAGATTTTTAATTTTTGTAGTTAGAAAATAAATAAAGATAAAATATATTTTTTATAATGTTTCAAATTTTTTATATTTTTTGGTATTTTATAAGCTAAACAAGGACTTTTTGTGCTCTTTTTTTTAATAAATAAATAAAGTTTTAAATTGTAAAAATAAAATTGAGGCGTGGAATTGTGTTCAATCAGGAGTGTGCATGTATTTTTTGGTGATTTTTGGAGTACAGTAGTTTATTTAATAAATAGAGGAAATGCACAAAAACACAAGTGATGGCAAGGGCATATATGTAAATAAAATAAAATCCAAGGACCTTACTACAATTTTCACAAAAAATATATAACAGAATTAAAAAGTCTTTGGGCCAAAGATAAATATAATAAATCCCATGGGTCCTAATGCAAAATTCATGCACCTCACGCGTAGAGGCACGTGATGTGACGTGGCGGAGGACCTAATAGCAAATAACAATAGTTTGGGGGCTATCTTACAATTTTTATCAAAACTATATAACGGTAGAGGAAAGTTTATACATTAAATATTAAATACAAAAATTGAGCACGACAAAAGTGCAAAATACCCAACTCTTTAACGCGATCCAACGACGGTGATGCTGCCACTTGACACATGTCGCAACAGGGACGGTCGATGACGTTTCACTATGGACGGTTGAGATTAGACCTCAGATGCGAGATCGATAGTGGACAGCTGGCGCATCCAACGGTTGGGGTACAAACTGGTGCGGACCTTCGATCGAACGACGGAGAGAAGATGGGGAAGAACAGGGAGGAAGATCTGGCGAGATCTTGTCTCTCCGACGTTCTTTGGGGCTGCATAATGGTCTGAATGATCTTGAGGAGGTCTTCTATCTGTTGGAAACCTCAAAGCACTCCAACGATGACCAGAGGGTTCCCAAGAGGCTGGAGGAGCTACGAAGCTCCAGGAGCCTCAGGTGGACCTCAAAATCGACTCTAGTGGGAGTGGAAGCTCAGTGATCTACGTAGAATGGTCAAAGTGTTGAGGTCAAATTGCCTCGACCCTTGAGGCAGTGGAATGGAGGGTAAATGGATCGTATGGAGGTGCTCCGACGAGGTGCAAGAGATGGAGCACCCAGATCCTGCTTTAGGAAGGAGCAGATTGGATGGTGTGGCAAGGGGCGTGGGGAAATGTCAAAGAAGGAGGTGGTGGTAGCTGGCGAGTCAGTCAACAAGGGAATCATGGCGGAAAAGTTCGTTGGAGATGAGCTCGGGCGAATAATGAAATATCGATTTAGCGCTAATGCAAATACTTAAACACTAAAATAATTGCATGGAATACAAAAAGAACTTAAATCTAACCAAAAAGCATTAAAACGAACCTCGAATCGGCTGGGCCAACAAAGTGGACCTCATGGCGGCAGAGCTGTCAAAGATTGGTAGAAGCACCTATGACTACGCATTCGATCAACCTAAATGCTTGGCAAGGATGTTGTCACCATCCTCCAACTAGTGGGCGCATCAGGAGGAGAAGAAAATAGTCAAAGAGAGTTCAAAAATGGAGGAAGGTGACAGGTGAGGTTTTTGTACATGATGTGAAGGCGAGGTGTTCATGGGCAAGTCACGGGCGCAGCGATGGTGTTCTGCCCTAGGAGAAGGCATGGTGTGGGTGGTGGATGTACATAGGACATTTTTCATGAAGGGTCCACATTTTCTAGAGCAACGCATCGAGGGGGGAAAATTCAAGAAAAGAGGGGAAAAGACAAGACTGTCAGAGCTAGGGAGGTGGGTCAGAGAGTTGACCAGAGTCAACTCTCCAAGCCATCTGGTTGGTCCACGTGGACCAACCAGGAAAAACCAGTCCCCAAAATACTTTGAAATTATGTAATACGTAATAAATGATTTTAATTAATTTTAAGTTATAAAATAAAAATTTTTATTATTTTTTATAGTATTTTATTGTGATTTTTATTTACTTTTTCGAGGTATTTAATTAAAACCTTATTTTTAGGGTTCCATTTATAGGTATATTCATCTATATTTTATATATTTTTATATTTATTTTGTATTTTTATTTTATTATTTTATTCTCTTATTTTATATATTTATAACTTATTTTTATATACATAAATATAATTTTATTGTATTTTTCAGATATAATAATTATACTTAAATAAATAGGTATTTATAATATATGGTTATGAGTATAGGTATTTCATCTATGTATTATATATACATATTTTAATTTAAGATTTTATTTGAGGTTTTATTTTTGTTTTAATACGTACATATATTATAAATAATATTTACAAAATTATAAAAATATAAAATTATAAAAATAATAAAGAATAAATAAAATGAATATTTTATTCAGGTATATTGTACAATATGGGTCAAAAACCTAATTTTCACATCTTAACTCCAAAAAATATGAAACCACCTTCATTAAGTAGCTTATTAAAAGGTATATACAATTAAAGTAATTTTCATAGATTTTGAGTTTTTATTTGAGAGATATAGGTCTGGGAAGTTGGGTTTTTAGAATTTTATTTAGAGTATAACTTTTACATAGTCTATTGTTTTTGTACGAACTCAACTTTGTATTTTTTATATATTATTATCTACAACTTTCATGTACAAAGTTTCAAAATTTAACGTATAACAAGTCGAAAATAAAATAGGTCCCAAAAATGCATTACTGATGAATTAATGAATGGGATTTTTTCTAACATGTATCTCCCCTACTTTATTCCTTGTCGACATAAGTCATCAAGATGCTAAGGTCTTGGGGTTTAACAAATTTGGCTAAAATATTGTCCAAAATATTCTTTTTCAAATAACTTTTACAAACATGTACATACATTTGAAAATTACTTTGCAAAGGTTTTTTAAAAAGTATATATAGATTTTTCAAAATATTTTCACAATCATTTGCAAAAACATTTGCAAATAGTTTTTTAATTATTTTTATTTCACTCAAAGAAAAGAAGTTTTTCCAAACAAAATAATTTTACAAAGGTTGAAAATATTTAACAAAACATTTTCCAAATAGTTTTCAAAAGATTTTTCAAAAAGATTTTCAAATTATTTTTCAAACATTTTTAAAATATATTTTTACCTGATTTATTAATAAATATATACAAAAGTATTTTAGGAATAATAAACATTTTTTATTAAGTGTTTTTAATGAATTTCATAGTATATTTTATACAATATTTTATCCATATTTATTTTTAAAAATATGAAAATACTAGTTATGGCTAAAGTATGTACGCAGTATATATGACCCCCCTATACTTAGCTTGAGCTATGTCCTCATAGAGTAGAGAGAAAAGAGAAGACATAACTCATACTGAGTATTGAAGAGTCTAAAGAATAACGAATAAAGAAATAAGCAAATGAGAAGTCGAACGTCCCCCCTATACTTAGGATCAAATAATCCTAAGTATAACAGATTGTACACAAGGCAGGGAGGGTCAAGGGTGGAAGTGAACAGATCGTACTCAGACTATCTCTCCCTATACTTAGGGTAAGACATCCCTAAGTATATACAAGAAGAGGAGATAGTGCATGGGATTAAAGAATGAAAGAACACGAAGTTGGTGTCCCGCCTCACGACTTGGGTTAAGGAATCAGATAAGTAGAAGGTCATTGCGACCCAAATCACAAGGCTAAGTCAACAAGAAAACAAGAAACCACACAAACAACAGATAAAGCGATCAAAACAATGTTAGCAGTTTATGCTATTTTATTTTAGCATGGTATTGCGACCACGGTTGAACTCAAGGAGCACGAGTTAACCTACGAAGTAGTCAGGTTTCAGATAAATAAAAACATATTTTTATTTATTTTTAATTTTGCAAATTTTTTATATTTTTAAAATAAGAAAGAAAAAAACAAGCAAACAAGGAAATTAAGCACTCAAACAAGCTTTAGAAATTTTTATTTAAGTGCTAAAAATACTCAAAATCAAGAATAAAAATATTTTTTTTATTTTTCAAATATTCAGATGTTTTTGGTACTTTTATGGGATTTTTCTAATTTTATTTGATTTTATAAAAACTAAACAAAGGCAAGAAGGGAAAACAGGGTACAACCTAGACTAAAAGGTAAATTAAAAATACTCAACATGCCCTACTGTCCTGATTGCAATTTTTATGAAAAACTAAATAAAAAGATCTAAAACAGAGACTGAAATCCTATTATTTTATTTTTTTTAGAATTTTTAGTTATTTTTGTAAGTTTTTTAGAGTTTTTGGTTTTTCAGGGTTTTCATAGTTATTTTTAAAACAAAGATGCTACTGATGGTAAAGCAAATAAAGACAAGAAAATGCTAATTTTTTGTAATTTTTATAATAATTTTTATGTATTTTATAAAACAGTCATAATAAGTTTTATGGGTTTTTGATTTTTAGAAAATATCAAACAATACTAAATTAATTCACAAAAATTACCATAAATATTACGTGATAACAAGCGCTAATAGCAATTTTTATGTAATGTTTGATGTTAATTATGTATTTATTTGATCAAAAATGAAACATACAGTTCATAGGGACCTAGTTGCAATTATGAGAAAGTTCCAGACCAACTGATAACATATATGAAATACTCATGGCGCAACATGTAAAAATCCTAGGGTATTCATGCACATGCTAAAAAACTCACGTACAGGGGTACAAATGTAATTATCAGCAAAGTTCTATTCAAAGCATAACATCCATAAAGTTCAAGATAAAACATGCAAATAAACCAGTCTCGCATGTGGGACGACACATAAGTTCATGTAGATAGGATTAACATGCAAATACTAGAAATAACAAGGATCCGAATGCAAAATAACCAAACTACAACTTTATTTACAGAATTATATAATAAAATAAGAAGTACAGGGGTGAAAGAGCAAAATACCCCAGCAGAGGCATGTGGCGCATGTAGAAGGCGTCGTGGTCGTACGACCCTGATCACTGCTTGATCTGACTGAGCAGAGACTATCGTGGATGTGTGGCTATATCTGATGAGGAAGTGATGATCTAACAGCCACAACAGCCTTAATTTCGGGCGGCTGTGATGCAGACTGGCAGGAGGGCCCCCCATCCAACGGTGGGGAAGGTAGCAGCAAGAACATGCGTCCTGCAAACTTCGTCTGAGCGTCAGCGGAGATGTGACACTCCGATGAAGGATTAGAGGAGACCAGTAGCTTCGTGAGAGTGCTCCGTGACTAATGGGGTGCTCCGATGGAAACGACAGCGGCTGGATGGATGTGGCGGTGACGTGTCGCCAGGAGCTACTCCTCCTGAGCAGCTGGGGGCTCAAAGGTGGTCTACTACGTGAGCCAAGACTTGCAACGGGTAGAGAAGACTCAGGGAATGGCTCCGGTATAGGTTATTGAAGCTAGAGGTGAAAGAAGCGAGGGAGAATGGAAGTCGATCTCTAGTGAAGGTGGCAAGAGGAGATCTGGACCTTAACCTCGACCTCAGGGTCGAGTCCAAATATGATGAGGTCGTTGTGCAAGGTGGAGCGATTGTAGAGGGTTCGATCGATAAGGATGGAGGTGGTTAACAAGGCTCCGACCCGCTAGTCGGAGCAGGTGGTGTGTGGAGGAGCAAAATAGGATAGATGGAATTGAAAAATGTGGGGGATAGGATAGGTACATGAAGGGAGAGGTTCCTAAGCTTTAGGCGAAGGCGAGCGTCGAGGTGATGGCCTCAGACGCGATGGCCTCAACTGGGCTATGACTGCCCATAGAGGTTAAACGAGCGGAGGTCCGGCAACGTAGGTTGAGCTGTGTCGATTCAGCACCAGTCTGAGCTCCGAAGGACGCTCCAGGCAGCTGTCACTCAGATGGAGGTGGCTAGGGGTCACAAGAGTGGTGAGGAACGAGATTCTCAACTGCGGATGCGGAGGAGATGCTTTATAGAGTTCCCAAAAGGCTGGATGTTCGATCGATAGCGCGTAACCCTAGGAAGATCTGTGCTTTCCTAGGGATCTACGAAGGTCATGGATCCTACGAGGAAGCTAGGACAAAGAATCGGGGTGAGAATATGCCTGACCCGATCAGGAAAAATGGGAGAAAAGGCTCCGGTGAAGAGAATCGGGTCGTGTCAGCCCTGGAAGAAGGCGTTGACCAGAGGTCAACATACAGTCTGGTCCAATCAGAAAAATCAAATATACAAAATATTTTTAAATTCAATAAAAAATAGTAATTGAATTCAAAATAAAAAGCATATAAAACAGAAAATGTTTATTATATTTCAAACTATTTTATGTGATTTTTAATTATTTTTATGAAAAATAAATTAGTGTGTATTCACTTTATAGTATTATATACATGTATAATATACCTATGTATTATGTACAATTATTTTTATTTTGTTATTTTTACACAAATACCCCCAATTTTATATTTTATTTATTTTCAACATGTTTTTAGGAGTATAAAATTATTTCATTTTTTTACAACTTATTTACAAGTATGAAATAAATGGTGGATGTGACATATATACATGTGTATTTGTACAATGAAAGAAGAATTTTATTTTTATTTTTATTTTATTTTTTTGATTTTTATTTTATTTTGATATTAGTATTAGAAATATATACAAGGAGTTAAAGAAACTTATTTAATATTATTCTGTCAAAAATAGTTATTTATTTACATAGGTACTATATACAATACAAAGTAGGCCCTATCTCTCTCTGCTCGTTTTATTTTGCGATCAGGTCAAGGCTTGACCTTTTCTTGGGGTTCGGGTCACTCTGTATTTATTCTAAATACCTCCTTTTTTTCTTTTCCTTTATTCTTTTATTTTTGCACAAATATATTCTAATTATTAAATATTAACACATGCATGTTGAATGCTAACTTATTGTATTTATAAGTATTTACGTGCTGCTTTGCCAAGATAAATAGCTAAAATAAAAGAATAAAGAGTGAGAATAAGGGATTCATCACCCCCTATACTTTACCTTTAGCAGTCCCTTAGAAAACACTTATTTGGAAAGGAAGTGAAAAAGAGAAGAAAAGAAAAAGGAGAATCGAGGTTGATTATTAAACTTATCTTCATTAAATTGAAGTATGGAGCTTAATCAAATCTTTGGATTATTAATTTGTCGGAATCTTATTGAGATCTAGGTTTAAGACTCAACAACATCTAAGTTCCACCATTCTATGGTCAAGATTCCTCAATAATCCAGATCAGAACAAGTCTACATACACAAACTCTAATGACCATGTATCTTTCCTTGTACTGTGTAAGTGATATGTAGCTCCCCACCTCAGAAATGACAAAGAAATAACCTCCCTCAACAAGGTAACTCTAATTCCTTAGTCTAGTAGCTCTTTCCTCGAGGAGCAGGGTATTCCCATCTAAGTTCAATTTCAACCGGCTCAAGAAGAGGGGGAAAGAAGAGAATGGACCGTGGCTAGTGTAGCCATGTATCCTTGGGAGCCCAACCTATGTAGCTAAGTCTCCTGCTGCAAGCTTCATGAGATGAGAAGGTGTAATACAGAAGCTTTGCTTTATTGACTATACACACTCCAGCATGCATTTTATTTTCTATCAGGACTGTCCACTTTTTTGGAGTTCTTCTTGATTTTGCACATTTTTTTCCTTTTTTTCGAGATGCATATGTACAACATATCTACATGGTGCAGCATATACATAAGGACTTTTTCTTCTTGAGCCAGTAAACTATCCCTCTTTTGAAGCATTATTGCAACCCACAACTCCTGTCTTTAGACCTCAACACTGCCAGACCAAGTTGAGATGCACATCCCTACCTAAAGGAAGACGAGAGGTTCCGCCTAGAAGTACTACCCTCGTATGATACCCAAGCTAAGGAAAATTGCGTCCTCACCACCTCATCCGTTGAGAGCTATGTGTAAGGTGTTGGTCCAAGTAAAGCCATTATCTGTGAGAGTCATGCGTACGTTGTTAATTGTTCTACTTAAGCTCATCAAGATGACATGTGAACATAGCCTAGTGGACTCAAAGAATTAAGTCACTAATGGACCGAAAAGTCTTAATCCCAAATCCTATAAGGTTCCTCTAAGAATTAGGTGGATTAATGTCTTAACCAAGCTCCATTTTCCAATTTAATTCCAGACTAGTTTAAATGTCAACTATGATTCAGAGGAATACACAAATATATACAAAACTCTTTTATGTAATTTTTCAATTTTTTTGGAAACATGCAAAATTTTTGAAAATGTTTGAACACATGCATGCATGAATGCAGAAGTTTTGCAAACTATTTACAAATATTTACACCAGGATTTTTGCAAACTTTTATTGTTCAAACACTTTTCAAAAATTTTGTACTATATACATAATTTTGGTACAAAAATATTTACAAACTTTTCACAAGCAAAATATTTTATAAACATTTGTATATAAATAATTTTTATAAATAGCTAATTACAAGTATGTATGTGCAAGGAAGAATTTTATGTAAAAGAAAATTTTAATTTTTTTGTGATTTTTAAGTTGTAGATTTTAGCCATTTTATTTATTAACACACCCACACAAAGTACAAGTTATGGCTAAAGTATATATATAATATATACTACACCCCCCTATATTTAGCTCGAACGATGTCCTCAGAGTGATCAAAGAATGATGAAGAAGGCATAACTCGTGCTTAGTTTAAGGAAGTGAAAAGAAGGGCTATACTACAATGACGAATGAAAGAATTAGAATCAATAGAAGTCGGTGATTCCCCCTATACTTAGGATCAAGCGATCCTAAGTATAGAAGATTGTACACAAGGGGAAAAAAAGAGGGTTAGAATGTACATGATCTACCTCCCCTATACTTAGGGTAAAATATCCCTAAGTATAGGCAGCGAAACAGAGGTACAAAGAATCAAAAGATACTCACAAATCTGACACCCCCCTATACTTAGGGTAAATTACACCCTAAGTATAGCATAATCATAAGATGGAGATGGGGTGTTGGACAAAGAATGTGTGATATGGACATTTGGATCTATACAGGGGTGGAAGATGGTGATAATTAGGGATGAGATGCAAATGATGTGAGTCAAAGACCACATCTCATGCAAAATGAATAGGGGCGACGTCAACGATCAGCGGATCATGATCTAGATATGGATTAAGGCGCTGACCGTTAACACGAAAGGTGGACTCAGATGACATCTCAGATATGTCGATACTACCATTGTCATGCACCTTTCGGACTAGGTATGGTCCCTTCCACTTACTCCGTAACTTCCCTGGAAATAATATAAGCTTGGCATCGGATAACCATACTCTATGATCTAGATCAAACTGCTTATGGCTGATATAAGAATCATGACATATCTTCACTCGCTCCTTATACTGTAGGCTACTCGAAAAGGCTGTATCTCTAAGCTCCTCCAGGGCTGCCAATTCTGCCTTCCTTTGATCTCATATGCTCTCTGGATCCAATAATATCTCAGTGACAGCCCAAAGTGACTTGTGCTTAATCTACACAAGTAAATGGCATGGCTTGCCATAAACGAGACGAAAGGGAGACGTACCCAAAGGTGTCTTGAAGGAAGTCCGATATACCCACAAGACCAAGTCCAAAAGCTGTGACCAGTCCTTTCAGTCTGGGCAGACTACCTTCTGCAGTATCGTCTTGATCTCCCTGTTCGATACTTCACCAAGACCATTGGTCTGAGGATGATATGGAGTGGCTACTCGATGGTCTATGCTGAGCTTGTTAGCAAGGACCTTTACCTTGTCGTTGATAAAATGAGACCCCCCGTTAGATATCAAAGCTTTAGGCACCCCAAACCGTGAAATGATATTCTTCCTCAAAAATCTGTAAATAGTCTTTGCATCTGTGGTTCGAGTAGGAATGGCCTCAACTCAATGACTCACATAATCAACAACCAACAGAATGTACTCGAATCCCTGACTCATATGGAATGGACCCATGAAATCAATGCCCCATGCATCAAAAACCTCACAGAAGTGAATGGGCTGCATCGGCATCATATCATACTGTCCAGAAGTGCCCATCCTTCGACAGTCAATACACTTCATGAATTCGTCAAAATCCCTGAAGAGGGTAGGCCACCATAGGCTGGATTGAAGCACTTTCCGTGTTGTTCACCTCCTAGAATGATGTCCCCCTGCTTCAAGCTTGTGGCAGTAAATGAGGACGTTATGGTGCTCCTCCTAAGGAATGCACCGACGCCATACGCTATCCCTTCCTTCGTGATAAAGGATGGGATCCTCCCAATGGTATGACTTGGCCTTCGCGAGGAATGTCTCAAGTCACTTTCTGGGCCAACCTTGTGGAACTTTCTTGGCAACAAGATAGTTTACAATGTCGGCATACCATGGGAGTGAGGCGATAGCAAGGATCGCCTCTTCTGGGAAGGTCTCTGCAATATGCTCGATCTGCTTAGATTCCTCAAGATTCTCCAATCAGGAGAGATGATCCGCCACCACATTCTTAACTCCGGGCTTATCCTTAATCTCAATATCAAACTCCTGGAGAAGAAGGATCCATCTAGTCAATTTCGCTTTGGCATCCTTCTTTTCCATGAGGTATCTGATGGCGATATGATCGATACAAATAGTCACTTTGGATCCAAGAATATACAATGTGAACTTGTCCAAGGCAAATACTACGGCTAGCATCTCTTTCTTCGTGACTGTGTAGTTCTACTGGGTGGCATCCAATGTACGGCTAGAGTAATGAATGGCAAATGGTAATCTGTCCTTCCTCTATCCTAGCACATCCCCTATGGCAAAATCAGATGCATCTATCATGATCTCGAATGGGAGAGACCAATCAAGCAACTGAAGGACATGAGCCTCAATAACTAGATGCTTGAGAATCTCAAAAGATGAAAGACATTTATCATCTACAATGAACTCGGTGTCCTTCATCAGCAGATCTGTAAGCGGTCGGGCAATCCTGTTGAAGTCCTGAATAAAACGTCGATAGAAACCTACATGCCACAGAAAAGAACGCAATTGTTGCAGGTTGGATGGTGGATTGAGTTTCCTAATGATATCCACCTTGGTTGGATCAACCTCCATACCCCCGTTGGAGATGATATGACCAAGCACCGTCCCATGAGTCATCATGAAGTGACTCTTCTCCCAGTATAGAATAAGATGGACCTCTATGCAACACTAAAGCACTCGATCTAGGCAGTCAAGACAAGCGTCAAACCCATCGTTGTAGATCGAGAAATCATCCATGAAGACCTCTAAGAAGTCACCCACCATGTCCGAGAAGATGGAAAACATGCACCTTTGGAATGTCAACATGGCGTTACATAGACCAAATGGCATCCTTCTGAAAGCATAAGTCCCAAACGGATAGATGAATGTCATTTTGTCATGGTCTTCGGGCGCTATGGCTAGCCGGAGTACCCGTCAAGGAAGCAGTAGTGACTCTTCCCAGCTAGCCTCTCTATAATATGATCAATAAAGGTAGTAGGAAATGATCCTTCTTGGTGGCCTGATTCAATCTTCTATAGTCCATACAGACCCTCCTGGGTACCCGGGTAGCGATCTCCTCTCCAGACTCACTCACAACTGTGGTGATGCCCGTCTGCTTGGGCACCACATGCAATGGACTAACCCACTTGGAGTCGGAGATGGGGTATATAAAATCAGCGCTCCACCATTTTGATATCTCTTTCATGACTACTTCTTGAAGGTTCGGATTCAGCTGTCGCTAGAACTCATGTGATGGCTTCGTGTCCTCTTCGAGTTAGATAAAGTGAGAGCACAGGGCCAAACTTATCCCCTGGAGATCAGCTACGCTCCATCCTATCGCCTTTCGGTTCCTTTCAAGAACCTCCATCAAATGAGATTCTTGCTCTCCAGTCAAATCTGCTGAGATAATGAATGGGTACATCTCATGCTCACCCGCAAGGAATCTATACTTTAGCGATTGCGGCAAAGGCTTCAGCTCTGGGGAACTGGGAGCTGGCAAATCTAGCTTCTGGAATGCCTGAGTGAATGCAACCATATCTGAATATGAGAACTCTCGCTGATTATGTGAAACTGGCGAAGACAGCCCTGCTGGTGTGTCTGTAATCGATGTTGGCTCTGTCTCCACTGTAGTTGTAGGCTCTGTAGGAATCAGACAAGGTAATATCTCATCAAACTTAGCCTAATCTATGTCTGAATCTCAGGGATCTGAATCAGACACACAAGAAAGGAAATCTGCTTTACTATCCTGAACGTGGTCGTCAGCCTCAAAAGTGTCCTCGTCCAAGAGTGTGCTCTCCGAACTCTCCTCTACTAGAAGTTGTAAATCTGTATTGTATGAAGGCGTGCTCTGGTCTCGTCGATCATCTTTATTTGTATACTCTCGCCTTTGACGCGAAAGTACACCTTCCCACTATCATGATCAGACACCGCCTTGGCTGTGGCCAAGAATGGTCGTCCTAAGATGATGGGGATATCGGTCACAGACTCAAGGATCTCCATGTCCAACACAAAGAAGTCTATGGGGAATTTCAGGCCCTGAATTGTGATGACCACATCCTTCAACAACCCTTTTGGAGTCTTGACAGATCGATCAGCAAACTGAAGGACCGTCCTACTCTGTAGAAGAGGGCCAGACTAAATCGGTCGAGTAAGGTTGCTGGAAGTAGGTTGATGGAAGAGTCGTTGTCTAATAAAGTACAATTAAAATCTCTGCTCATGAATGTGGCATCTGACATAGAGAGCTCATGCATCTGGCCTCTTGGTTGGCAGGCGGTTCTAGATGGTGAAGCAAGTGGTATGGGTGAGCACATGGATCTCTGTCTGATGGTTCCTTCTCTTCCTACGAATAGTGGTCTTCTCTCTCAAGTTCTTCTAGAAGAGAGGGATGTGCTCAAGTGCCTCCTGTAGAGTCAGCTAAATCTGAAATCTGTGTATCATCTGCTGGCTGAACTCTAACTGCTGGTTCTTTTTTGGATTTTCTTTTTTAGTCCCTTTTGCCAAGCGGAGTGCTTTAGGGAAGAGGATGGTTGGGCCCTCCTCAGATAGAGGGCTAAGAACAGGTTTCTGCTGCTGTAAAAAAATGGAATCCATACAAAGGTCATCATGCATCACATATGGATTCGAAGATGAAGAAGTCTTTCCTTTATTAATTTTTGGTGTTTTTTATATTGTCCTGAGATACAAGAACTGGAGGAAACACAACTGGAATAGAAGTGGCTGACGAGCCGCAAAATTGGCCCTTTAATAGTGTTGAATTAGCACTTGGAGTTGTCATCGCAGTCGGGCCAATTCGGGCTCATCAAAGACCATCTGATTTAAATATATATCAATCAAAATCATATGGTCATGATTTTTTTTTATTTTACTTGGCAAGAAAGCAAGTTCGAACTCAAGGACACGCACCTCTCTCGTATTTAGTCAGATTTTTATCTATCTAATTAAGTGTTGAGTTAAAGAACATATAGGTCAACGCATGCAACAAGACAAAACAATGTATTTAAAGAAGAGAAAAACATGCATTTTTTTATAATTTAATCATGCAGATAAATGCAATGAAATGCAATGCAAATATGCCCTAGGTAAAAATGATGAGCAAAGTTAAACAGGAGTCAATTTCAAGTTTAATTAAAGAGGCATATTCGATGAACAATTTTTAAACAAGGCATCAGTTCAAGCTCAAATAGACACAAGGCTACTAAATAATGCACAAAAATCATTGTGTCGTAAAATAACAATTAAGCATGTCATTAGAGAGACCATCAAATAAGCTTCGAAATGGAACTGAAATCGACTGAATCGGACACACTATGCTCAAGATATGCAATAAAGAAGCTAAGGGCATAACTGAAAGAAAACATGAAAACGAAGTTACAAACAGGTCCCTGAGAGGGACTAAAATGTAATTACGAAAAAGAACGGGACCTTCCCTGTAAATTACCCTCACGTACAGGGGTATTTTGGCAATTTTCAAAACCCGCGAGGGTTTTAATGCAAATTACCCCCATGCATACGAGGTCTGCACGTGATCTGGACCTGGATGTAATATGCAAAACTGGCGAGGGCACCGATGCAAAAAGCCCAGCACCCACGTGCGTGAGGCACGTGAGCTCAGGCTCGGGTGGGGGCGAGGCTCAGTGCAGCTTCGGGTGGCCGTAGCAGGTGGCTCGGGCCACGTAGCGGCTCGAGGTTGCCTCGGGCGAGGCTCGGTCCCATCGAGCCTCCGCGCTCTGGGATGGTGTCGTGGCTGCTCCAGGGCCGTTTGATCTCCGCCTTGGGGTGAGATCCAATGGTATCTGCTCTTCCTTCTTCCTCAAAGGTGGCGGCGCTATTGGAGCTCCGGCGTGAGGCCTGGAGCTCCTCCGCGCCTCTCTGTGCTCGGTGAAGGTCGGGGAAGGATGCTGACGGTCTGGCAATGAAGATCCGAGGCTGGAGGAGCTGCAGGAGCGTCTGAAGTGTGCGCCGACGCTTGATCGTCGGAGGCGGAGCTCTAGAACTCGGCTCCGCCCGAGGTCCGACCAATGAAGATGAGGACCTGCAAAGGGGGTTAGGTGAAAGCGAGGCGTACATGCGTGCGAGATGAGGTGGACAGAGGGCTGAACGAAGGCGAGGAAGCGACGCCCTTGGTGGGTTCTCCTCTGCCTCCGGCGGAGGAGAAATCCTGGGATGAAGGAGGTTGTGGCTGAGTAGGAGGGTGATCGGAGGAGCTGGCGAAGGTGAAGGGAGTGTGGTGGAGCTCGTAGGATGATCAGGTGGCGGTGAAGATGACTGAAACGACCTAATAAATTATGAGAATGCAAAGGAAAAATACAAAAGAGATCAGAAGCCTTACATGGCCGGAGATGGAGGTAGTGGCCTGGGCTGGGCATCGTATCGATAACCCGAGGTCGTCGCACGTCGAGGGCGGCTAATCCTTAGAGCTCGGATGGGGCAGAGCCATCGCGACGCAGCGGAGTAGCTGCAGGTCTTACCGGGGCATTTGGGTCGTCATAGCTCGATCCGAGCTCCTCCCCCTATCACAGGGAGGAGATGGAGGGTTGGGCCTCATCCCCTTGGTTGGTGGACGTCAAAATACGGAGGAGGAGGCGAGGTATTTAAAGCAAGGGGGTGGTGGTCCAGGTGGTTGGAGCTGCAGACTACGAGGGGATTATGGGGCGACTGGAGGCGGCTCGCAGATGGAGGACGTGCACGCGAGGATCATGGATGAATGGGCTAGGCCGTAGGGTGGTTAGAGAATGGAGAGGATAACAAGGGCTATGGCTAAAAATGGAAGGGTGGAGGAGGTCTGCGAGGCGCGGGGCTCGGGCGGAGCTTGCGGGAGGTTGATGACAAGGTCCGGACCGTTGGATCGCGAGATCCAACGATTCTGATGGGGACGCGATTGGAGGCTTAGGATTAGATCTTGGCTGTGTGATCAGAGGGTTGCGGAGCGACCATGCGGCGTGATATGGAAGCGACGCAAAAGAACGGTGGAGATGGGCTCTGCTAAATGCGATGGGAGGGTTCAAGATGATGCCATGTGTCGCTTTGTGGGCAAAGCGCGAGTGGACAGTTGTGATGTGATCCAAGGCTCGATCTAAGGGTCGAGGACATAAGTATGGTGAGAGGCTAAGATGGATGGATGGAGGCGCGATCGAAGGGCGCACAATGCGACGCGTGGCGAAAGGAGAATAAGGCAGAAGTGAATGGCGGTGATGAAGCCCTGGGAGAGATCTGACGGCGAGGAAAGAGGGCATACGTGGAGGAGGCGGGACCGTTGGATTTCAGGAGGAGATCTGACGGCTGAGGACGCGGGTAGATAAGAGAAGGAGGGCGGGCCACGTGGCTCACCCAGAACGGGCCACGTGGCTCACCCAGAACGAGCCACGTGGCCTAATCAGATTATTCTAGAAGAGAAATTGATTTTTGAGGGTGATAATGGCCGAATTTGAGAAAACTCAAAACATGAAAGTTGTAGATCTTGATGAGATCTACAAGTTTCATGTTGACCAAAACTGGAGATGAGATCAAATGAAGCCACAAAATATTTTTAAGGGTATTTTTAAGGCTAAAAATACCACAGATTTTTGTTTTGATATTTTTTTGTGATCCTTAATTTATTAAGGACTTCTGATAATTACAAGATTTTAACAAGATTTTATTGACACAACTTTAATCAAGGGGGTTAATAATGCGAAATTCAGATGATGAAATTGGGTTTCATCACCCCCCTATACTTAAGCTATGCTCGTCCTCGAGCACTATGCTCGTCCTCGAGCACCAAAGAATGAATAAGCTGGATTAACCCCCTTGTGCATGTGAATACAGGATCCAATTTGTTCAAGTCGACTCAACTTTAGAAGTCCAAAATCCTAGAGTTCAACCCAGTCATAACCGAGAGGAATCCAATTCCTCTAATTCTCCAGACTCTCTCTGATGTACATATAATCTAAAGGATATGAAATTTTAGTGTTGACTGCGATTCCGAGAGTAGAGTCAAATCTTCACCCAAAGTCTCGGTCCGAGAAAGTCTCCTAAGGACCCAATCCTCAACACTAGGGAATAAATCAAATCTTGCATCCATTCCACCGTCTCTTTAATTGTCAGATTTAGAAAATGTCAATGGAAGGCTAGTAATGGAGGGCATGGGATTGTGTCATTTCTTCTCCCCCTCTCATTGGAACAAGGATTCTCTCTAGTGCCTTTTACGCAACACATTTTTTTGGTGTTGATCAGTGCGTCCGTCAAGAGAAGTTGGAGCCGTCTGCACTTGTTTTCCTGGAAGTACACCGGGGTGTGTCTCTTTTGAGTACCTATCGTACCTTCCACACACAGACTTGTAGCATTTACGATGCAGAGCCCTTTTTTGGTGCAAGCCCGACTCCTGATCCTAATAGCGGTGGTCCAAGTGGACACTTTGAAAAGTTTGGGAGCGCTCGCCTTTGGTGGAAGCTCTTTGATATTTGACTTTGTGGAATGAGCTTTTCTTCGAAATTTTATTGACTTGTATAATTTATGGCTAGCTCCACTGCTTTTACCAAGAGTTGGCGCACACTGATCAACATTTTTTATTTATTCATAGCCTGGCACTTAGGTCAATATCAAGAGATTAGTATAAGAACCTAGTTCTCATACTGGCTAATATTGTTGACACTCAGGTTTCATGAAGCCTCCAAAGATTTTATCCCATCCTTGAGCATCATTAGATCAAATCCAAACTTGACTTCCTCATCCTAATCCCTCAGGTGAAAAATCAACTCTCATCGAAACCGCAATCGTGCACGTGATGTGCTGATCATATTCTTTTTATCTAAGACTAAGCATGGAATATAGCAAGCAAATCTAGAAACCTAGGGGAATGTGGATGATTAAGTCTAAGACCCTGATGGCTAAGGCTGGTTAACCTAAAATCTCAAAGACCTCAAAAAGCTAAGTCTCCTTGATCATTTCAGATCCTGGGTGGAAGTGTAAGTTTAGAGGATTAATCCAACTCCTTCATTTCAAAAACAAAACAAGATTTTTTTTGCTTTTTGTTTTTTTTTGTTTTTTTTGCACTTCAAGAGATATTAGAACTTCCTAAACTCAATTAAGCATCTACGTTCAGCCAGTATGGATGTAAGTACAGACCGAAGCCTGTTGCTTGAGGACGGGGCCTTATGCGATGTCCTCTAAACCATCCAATCTGCTAAGGGCGAACCCTCACTGAACGTGGCTACTTAATTGGGTTTAGTAGTCACTAACGGCTCCTAAAGGATTTTGAGTTTTTCTCATTTTTATGGATTTTAATAAAAAGGTTAAACACAAGTTAGACTCAACTTTCCTTGAAAAGAGATAGAAGATTTTCAAAACCATGTCACACAAAATAAAAAGTTTTCAAAAGATTTTTTCAAAATAAGGAAAAATCATTTTCAAAATATTTTTATCAAAATAGCGTAACATAATATCGAAAAGCCGTGAAAAACATTTGAGTTCTCTTAGTCCATAGAATTTTACTTTAGCCAAAAAGTTTTAAATTTTTCAAATTTTTCAGATTATAGCTAAAGTAAGTATACGGTATATACGGTATACCCCCTATACTTAAACTTTGCTATGTCCTCATAGCACTAGATATTACAAGTCCATAGGTCTATTTAAATATAAAGGAATATATGGGAGCTAAGAGGGGCTCCCCCTATACTTAGGTTAGAAATAGCCTAAGTATAAAGGCAAGGAAAGGAGAGTAGAGAAAATCACGGGGACTCGGGTCCCCCCTATACTTAAGCTAAGATTAGCCTAAGTATAAAGATGGAAATTGATGTTGGGAGGGACCCAAGGTGAACGAAGAAGAGGTATGGACTTATAAATGAGCGACTGAATCTACGGAGATGGATGGAGTGACTAAGGCTTTGGGGAGTGTAACGAAGCAATCATGGCTCAATCAAGCAAGCAAAACCCTTAATTTCACCAACTCACACATGAAACCAATCGAGGTTGGTTTATTATCTTGTCAGTTTTATTGGTAATAAATCATTTGATATTTATGCGGAGAAGGAATGTTAAGTGAAAATCAATGCATCACGAGGGTGTTGCTCTCCTAAAACCAAAGTTTTACTCCATTTTATGTTGACTTGCAATTAACAGTCCCAATTTTTATTTAATGTTGTCACTGAATTAAGGTTAGCACAAAAGCAAATCAATCATCATCTATCGTTCATTCCCATTTTCCATTAATCCTAGGTGATCAAGCTAGGAAAAAGAAACCGAGAAAAAGCCGCGTATTCGATAAAAATCGCGATCGAGGCTAAGCGAGAAATCATACAGTGACTTGGCGATAAATCCGTGAAAACTTGGGCTGTTTTGAAAATCAAAATCAATATGTATGCAAGTCGATCAAAAAGCCATACCTACATGTTTCTATTAGTCGGGAAAATTTTCTTTTAATTTGGCTAAGTGAGGCAATGCTACGTGCGTCTTTATTTAAAGTGTGTCCAACCTACGAGCAAGCACGTAAAAGATAAAAAGGAAATACACTCAAAGAGTCGCGTCCTGGTCCTAAGTCGACACTCAAGTGGGAATGATCCCCACACAACCACATATAATCGTTCGATTACAATCGCGAGCCTTCAATCAAAGACCGCTGTAAAAGACGAATTATTACAAGTATGGAATGGAAATAAAAATGTGACACATTTTTTTCTTTCTTTTCTATGTGCTCCAAGCATGTTCCTGCGGATCCTCGCAGCAGGAGACACCAGCTCCTCTCCTCCTTGATTGATCAAGGGCCCTGCCACAGAAACAAGGATTAGAGATCAAATAAAAAAGAAAAATTTTATAATGCAAAATATGTGAACAATTTGACCTATAAAATGAACACTAAATTAAATAAACAAAAATCCAAATAGTATAAGAAATGAGCCGTGTCCCCAGCAACGGCGCCATTTAACGAGCCGCAAAATCGGCCCTTTAATAGTGCTGAATTAGCACTTGGAGTTGTCATCGCAGTCGGGCAATTCGGGCTCATCAAAGACCATTTGATTTAAATATATATCAATCAAAATCAAATGGTCGTGATTTTTTTTTATTTTACTTGGCAAGAAACCAAGGTCGAACTCAGGGACACGCGCCTCTCTCGTATTAGTCAGATTTTTATCTATCTAATTAAGCGTTGAGTTAAAGAACATATAGGTCAACGCATGCAACAAGACACAACAATGTATTTAAAGAAGAGAAAAACATGCATTTTTTTATAATTTAATCATGCAGATAAATGCAATGAAATGCAATGCAAATATGCCCTAGGTAAAAATGATGAGAACAAGAGTCAATTTCAAGTTTAATTAAAGAGGTAGATTCGATAAACAATTTTTAAACAAGGCATCAATTCAAGCTCAAATAGACACAAGGCTACTAAATAATGCACAAAAATCATTGTGTCCCAAAATAACAATTAAGCATGCCATTAGAAAGACCATCAAATAAGCTTTGAAATGGAACTGAAATTGACTGAATCGGACACACTATGCTCAAGATATGCAATAAAGAAGCTAAGGGCATAACTGAAAGAAAACATGAAAACAAAATTACAAACAAATCCCTGGGAGGGACTAAAATGTAATTACGAAAAAAACGGGACCTACCCTATAAATTACCCTCACGCACAGGGGTATTTTGGCAATTTTCAAAACCCGCGATGGTTTTAATGTAAATTATCCCCATGCGCACGAGGTCTGCACGTGATCTGGACCTGGATGTAATATGCAAAACTAACGAGGGCACCGATGCAAAAATCCCAGCACCCACGTGCGTGAGGCACGTGACTCAGGCTCGGGTGGGGACGAGGCTCGGTGCAGCTTCTGGTGGCCGTAGCAGGTGGCTCGGGCCATGTGGCGGCTCGAGGTTGCCTCGGGCGAGGCTCGGTCCCACCGAGCCTCCGCGCTACGGGATGGTGTCGTGGCTGCTCCAGGGCCGTTGGATCTCTACCATGGGGCGAGATCCAATGGTATCTGCTCTTCCTTCTTCCTCGAAGGTGGCGGCGCTATTGGAGCTCCGGCGTGAGGCCTAGAGCTCCTCCGCGCCTCTCTGTGCTCGGTGAAGGTCGGGGAAGGATGCTGACGGTCTGGCAATGAAGATCCGAGGTCGGAGGAGCTGCAGGAGCGTCTGAAGTGTGCTGCCAACGCTTAATCACCGGAGGCGGAGCTCTAGAACTCGGCTCTGCCCGAGGTCCGGCCAATGAAGATGAGGACCTGCAAAGGGGGTTAGGTGAAAACGAGGCGTGCGTACGTGCGAGATGAGGTGGACGGAGGGCTGAACGAAGGCGAGGAAGCGGCACCCTTGGTGGGTTCTCATCCGCCTCCGGCGGAGGAGAAAGCCTGGGATGAAGGAGGTTGTGGCTAAGGAGGAGGTGATCGAAGGAGCTGGAGAAGGTGAAGGGTGTGCGGTGGAGCTCGTAGGATGATCAGGTGGCGGTGAAGACGACTGAAACGACCTAACAAATTACGAGAATGCAAAGGAAAAATACAAAAGAGATCAGAAGCCTTACCTGGCCGGAGATGGAGGTAGTGGCCTGGGTTGGGCATCGTATCGATAACCCGGGGTCGTTGCACGTCGAGGGCGGCTAATCCTCGGAGCTCGGGCGGGGCAGAGCCACCGCGACGCAGCGGAGCAGCTGCTGGTCTCACCGGGGCGTTTGGGTCGTCATAGCTCGATCCGAGCTCCTCCCTCTGTCACAGGGAGTAGATGGAGGGCTGGGCCTCAGCCCCTTGGTTGGTGGACGGCAAAATACGGAGAAGGAGGCGAGGTATTTAAAGGAAGGGGGTGGTGGTCCAGGTGGTTGGAGCTGCGGATTGCGAGGGGATTATGGAGTGACTGGAGGTGGCTCGCAGATGGAGGACGTGCATGCGAGGATCATGGATGAATGGGCTCGGTCGTAGGGTGGTTAGAGAATGGAGAGGATGACCAAGGCTATGGCTAAAAATCGAAGGGTGGAGGAGGTCTGCGAGGCGCGGGGCTCGGGCGGAGCTTGCGGGAGGTTGATGACGAGGTCCGGACCGTTGGATCGCAAGATCCAACGATTCTGATAGGGGCGCGATTGGAGACTTAGGATTAGATCTTGGCTGTGTGATCAGAGGGTTGCGGAGCGGCCACGCGGCATGATATGGAAGCGACGCAAAAGAACGGTGGAGATGGGCTCTGCTAAATGTGATCGGAGGGTTCAAGATGATGCCACGTGTCGCTTTGTGGGCAAAGCGCGAGTGGACGGTTGTGATGTGATCCAAGGCTCGATCTAAGGGTTGAGGACGTAAGTATGGTGAGCGGCTAAGATGGATGGATGGGGCGATCGAAGAGTGCACAGTGCCACGCATGGCGAAAGGAGAATAAGGCGGAAGTGAATGGCGGTGATGAAGCCCTAGGAGAGATCTGACGACGAGGAAAGAGGGCATACGTGAAGGAGGCGGGACCGTTGGATCTCAGGAGGAGATCTGAAAGCTGAGGACGCGTGCGGATAAGACAAGGAGGGCGGGCCACGTGGCTAACCTATAACGGGCCACGTGGCCCAATCAGATTATTCCAGACGAGAAATTGATTTTTGAGGGTGATAATGGCCGAATTTGAGAAAACTCAAAACATGAAAGTTGTAGATCTTGATGAGATCTACAAGTTTCATGTTGACCAAAACTAGAGATGAGATCAAATGAAGCCACAAAATATTTTAATAGTATTTTTAAGGCTAAAAATACCATAGATTTTTGTTTTGATATTTTTTTGTGATCCTTAATTTATTAAGGACTTCTGATAATTACAAGATTTTAACAGGATTTTATTGACACAACTTTAAGTAAGGGGCTTAATAATGTGAAATTAAGATGATGAAATTGGGTTTCATCAGTGGCCTCAGTACTACCCACAGCATCTGCCTTCACGACATCAATACCACGTTCTCGCTCAACATCACTACGGATGGTGGCATCAGTACCATCGGCTGCATCTGAAGAAGCGACGGCCTCAGTACCGTCAGCTGGATCAACGTCTTTGGTGGCGCAAGTACCACCGTCATCAACACCATCATCAGTGGTATCAGCACTGATGTCCTCCTCGTCTGGCGCTCCTAACTCATCATGCTATCGTCGCTCAGACGAGGCACCGTCGGCTGGCATCCTACCGCTCCTAAATGACACAAAATCAGCATCAAATGTGTATGAAGGAATATCACCCAATAACTCACTAGGAGTGGTGGTCTCTGTGAACAATAGCTGCTCAAATTTCCTCTTTAGATTATTTGGTTTGGGCTTGATCTGAGCGGGTATGGCGGCCTTGCCCTTCATGATTTCCCTTATCTCCTGGCAAAACCCGTCCATCTCCCATCTAAAGGTTGCTTGTTGATCTGAGAGTAGGCGGGCTAGATCGTCAAGGGCCGGGTTTTTATAGGCTGTACTATGATAACCGGACGGGTTGCCTTGTTGGAAATGAGGCTGCTAGTGGAACTAGTGAGGGGGAGACTGAGTGAACTGTTGCTGAGGCTACTGCCTCCACTGTTGTCCATGCTGGTAGGGGCAAGGACTTGTCTGATAATGCAACTATGGCTGGTGGGAATACTGGGGTTACTGTTGGTGCTGGCTGAACTGTCCACCCTGAGCTGGAAGTTGCTACTGGGACGAGGTACCTCCGGTAGACCACCTGAATCCGGGATGAACGTGACGGATCCTGGGCTACCGGTCATACCATATCCCGTTGACTTCCATCAATTGCTCCTGTTCATAAGGAAATGGGGGAAGAACTGCCAGGGGCTGATCCTACTGGTAGACCACCATCTGAGTGTCCTGAGATGGCGGTGGCTGAGAGTATTGCTGCTGCAACGGCTAAACCGGTTCCGCCTAAATGTTGTAAACCTGGCGGTACTGGATGGAGTGCTAGGAATAGTTGCTGCTACTAGGATCATCCCGTGACCTGAGATGGGGCTGAGAAGCCGTCTGTACCTCATGGAAACACATGATCTGGGTCTTCATGTCACTGATGGTCTGTGCCAACTGGTCGATCTGCGCCATGCCCTGGCACTACTTCTTCTCTACAATCTCTATACGGTCCAACTTCTATTTTCTAACAGGGTATCAAAGCAGGTTCGATTCTCAAGGGTTTATGTTCTTGATTTATTCGAGAATCGATTGATAGATTTGATCGTTGTTTATTGTTAGAGATTATTCGAGGGTTTCTGTTCTTTATTTGTTCATTCGTTCTGTGAGCAAGAGCGTCAAGTTTTAGGGTTTCTCAAGAAACCCTCGTCAAGATATTCTCTGTGACGCTATTGTCCCAGGTGAGCCTGCAGTACGGGCGAAACCCCCCCTAACAATCCAAGCGCATTAGGCGGCGCTTCCCCGCGTGGGCGCTTCCTCGCACGACATCACCAGACGGCGATGCCCTCTAGGGCCCCAGGCGAAGCACGTCTCCAACAAGAATTATCCAGAGTCTAGAATTATTACAACAAAAATACATGTGCTAAAAATAAGACTACTCTACTCTATCTAATATAACGAATTTCCTTCTCTCACTCCTACTCCTCCTCAGGTGCGGTTACTCCAACAAAAGCTGCAACGTCCTCAGGTGGTCCCCCACACAAAAAGCAAAGCAGGAAGAATGTCAAAAAAACAGTTATATAAGATAGATATAAAAATATAAAAAAATCTGAAAAGACTACTAAGTCGTGCTCTCCGGCAACGGTGCCATTCTAGTGACTCACCTCGCGACTCGGGTTAAGAAATCAAATAAGTAGAAGGTCATTGCAACCCAAATCACGAGACCAAGTTAAGAAGAAAACAATAAACCACACAAGCAACACATAAAGTGATCAAAACAATGTTAGTGGTCTCCGCTATTTTATTTTAACCTGGTATAGCGACCATGGTTGAACTTAAGGAGCACAAGTAAACTTACGAAGTAGTCGGTTTTTAGACAAATAAAAACATATTTTTATTTATTTTTAATTTTGCAATTTTTGTATTTTTAAAATAAGAAAAAAACAAGCAAATAAGGGAATTAAGCACTCAAACAAGCTTTACAAATTTTTATTTAAGGGCTAAAAATACTTAAAAATAGGAACAAATTTTTTTTTCAAATATTCAGATGTTTTTTGTAATTTTCTGGGATTTTTCTAATTTTTATATGATTATATAAAAGCTAAATAAAGGCAAGAAGGGAAAACAATGTACAACCTAGACTAAAAGGCAAATTAAAAATACTCAAGATGCCCTACTGTCCTGGTTGCATTTTTTTATGAAAAATTAAAAAAAAGATCTAGAAACAGAGACTGAAATTCTTTTTTTATTTTTTTAGAATTTTTTAATTTTTTTGTATGTTTTTTAGAGTTTTTAAGCTTTTAGGGTTTTCATAACTATTTTTAAAACAAATATGCTACTGAAGGGAAAGTAAACATAGACAAGCAAATGCTAATTTTTTGTAATTTTTAAAACAATTTTTATAATTTTTATGTATTTTATAAAATAGACAGAACACTTTTTATGGGTTTTTTATTTTTAGAAAATATCAAGCAATACTAAATTAATTCACAAAAATTACCACAAATATTGCGTGTTTATAGGCGCTAACAGTAATTTTTATGTAATTTTTGGAGTTCGTTATGTACTTATTTGATCAAAAGAGAAATATATAGTTCATAGGAATGTAGTTTCAATTATGAGAAAGTTCCGGACCAACTGATAACATATATGAAAAGCTCAGGGTGCATTTCCAAAAATTTCAGGGTATTCATGCACATGCTCAAAAACTCACGCACAGGGGTACAAATGCAATTATCAGTAAAGCTATTCAAAGCATAACATCCATAAAGTTATGGATAAAACATGCAAATAAACCAATCATGCTCATGGGACGGCATGTAAGTTTATACAGATAGGACTAAAATGCACAAGGATCTAAGTGCAAAATAACCATATTATAACTTTATTTACATAACTATATAATATAACATAGAAGTGCCGGGGTGAAAGATCAAATACCCCTGCAGAGGCACGTGGCGTGCGTGGAAGGCATCGTGGTCGTACGACCCTGATCACTACCGCCTGCGATCTAACGGTGCCGAGACTGACGTGGACGTGTGACTGGATCTGATGAGGCAGTGACGATCTAACGGCCGCAGCAGCCTTATTGTCGGGCGGCTGTGATGCAGACTGGTAGGAGGGCCCACATCCGACGATGGGGAAGGTGGCAGCAAGAATAGGCATCCTATGAACTTTGCCTGAGTGTCAACGGAGATCCGACAATCCGTTGAAGGATCGGAGGAGGCCAATAGCTTTGTGAGAGTTCTCCGTGATTAATGGGTGCTTCGGTGGAAAGTGCAGCGGTTGGATGGACGTCACGGTGATGTGCCACCTGGAGCTACTCCTCCTGAGCAATCGGGGGCTCAAAGGTGGTCTACTGCGTAACCAACACTTGCAATGGGTAGAGAAGACTTGGGGCGTGGCTTTGATCTAGGTTATTGAAACTAGAGGAGAAAGAAGCGAGGGCGAATGGAATTCGATCTCCAGCGAAGGTGGTAGGAGGAGATCTCGACCTTAACCTCGACCTCAGGGTCAAGTCCAAGGATGATCAGGTCGCGATGCAAGGTGAAGAGATCGTAGAGGGTTCGATCGATAAAGATGGAGGTGGTTAACGAGGCTTCGACCCACTGGTCGGAGCAGGTGGTGTGCGACGGAGCAAAATGGGATAGATAGAATCGAAAGGAAAAATGTGAGGGATAGGATATGTACCTGAAGGGCCAGAGAGATTCCTAAGCTTCAAGCGTAGGAGAGCATCGAGGTGATGGCCTCAACCGGGCTATGACTGGCCAAGGTGGCCAAACGCAATGAAGGTACGGCCACATAGGTTGAGCTGCGTCGACTCAGCACCAATCCAAGCTCCGAAGGTCGCTCGAGGCAGATGTCACTCAGCTGGAGGTGGCTAGGGGTCGCAAGGGTGGCGATGAACGAGCTGCTCGGCTGCGGAGGCGGAGGAAATGCTTTATAGGGTTCCCAAGAGGCTGGAATGTTCGATCGATAGTGCACAACCCTAGGAAGATCCACACTTTCCTAGGGGTTGATGAGCGATCTGAACGACTAAGGTAAAGGTACAAAAATGGTCGTTGCGACCTCGGTCACTCAGACTATGTCAATCAAGAAGAATGAACCACTAATAGAGATAAAACGGATAAAACACAAAACAGCGGTCCTGCTATTGGATTAACCTGGTATAGCGACCAGGGTTGAACTCAAGGAGCACGGGTTGGCCTCTCGGCCTACGAAGTAGTAAAAAGAAATAAAATAAAAGAAGAAACTATTTTTAGTGGTTTTTAATTTATTTTATATTTTTTTGGATTTTTTAATGTATAAAGAAAATAAGAAAAACAAGTAAGCACACACTTCAACAAATTATTTAAAGCACTAAAAATCAACCAAAATGCAAACAAAAATATTTTTATGTATTTTATAATTTTTAGTGTTTTTGATGAATTTTTGAGAATTTTCTGATGCTTATTGTATTTTCTAAAAATCAAAAAGTGGCTGAACTAAATGGTACTGTCCAGCCAAGCCAAAAAGGCCTAGATAAAATATCTAAGAGCCCCAAAATGGCTGGGAGGTAATTTTCCTGTAAAGAAAACTAAATGAGGAAAATTTAGGCACCAATTTTATTGTTTTTGGATTTTTAATTTATTTACTAGAATTTTTATAAGGTTTTATATGTTTTTCAATTTTTAGTGGTTTTCTGTAATAAAAAATAGCCAAAATTGGATAGAAAATCAAACTAAGTAAAATAGACAGTAGACAAATTTTTTGTAATTTTTAGACACTATTTAATATTTTTTTTGTGATTTTTAATGTTAGACAGTGACAAAAATGAAGGTTTTTGAATTTTTAAAAATATCAAATGAAATCAAAAATGTCCTCAAAAATCCACGAAAATTTTACACCATGGCATGAGCCATGTGTCCCATTTTCGTTGGATTTGGAGGTGTTTTGCTATTTTATTCAAAAATAAAGAAGGGGCACTGTGCACAGGAGCCTATCTGCAAATATAATAAAGTTCTGGGTCCCTGGAACAACAACCCTGGAAAGTATAGGGATAGGAGTGCAAATTACCCTCCGGGCCACGCACGATACACGTGACTCAGGCCTGGAGGGACCTGATTGCAATTCCTATTAATAAAAATAAGAAACGTAACAGGGCAAAAAGGCAGGGGCCAATATTGCAAATACACCAAATTATCACGTGTCGAAGCACGTGTCCACAACTGGCAGGGGTATAAACGCAATTCTCATAAAAGATAAGGTCCACAGTGCAATTTTCACAGAAATAAAAGAAGTACACTACGTATTTATAGGACTAAAACTAAATGCAGAAAAGAAAGGGGGCCTAAGGATAATTTACCCCTTTTATTATTGTCGACGGCCGGATGTATGACGCGTGGCGGATCTGACGACTGAGAGCAATGGCACCTTTACCCTTGAAAAGCCCGGCCTGATCGAACGTCTGAGAGATCTCCACGTGGAGATCGGACGGTGACGGTGCGCTGGAGTCTAAGCCCTCGGTGGATCGACGGAGGAGAAGAGGGCACGTGTCAGATCTGACGGTGGAGGCTTGCTAGTGCCTCTTCCTCCGAGCTGGTGGTCCAGATCTGTCCTCGAAATGATCGGACGGTGATGCCATGCCTAGGATGAATGGCTCAGATAAAAACTGGGGCACTGGGGACGATCGGACGGTGAACGAGGCTGCTGGAAGAACTAGTTGCTGGCGAGCTTCGCCGGCCCTATGCGTGTCCGGCGGGCCTCGTCTGACGCTCCTGAGGTGCGGGAAAGCTTCGCCTGGAAGCTCCGCACCTGATGTGCTGCTCCGATGGAAGCGAGGAGCTCCAGAGAGCTCCGGCGACGTGGAGGAACCTGGAGCTGCTGTGCTCAGAAGTCTCGACCTCCAGATGAGATCGATTGTCATGGATACCTGCACAGGAAAGAAGCTGGGTCGAGGGCAAACTGCCTCGACCCGTCAGAGCGGGCGGAATGTGAAAGATGGGGCGATGTGGAGGCTCTCCGGCGAGCGGCGGAGGGTGAGAGCTGATACCCTGCTCCGGGGCGAGCCAGGGGGAATGAAGGGTCGGAGAAGGTGGAGAGATGTCAGGCGAAGGTGGTGGCGGTGTCGGATGGTCAAGTGAGTGGACGGAGACGGCAGGCGGAGGTGGCGGAGCTACGCTACTGGAAATCGAAAAATCCTAATTTACGCTAAAGTAGAGGCTAAGGAGGTTACCTGGCGGGTGCATTCGACTGGGCTGAAGCTCAACAAGCTTCTGGTCGTTGCCTGCAAGGGGTCGTCGACTCCCCGAGGCTCGGCGCGCTCGCGGCGGCGTACGGTGGTGAAAACCACCGGATCAGTGACTCCCGACTTCCCGGGCCTCGCTGCCACTCCCAAGGCCATGACTGTCACTCAGGGACTCCGGAGGAGGTCACAGGCTCCAAGGGGAAGATCAAAGATGGAAGAATTAGGTTGCTGGAGACGACATTATATATGGTGCGGGATCCGAGAAGAAGGAGGTCGGGCGAGATGCACGGGGCTCGGATCCAGCAAACCCACCCCGGGCGAGGGTCCTGGATGAGCGGAGGTTAATCGGAGCCCAGGGTTTGAGGCGCTGGCGGTCGGGTCAGGCGGGCAAAAAGTGGAGAAAACGGGTCGGGCAGGACAGACCCGGCTCTGGTGGTCCTGGGGGGAGAGTTGACCGGGGGTCAACAATCCCCCGTGGACCAATCAGAGCCCGCCAAGCACAAATTTCTTATTTATTTATTTTAGGTTAGAAAAAGTTCGAATTAATAAAAACTTAAAACATAAAATATTTTTATTTTATTTTTTTTCTATTTTTTGTGATTTTTAATTAATTTTTCAAAATAAAAAAAAAGTATTTACATTATATAGCTATATATAGGTATATGTACACTATAGGGCTTTTAATTTTTGATTTTTTAATTATTATTTTTATGCAATTTTATTCCTATTTTATATTTTATTTATTTTCATTATAAAATAAGGAATAAAAAGATATTTTTATTTTATTTTTATTATTTATATACATAGGTAAAATAAACACATATATGCATTTATATACATGGTATATGTACAATGTATTTTTGTATTTTAATTTTGCTATTTTTATTTTTTTTTTAATTTGATTGTTCTTATTTTATTTATTTACATTATAAACCATAGAATATTTACAAAAATTTTGGAAAGTAATTTTATTTATTTACAAGGTCAAATAAATATATATATGAGTCTATGTTCAAGGTGACTATACAAGAGGTGTTTTTGTTTTTTTTTTTTGGTTTTTAAATTTTTCTTTTGATTTTATAAATATATATATATATACAAATATTTACAAGCCTATTTTTGTGAGGAAAATACTTTTATTTATTTACATAAATATTTACACACATGAGCCCCTATCTCCCTCTACTTTGGCTTTTATGCGGTCAGGCCCATGCTGAGCCCTCCCTTGGGTTAGGTTGCTCAATATTTATTCTAAATTTTTCCCTCTTTTTCTTTTTAATCTTTATTCTTTTATTTTTCCACAAAAACATGCTAATTATAGGTTTTTACATAATGCATGCTTTTGGTAATTATTTGTATTTACACATATCTACATGTATTTGCAAAGGTTTTTGTAGCTAAAATATAAGAATAGAGAGTGATGAATGAGTATTCATCAGGGGTCCGCGAAGGTCATGGATCTTAGGAGGAAGCTCGGTCAAAGAATCAGGGCGAGAATAGGCCTGACCCGATCATGAAAATTGGAGAAAAGGCTCCGGTGAAGAGAATCGGGTCGGGTCAGCCTTGGAAGAAGGCGTTGACCTGAGGTCAACATCCGATCTGGACCGATCAGAAAAATCAAATATACAAAATATTTATAAATTCAATAAAAACTAGTAATTGCGTTAGAAACAAAAACTATACAAACAAAAAAGTTTATTATTTTCAAACTATTTTATGTGATTTTTAATTATTTTTATGAAAAATAAATGAGTGTGTATACACTACATAGTATTATATACATGTATAATATACCTATGTATTATGTACAATTATTTTTATTTTATTATTTTTACACAAATACCCCCAAATTTATATTTTATTTATTTTCAATATATTTTTAGGAGTATAAAATAATTTTCATTTTATTTTTACAACTTATTTACAAGTATGAAATAAATGGTGGATGTGACATATATACATGTGTATTTATACAATGAAAGAAGAATTTTATTTTTATTTTTATTTTTCTGATTTTTATTTTATTCTTATATTATTATTAGAAATATATACAAGGTGGTAAAGAAACTAATTTAATCTTATTCTGTCAAAAATAGTTATTTATTTACATAGGTACTATGTACAATACAAAGTAGGCCCTATCTCTCTCTACTTGTTTTATTTCAGGTCAAGGCTTGACCTTCTCTTGGGGTTCGGGTCACTCCGTATTTATTCTAAATACCTCCTTCCTTTTTCTTTTCCTTTATTCTTTTATTTTTGCACAAATATATGCTAATTATGCAATATTAACACATGCATGTTGAATGATAACTTATTGTATTTATAAATATTTACATGTTGTTGTGCCAAGATAAATAGCTAAAATAAAAGAATAAAGAATGAGAATCAGGGATTCATCAGGGGTGCACACCCTTCTATACTTAGGACAAAGTATGTCCTAAGTATAGAAGACTGACAAAAAAGGGTGATACCTTTTTGGTAGAAAAAGAAAAATGAAAAGAAGAAAAGAAGATGAGGATAGAAGAAAGGATCGAAGAGAATGTACAAATCACTCACCATACACGTAGGGTAAAAGAGCCCTAAGTATAGGAAATGACAAGAGTGATGAAAAGTAATGAAGAAAGAACACTCAGCTCGTCCACCCCCTATACTTAGGACAAGGTACATCTTAAGCAAGCCACACACGAAAATGGGATGGATGAGAGATACAATGGATGATCTGAGGAAAATGAATGCAAATATACAAGAGGATGGATATACAACGGTCAAGAAGGTAGAAAGCAAACCTTCTTACGGAACCGCTGGGGAATGGATCTAACAAGATGAAGGTCGATATCAGGGTCCTCAGTAGAAATTAGCTGATCAGGATCGACCTGGTAAAGATCATCAGTGGACTCAAAGCGGAAAGGCATGAACTGGTCCGTGGAAGTAGTGCGGTCGGGTTCGGCCTTGGGTATCTCAACTAGGTCAAACTAAAAAGGGACGAACTCATCCTGGAAGTAGTAAAGTCATGTTCATCCTCTGAGGCATTAACCGGATCATCATCCTTATCAAAAGGTCCAAATTATTTATAAAAGAAATCAGATCAAATTTGTCCTCATCAGTATCATCTTCCCTCCGCTCAAAAGTATCAATCGTGTAAATCCTGTGGATGTCATCAATACAATGCCAAGTACCAGAAGAGGGAACTCTAAGGTCTATGCTTTCCGATTCTTCCTCCTTGGAGAGGAATTCTTGGGTCTCAGTAGAATCCAACATACAACAAAAAACTATGATCGTCTCATCAAGGTCATAGTCCTCGAGGTCAGCTAAGATATATGTAGTCACATCTGATGCAGGTCTCTGGTCTCCAGTGGGTGTTGTGATGACCCATCACTCACATCATCAGGATGAAAGTGAATCTCTCCTGATCCGTAATTAGTGATGACTCTCGCAGAGGCGAGATACGGTCATCCCAGGATGATTGGAGAGTGCTCCCCAGGAGAGGAGGTCTCCATGGGCAATACGACAAAATCAACAGTGTAGCTCATGCCCCGAATCCAAATGACAGTGTTATCTAAATACCCTTCGCCCTCTTTATAAATCCATCAACAAATTGAATGATCATCCTCGTTTTCTTGAGAGGCCCTAAGTAAAGAAACTATACAAAGCGAGAAGGGTATTATGCTAATTGAAGCACTACCGTTAAGGAGAGTGTGATCACATGTGTAGTCAGAGATAGTGCATCTAATGAATGGTGTAGTAGTGTTCCCTTTCTTAGAAGAAGGGTGGTGGGTGATGGCATGGGCAGTGGCCATGGTCAAGATATGACACTCAGATCTGCTCCTTTTTCTCTTCTTGGATTGACGAGCAGATAAATGGGTCATGGCCTGGTGAAGTCGAGCTTGAAAGATCTCATGAATAATGTCCACCACTTCAGGTTCCATCAAAATTTTTATAAATTTTTGGATCTCCTCCATACAATGGAGGAGATCGGAATCATCATCTACACAAGGATGACTAAGAACGGTCTGTACAGGATGACTGTCATCCTCAGGGTCAAAGATGGGACAAGGTGTGAATGGATGTGTGGGTAAATGATCCAGCATAGGTACCCTTTTCCTCATAAGATGACTCAACAATGTGTCTCTCGAATTCTTTTTGGATTTTTGAATTTTTGTATTTTTTTGTATTTTGGGCGATTGCAAGTTCTCATCAACATCCTCAAGTGAATCCATATCCTCAAATAGTGGAGTGGCATTCTGGTTCTTATTTATACTAAATAGATTGTTAATCCTTGAATTCATATGCTCCATCATTTGATTCAAGGTCTCAAATGTGGACATCATGAAAGGTGACTCCAACAGATCAGTCTCAGGTGGATGAGATGGAGGGCACTCTGAGGGTGGTGGCGGTGGGTAAAAATCCTATATTTACAAGAGTTGGGGTTTTTAAGAATTTACGAAGGATGTGTGATTATTTATAGATATGTATATATAAAGAAATTTAGTGTGATGTATATATTCCTTAAACTTATTTGAAAATGATTTTAAAAACAGTTTTGAAAATCATAGTCCAAAATATTTTTTCAAAAAACTTTTACAAACATTTACACACATTTGAAAATCAATTTGCAAAGGTTTTCAAAAAATATATATAGATTTTTAAAATAATTTCAACAACCATTTTCAAAACCATTTGCAAATAGTTTTTGAAACATTTTTATTTCACTCAAAGAAAAAAAGTTTTTACAAATAAAGCAATTTTGCAAAGGTTGAAAATATGTAACAAAATATTTTCCAAATAGTTTTCAAAAGATTTTTCAAAAAGATTTTCAAACTATTTTTCAAACATTTTTCAAAAAATATTTTTACCTGATTTAGTAATCAGTATATTAAAAGGAATTTGAGAAATAATAAATATCTTTTTATTAATGATTTTAAAGAATTTTATAGTATATTTTATAAAGTATTTTAGCCATATTTATTATTAAAAATATGAAAGTACGACTTATGGCTAAAGCATATACACAGTATGTATGTCCCCCTATACTTAGCTTGAGCTATGTCCTCATAGATCAGAGAGAAAAAGAGAAGACATAACTCATACCGAGTATTGAAGAGTCTAAAGATCAACGAATGAAGAAATAAGAAAATGAGAAGTCGAACGTCCACCCTATACTTAGGATCAAATAATCTTAAGTATAGCAGACTGTACACAAGGTAGTGAGGGTCATGGGTGGGAATGAACATATCGTACTCAGACTGTCTCCCCCTATAATTAGGGTAAGATATCCCTAAGTATACACAAGAAGAGGAGACAGTTGAGGGGATCAAAGAATGAAAGAACTCAGGGTGTATAACCCCCTATATTTAGGACAAAGTACGCCCTAAATATAGAAAACTAACAAAAAGGGGCGACGCCTTTTTGGTAGAAAAAGGAAAATGAAAACGAAAAGAAGAAAAGAATATGAAGATAGAAGAAAGGATCAAAGAGAATGTACACATCACTCCCCCTATACTTAGAGTAAAAGAGACCTAAGTATAGGCAACGACAAGAGTGATGAAATGGGACGAAGAAAGAACACTTAGCTCGTCCACCCCCTATACTTAGGACAATATACATCCTAAGCAAGGCACACACAAAAATGAGGTGGATGAGAGATACGGTGGATGGAATGAGGAAAACGAATGAAAATATACAAGAGGATGGATATACAACGATCAAGAAGTTAGAAAGCGAACCTTCGTGTGAGACCCCTGAGGAATGGATCTGACAAGATGCAGGTCGATATCGGTGTCCTCAGTTGATAGAAGCAGATCAGGATCGACCTGGTGAAGATCCTCAGTGGACTCAAAGCGGAAAGGCACAAACTGGTCGGTGGAAGTAGTGCGATTTGGTTCGGCCATGGATGTTCCAACTAGGTCAAATTGAAAAGGGACAAACTCATCCGTGGAAGTAGTCAAGGCATGTTTGTCCTCTGAGGTGTCAACCAGATCATCATCCTCATCAAAAGTCCCAAATTCATTTATAAAAGCAATCGGATCAAATTTGGCCTCATCAGTATCATCTACCCTCCGCTCAAAAGTGTAAATCGTGTAAATCCCATCGATGTCATCAACACAGTGCCAAGTTCCATAAGAGGGAACTCCAAGTTCTATACTCTCCGAGTCTTCCTCCTTGGAGAGGAATTATCGGGTCTCAGTAGAATCCAGCATACATAAAAAATCTATGATCGTCTCCTCAAGGTCATAGTCCCGGGGTCGGATAAGACAGGTGTAGTCACATCAGACGCAGGTCTCTGGTCGTCAATAGGTGCAATGATGACCACATCGCTCATGTCGTTAGGATGAAAGTGAATCTATCCTGATCCGTAATAAATGGCGACTCTCGCAGAGGCAATATAGGGTCCTCCCAGGATGATTGGAGAGTGCTCCCTAGTGGAGGAGGTCTCCAAGGGCTACGACAAAATCAATAGTGTAGCTCATGCCCTGGATCCAAATGTCAACATTTTCTAGAATACTCTTCTCCCTCTTTATAGATCCATCAATAAATTGAATGTCATCTTGGTTTTCTTGAGAGTCCCTAAGTGAAGAGACTGTACCAAGGAGAAGGGTATTATGCTAATTGAAGCACCACCATCAAGGAGAGTGTGATCACATGTGTAGTCAGAGATAGTGCATCTAATGAATGGTGTAGAAGTGTTCCCTTTCTTAGAAGAAGGGCGATGGGAGATGGCGTGAGAAGTGGTCACGGTCAAGATATGATGCTCAGATCTGCTCCTTTGCTTTCTCTTCTTGGATTAAGGAGCAAATAAATGGATCATGGCCTGGTGAAGTGGGGCTTGAATGAACTCATGAATAGTGGTCACCACTTCGGGTTTAGTCAAGATTTTTTTGAATTTTTGGATCTCCTCCATACAAGGGAGGAGATCTAAATCATCATCTACACAAGGATGACTAAGAGCAGTCTATACAGTGTCATCCTCGGGTCAAAGGTGGGATTATGTGTGAATGGATCTGTGGGTAAATGATCTGATATTGATGCCCTTTCCTCCTAAGATGATTCAACAATATGTCTCCTGAATTGTTTTTGGATTTTTAAATTTTTCTCATTTTTTATCTTTTTTTGGACGTTTGCAAGCTCTCATCAACATCCTCAAGTGAATCCATACCCTTAAATAGTGGAGCGACATTCTGGTTCACATTTATACTAAATAGATTGCTAATCCTCGAATTCATGTGCTCCATCATTTGGTTCAAGGTCTCAAGTGTGGACATCATGAAAGGTGACTCTAACAGATCAGTCTCGGGTGGATGAGATGGAGGGCACTGTGAAGGTGGTGGTGGTGGGTAAAAATCCGAGGTCTGAAACTATGGTTGAGGTGGATATGTACAAAAATCAGGAATAAAATTCTCTTGGGAAAATGGAGGTGGACCGAGTGAGGAATCCGCAAAGTCCGGATAAAATGAACTTCAGTTAGCCATCTCGAAACAAAAGGAAAATGATCAGGAGAGCACGATGGTCAAATCAATAGGTGTGAGAAAAAAGGTGCAAATATGCAGTGATGATTTAGTATACACACAAACAATTGCAATCAAACGCGCACAAGACAAACACAACCCCTCAATTCACCTACTGAACTCTGTGAGGACTGCAAAAGTGTGGTCTTTTATATTGTTGATTTTAGAGTTAGGTGAGAATCGCAAAATTGTACAAACACTTAGGTAGGCTTATGGGATTTGGGCGCTAACCTTAGTGTGTACGCGAGCAAACTAAAATGAATACAATGAGGGTATTACCCACCCTAAGACAAATATTTCTTTTTGGTTGATTTTAAGGTCGAGTAATTTTAGCAGTCTCAATTTTGTTGTGATTCACTTTTTTTGGCTTTATAATGAAATGCATGCGCCTAACGAGGAGTCTATTCCTATAGCAACCTAAGTGATCAAAAAAGAGGGAGAGAGTCAGAAAAGCAATGCGAGGCAAAAACGATGATGTATGTTAAAGAGAAATGCTCACCTTGCCTCCACCTCTCTTAATGCAAGGATGTTAGGCAGAATTGAAACCTACACTATATGCAAATGCAAGCCGATGAAATCGCCCTAAATGAGAATATACTATTATCGTGAAGAACAATATGGTAGTCACCTAGAATAGAACCAAAGGTTCTTGTCTTGGAGCCTCCTCGATGCCCACTATAGTGGGTCTTGCAAGCATTGTATGGAGGACTCATGCAATGCGCGATTCCAAGACTAAGTGAAGAGAAATTCAATTTTTGACTAAGTCCAAACGAGACTATAGGTGCATGTAATGGTAATAAGATGTTTGGCCATATTATATAGTCAAGCAGATCATAATGGTAGAGCTCAATCACACAAAATAAAGAAAATCGAAAATCAGAAAACAAAATAAACATGCGATAAAATGCGAGAAAACCGATGAGGCCCCCAAGGGAACAATCCCTAGAGCACTGGACCTCGTGAAATGTGGAGTAGAGTCCTGAGAGTCTAAGTTATTAAAATAAATCTCTCTCTTTAAATTACAAATGAAATAATACAAATAAATAAAATGCAATTCTCTTCAAAATGACTCCAAATCCTCCTTTGGTGCTAGGTCAAAAATCGGCTCGACTTCACGTGGGTGCGAAAGCTCCTAGAAGAGCTTCCCTTGATCCGGTTCCTCGCAGTAAAGTCAAGCAAGGAGAGGTGATTAGACAATTCAACAATAATATCAAATAAATAAGAAAATAAATAAAAGAAAAATATGGATAAAAGAGAAAAAAACACAATTGAATAAAACCAGTCTATGCACAGTTGCTCTCTGGCAACAACGCCATTTGATAATTGCAATTTTGTGAGGGTCTAAAGTAGTCTACATAAGGCGAGAACTACAGTGTCGCTGAAGCGACCGCTCACGAAATCCCAATTAATCAACAATTAACCCACGATAATAATCAACCAATGAAAATAATATGTGGAGTTAAAATTTATTATAACTCTACAAGAAAGATGTGTATAGGTGTAAGTATGTGTAGAGTGTCAAACACAAGGAGCAATTGAATGCACAAAAGTGATTGTGTGCTCTTTGTCTAAATTTTTTGTGGACTTTTTAATTTTGTAATTTTTATTTTATTTTTATATTTATATTTTTAAATTTTATTTTTTATATTTTCTTTTTATATTTTAATATTTTGTATTTTCGTTTTCTTTTAAATCTATAATATAAGATATATAAGACTATATATACAGTAATAAATAATATAGATAAAATTATAACTTCAAATAACTAAAAAAATAAATATTTTTTGGTTTTAAATATTTTTTTACTATTTTTATTATTTTTTGGTGAATTTTTTTAATTTTTATATATTTGTAAAGTTAAACATACCTAAATCAGGGATTAGTTGATCTTAAGTATAGGGGAATGCCTAGCCGATGATCTGTTCATTCCCACCCTCGACCCTCCCTGCCATACAGAGCTTTTTATACTCAGGATTAGTTGATCCTAAGTATAGGGGGATGGCTGACTTCTTATTCTTTTAGTCATTATAATATAGGCTTTCCTCCACTCAACACATGTTATGACTTCCTCTTTTCTCTTTGATCTTTGAGGGCATAGATCAATTTAAGTATAGGGGCGTATAGACGTTGTATATACTTTAGCCATAACTCGCACTTTTGTATTTTTTAATAATATGGTTAATATACTACAATGGTAAGGCTATATAATAAATCAACTATAAAGAATATACATATATAAACTTATATAAAATTCTTTGTATGCACTGACTAATAGATTGGTTTAAAATGTTTTGCAAAATAATTTGAAAAGTGGTTGCAAAAATATCTTAAAAAATCTTTTGAAAGCTATTTGAAAAACATTTTGTGAAAAGGTTGCAAAACTTCGTAAAAATCTTTTGAAAATATCTAAAAAAAATCTTTTTCATTTGTTTGAATAATTTTCTTGAAAATTAAATTTGCAAATGATTTGGAAGATGATTGTAAAAATATTATGAAAAATCTATACATATTGTTTGAAAAATCATTGCAAAATTATTTTAAATTTTGTAAATGTTTGCAAAGTTTTTTTGTAAAAATTATTTGCAAAATAAAGTTTTCAAATTATTTTTAAAAATATTTTGAAACTATTTTGAGAACCTTGTACATAATTAGGATGAACAATACGTGTATAAAATTATTTACAAACCTTGTAGATAAAAGTCTATAAATAACCACTAACTTGACTTGTGTAATTTCTAGTGTAAATTTAACATCTAATTCTTGTAAATATTGATACACTCTCCAATAAATATCTACACATATTTCTTTCACTTTTATCGAAACCCTTAAAATTTTCAAAATAATTAAAATACAAAAAATTTTGCAAAATATTTTTCAAAATTACATAAAAAGTGCAAACTTTTCAAAAATACGTAAAAAGATCGAAATCAGAAAATTATTTTAAAAAAAGATTTTCTTTCACTACATTGCATTTGCATTTTTTAGATTGATAATGAAAATTGAACTAGTCTAAATAAAATCCGAAAATTGAAGCTTGGTTGGACCTTAGTCCACAATCACGAGAACCTTGGAGGAATTGGAATTAAGGCTCTTCAGGTGTACTAGACTTATCTTTTAGAACACAAGACTATGTTCAGATGTCAGCTTGACTGCTTAAGTAGAATATTTCAAAACACATGGCATGACTCTTGTCGATAGTAACCTAAATTGCACACATGCACCTTACACCTTACTCAACTCAGTTGAAGTGGCAAAGGGTTGCATTTACTGGCATGAGGCACAAGCGAATGAAAACATACAAAGTCACAATATGTGGCCATTGTACTCCAACTCGATCCAGTAGCGACGAGGTCTAAGGACAGAAGGTTGTGGGTTGCAATAATGCTTCAAAAGATGGATAGTCTACTGGCTCAAGAGGAAAAAGTCCATATGTAAATGCTGATGTAAATAATATTCTAAAAATATAAAATTAAAAACTCCAAAAAAATAGCTGGGAAAAAATCAAAGAAAATATATTTTTGTCAGAGTATGCATGCAATAAGCAAGCTTATGCTTCAAGTCAAAGATTCAAGTGAGCCTACTGCTCGTTGACTTTTCTACGATGCACAAGCATCCTAGGATAGGTAGCTACACTGGCTATTGTATGTTCTCTTCTCCACATCCTCTTCTTGAGCCGGTTGCGATTGAACTTAGAAGGAAATACCCTTCTTCTAGACGAAAGAATTGCTGGATTGGAAAATTAGGATCACCATATTAGAGAAGATTGTCTCTTTATTACTTCAGATGAGAGGAGCTGTATATCACTAACACTGTACTAGATAGACTCGTAGTCATAAGGGGCTCGGTATGAATTAGATTTTTTTGGACCTAGCTTTTGAGGAGACTTGGACAGAGTTTTATGGTTCTTAGAGGCTGTTGAGTTTCGAGTCTGCTTCCCAACAAGGTTCCGCCAAACTAAAAATCCAAAGGTCCAACTGAGCTTGAAATTTTGATTTTATGAAGATAAGTTTAAAAGTTAAAATCAATCCCATTTATATCTTAATCTTTTCTTTATTTCCTTTTTCTACACGTATTAGCATAAGTGTTTGCTAGGGACTAGCAAAGGCCAGTATAAGGGGGTGATGAATCTCCATTTTATCACCATTATTCTTTTATTTTGGCCTTAAATCCCTAGTTAAATGAATGTATATAGCATAAATTTGTGCAAAATAACATTCAATAATTGATAAATAAATAATATATAAAATATTGTATTTAATTCCAAATAAAAGAGTAAAGGAAGAAAAGAAAAAGAATGAAGTGTCAAAGATACTTAGTGGCCCTAGATCCTTAGATCCAGTCATCATGATGACTTGGTCAATAAGAAATAAAGTAGTGGGAGATAGGGTAAATCAATTGTACAAAAAATAGCTAAAAAACTAATTTTTATTCTTCAATAATTACATTTTTGGATCTATATTAATTTCCTATTTTTACACCTCAAATCAATAAATCCTCTATATGAATATATACATAAAAATACAAAGGAAAATACAAAATTAATTTCATTAAAAAATAATGCACATTGTTCCCGAGACACACAGAATAAAAGATCGTAAAGAAAACTTTACAGATATGTATCTTCTCCATACATATTCAAAATTGACCATACTCATTGTTATTGCTATATAATTAAATTATCTATTTATTGAAGGTGGTTTCATTAAATTTGGAGTTAAGATGTAAAAGTTGACTTTTGGGCCCTCATTGTGCAATATACTTGTATATAATAATCAATATATTTATTCTTTATATTTTTCACTATCTTATATTTTAGTATATTTGTAAATATTATTCAAAATACATATAAATAGTAAAATTAGAATAAAACTATTAAAATTTTGTAAAAATAGTTAAAGTATTAAAATACATAGATGAACTATACATATATAATATGTATACATATTTATTTAAGTAGATAAACAATTTCAAAAAAATAAAATAAAAATATGTACATGTGTATTTAAATAAGTTATAAATTCAAAAAATACATGTATAAAATAATAAAATCGAAAATAAAAATAAAAATAAAATCAATATATAGGTGTTTATACCTATAATTACAATCTAAAAATTAATACCTATTAAATTAACTAGTAAAAATAAATAAAAATCGTAATAAAATACTACATGAAATAATAAACATTTTTCATGTTTGAATTTTAATTAATTCATTCATTTATTTTTTTAATTTGATTTATTTATTCTTTTTATTCCCTTTTGTCCTCTTCTATGCTGACATGGACCAATGAGGAGCGAGTCCACGTTGACCTCGGTCAATTATTCGCCCCTCATAGGCATGCGTCTGTCAAAAGAGGACCACCTCAATTTCTCCATTTGTCTCCGTCCAATTTGTTCACTATTTTCGCTCAATGACTTCTTGACTTCTTGTCCTTGATCCATGCCATTATACACCCACACCTCTCCTCGATAGAAGGATCATTGCATCGAGAAGACACCCTAGATTCTTCACTGCATGTACATAAGCTCCTGCATCGTCCCCATTTGAATTTGATCTCTCTTCTCAAGTCGAACCCCTCATGTTTTCACCCAAAGCGGTTGACAGAGGTGACAGTTTCCTCCTCTCCCGATCCACACCATGTTGTAGGCACGAATGAGCTAATCCACCATCGTCGGCCAACCTCCGCTGAGTGGTCCTGCTCATTGGCCCTCCGGCCAAGTCGAGCTCATTTTACTATTTTTTTAGATAGATTTTCTCATCACCTTTCCATTCCACGATTTATTTTATTTATTTAGTTCGTGTTGTAGCTTAGAATTCAATTTTCAAAGTACGACGGAGCTGTGCTCTGACCACTGTTCCACACCTTGTTTCAGCCCCCATTTCACCACCATCAGCTTACCCATCGCCTTATTTACATCCGCAGAATCTTCACTCACTTCGAATCCCTTGGATCAAGCAACCGAGGTCCTACTCCCCTTCCCTACATCGGGCCTCGCCACCCAACCCATTTCCACTCCATTTCTATCAAATAACACCTCCGGGCCTATTGTTTTTGGGTGTTTGAGCTAATTGTGCAGGTCAGGAGACTTGAAAGCCTCTTTTGAGGCAGTTTTGGATAGCAAGAGTGTCTTCCAGATCCCACAGCTTCATCAAGCCACCATGACCCTATCGATCGGTCATGGACCTTTTTAGCACCATTAGCGGATGAGGAAGGATGTAAGATACATTTTGAGACACTTGGGAGCCGCCTAGGTGGTCAGAGTTGAGCAGGAGCGCGGATAGAAGCGAGCTCCAACACTTGTTCTTCCCTGTTCTTCATGGGAAGCATCAGTCGTTAGATCAGAGGAGGCACTCCAGATTAAGCAGTGACCGTCTAATTAGAGGCCCCTGCATCCATTAGATATGAGCCTCGATCTAATCCCAGCGATCCATCACCGAAGCATCGTCGCCAGATCTAAGCCGTTGGATTACGTAAGTGGATCATGCATCACCATCTGTTATCGTCGCGCACATAGGGGGTTAAATATCTTAGCCCACACCTTTTTGTATTTAATATTTAGTATTTAAATCATTCATCTGCATTGTAGAATATTGATATTAATTGCATTAAAGAGACAAAACTTTCTGATATTTTCATAGTAGTCCTTTGATGACTCACCTCACGTGGTCCCCCATATGAGGTAAGTACATTTTGCACCCATACCATCTAGAGTTTGGATATTTTGTTTCAATGCTAATTTTCGAATATTAAGTGTATTATTCTGAGGATAAACTGCAAGTAGGACATGAAACTTTCAGTTTATAGCAAAAACACCCCTTCTAGTGTGTATTAAATTCGATAACTTTGGGCTTTTTTGCATGTTTAGACCCTGGAGTTTTGTAGGGTGTTCGGAAATGAATAAGAACTTTATTTAAATTGCAATTAAGTCATTTATAATGTTGAATTTTTTTGTTGTTGATTGTTTTATTAAATATCTCTAATACTCTAAAAATTCTAGATAAATTAGGTAAGATGCCTTAAATATTATTCTAACACTTATATTTTTATTAAGGTATTTTTCTTAATTTTAATATTAATTAAAATTCAAAAACAGAGCCCTTATTTACTATCTAAATAGAATAACACCAAAAAATATAAAAAAATAGTCCAAAAATTCCAAAAAATACATTAGGTGGATATTTATATATTCTACCATCTCCGCAAAAATAACTAAAAATTACAAATTAGAAATCTATAAATTGCAAAATGCATAAAAACTTCTAAAAATCATAAAAAAATTGAGAGAAAATCCAAAAATAAAGTTTTAAAATTATAAATTTTCTTTATTTCATTTATTTTGTTTGAAAATTGCATTTGGGCCCATTCTGATTATAAATATTTTTTAGGCCCAATACAAGTTCCCTAATTTTCTTTTTATTTTATTGCTTTTATTTTCAACTTTAAAATCCATAAAAAAATATAAAAAATCTATTTAAAAATCTTAAAAGGAAATGTAAAATTTTAAAATGCCAAAAATATTTCATTTGGTCTATTTTTTATTTTATTTAATTTATTTGAAAAACAAATACAAAAATATTTTCCTTTATCTGTCTCTCTCCCTTGCTCTATTTATATCTATACTTCTATACTATTATTATTAATACTTTTATTATGATTATTACATTTTTATTTTAAAAAAGGAATATATAAAATCAATAAACATTTGCATAGTTAAAAATCAAATAAAAATTAAAATTAAATTTAAATTTAAATTGAAAATTTGCTAAAATATTAAATAAAAATACATGAGAAGGTAAATTGGGGATTAATTTCTCCATCTATCATGTTTTGTCCCTGAGTTCGATACTCTACATACTTGCACTATACACACACTTTGTAGAGCTATAATAAAGTTTAACTCCACACACATATTGCATTGCTTTATCATTCATCTGTGGGTTAATTGTTGTCTGTTCGCATTCTTGAGGGGTCGTCACAATGACTCGAGTATCTGACTTGTCAGAATACATAGAGACCCTTGAAAATCGCATTCGACAAATACCACCAACCCAATAACTCTCCTCCCAAACTAGGCGGAAGGACGACATAGGGTAACAACTCCAAAGACCGCTTCATCCAAACTTTTCTAAAGTATCCATAGACCTTTCTTCTCCCTCTTTCTTTGTATCTCTGATTTCTTTCTTTTGTAAGGAGAACTTGTGAGAACTTATGTTGGTATCCACATCGTCCTCTCTATTTATAAGGAAATCCTTATGCATCCATCAAAAATCTCCCAATGAATTAAGAAAATCTCATAAATAAATCAAGGAGAGAATGAATGAATCAGAAAAATCTGATCACTCAATCAAAGAAGTAATGAAATTCATCAATCAATCTCCAATTTCGATGGTAGTGAATCAAAATATTTGATTGTTACTAATTCTAAGATAAGTTCATATATTGATGAGAACTTAGCCAATACTAAAGATGGTTGCTTTGTTTTGAAACTTGCCAACACCCTGTTAAGATACCTAAATAGAATTTTTATTGCATTGCGATGGTTTCCTTGTTCTTGTGCATTTAGTCTACCTTGTCCTATTGCGCATGTGTTTGTTCTATTGTTGAACTACATAATATTTGTCATGTGACTGTAACTCTTAGTTTTAACATCTACGTTCTACTCCCTGATATGGTTTATATTGATAATTGCTTGATTCATCTTTCAAATTGTTCATCTCGCTATTCGGTATAGTTATTGTCCTTAATTACTCATAACTTTTAATCACCCAATGCATTAAACTAGTTATATGTGTGACCTTTTCGGCAAAAGCCTTGATTCATGGGAGAATTGCATCAATTCCTAGAGGGTGTAGGACATCGATCTTTTTGTTCGGAGAAGATCGATGTTAGTTTGGAAAATAAGCACCGGAAAAAATAATCAACTCCCCTTCCGATACGGTTCCCAAGAGAACGACTATTCCTATCCATATCATATTATTTCACCTTATTCCATCTTTATTCTTATATTTATTCAACCTTATCTAATTTTATTCCATCTTATTTTCCTTATTTCTATCTTTCCAGCTGAACAGAGAATAGAGACCATTATTCGGTTCGAGAATAAACAGGTATAAGAATGGAGAATAATGGTGCATTCTCTGTTCGACTAGAAAGATAGGAATAAGGAGAATAAAATGGAATAAAGGTAGGTAAAGTGGGATAAAGATAGGAATAAGAATGAAATAAGGTGAAATAATGATATGTGGATAAAAATAGCCACTCTTGAAAAACACATTAGACAGAGAATTGATCTCTTATTCCAGTGCCTATTACCCATGAAAAGGACCTTAAGGTCGATATTCTCCACTTGTTCTAGGTTTCTACTTCTCATTTCCATTTTTCCAATGATATGGAATCGTACATGTTCGGGTACCTTCTAATCGTTTCGGGGTAATTGTTCACTTCCACTTCTCATCTCGTTGTTTTTGCTTCTTTTCATGCTTTATGAATTTAGATCCAATCTTATAAATGATTGTACAAATGCAAAATCAATGGTGTACATTAAGCACCGTCGAATATTTAGTGCTAATAATATAAATCAAGTATTCATGAGGAGAAAAAGACCGATTTTCTCTTCGGAGGGAAGTCGGATGACTTGAAAACTGGCAATCGAATTAGTCGAACAATCCACAGTTGGTGATGACCACCTTCGAGTAAGGCCTGTTGAACCCCCTCTCTGCCACGACGGCTCTCTTGTCTCCGATCAGCTTCGCCACCCTTTCCAACAACAACAGAAAGAAAGAAGTGAGAGATCTACGACGGTGTTTGAGTGGATCCACAGCAGACCCTGTTGTAAAGGCCCGCACTAAGAGATTCCGATGGAGGAGAGGGAAAGCAACTCCCTCCCCTCCCTTAGATCTCCCGTGGGACTGCAAGGTCTGTCGTGAATCCACTCACAGTAGGGGATCCGCTCTTGGTAGTTTGAGCTTGCAAAAAAGTATAATGTAGAACTCCAATGATGCACTCTCACCTGAAGTAGGGTGAAGAGGTGTTCTCCTGCACAGTCTTCACCTTCAACAACTTCTCCAGCACCTCCATCCCTGACACTACCTTCCCCACCACCAGCGTGGATTCGTCCAGCTCCGCCGCATCCGCTGCCGTAATGACGAATTCCGTCCCGTTCGGATCGAGTTCCGCCTCCTCCTCCTTGATCTCCAGCCTCCCCTTGCTGGCCACCAGCTTCGACGTAGGCGGCGGCTTCTTCGGGTTCCTCACCACAATTCCAACAGACCCTCTCACATTCTTAACACCCGGGCAAGCGTTCCTGGCCATCTTCCACTCGTTCAGAAGCCTCTCCGCCGTGATATCCGCACCGCGAAGCCTTGCGAGCTCTGCATCCACGCCGTAGGACCTCACCCCGCCGTGCTGGACGTAATTGGGCATGATCTTGACGAACTCCTTCCTCCGATAGCTGACGCCGGCGATCCCTGTCACGAGGCTGAGGAACCTTTCGGATCCGACGGGCGCGCTTTCGTTGTAGAGTCCGATCGCGATACGACCAGCGGGTTCGCCGTCGATGGACACGTCAATGAAGGCTTTCTTCGCAACAGCAGCGGCGGCGCATTCGTCCGGAGGGTCCTCCGCTAGGGCTCTGCTGGGGGCGGAGAGGGTCCCGAGGAGGAGGGAGAGGGAAGAGCCGGTGGCGACGGCCAGGTCGCGGCGCGATAGCTTGGTGGTCTGCGCGAGGCGGAGCGTCTCGCGGCGGTGATGGAGAAGATGAGGGGGTCGCGGAAGAGCGGAGAGGGCATGCAGTTGCTGGGTCTGTCCCATGTCGGCTCAGATCTGAGCGGCGTGGTGATGGACCGGGGACGAGCTCCATATGTATTACCCGTGTGTGGCTGTTGAAGAAGCGGGGTGATTTTGGGATTAGGAGATGGACCCCTTCACAGGTTTTGGATTGGAATGCACCTTCTGTGCATATACCCACCAACTCCAGTTGCCTTTTCTTTCTTGATCTACACCAAGGTCTTAAGGTCCTGTATGGTAGGAGAATAAGCCCTGGAATAAGGGACCAATTCTCCTTCCAACACGGTTCTCAGTGATACGATTATTTCTCATTATTTCATCTTATTTCACTCTTATTCCTATCTTTATCCCACCTTATCTACCTTTATTTCACCTTATTCTCCTTATTCTTATCCTCCAGTCGAACATAGATAGACCCTTATTCCCCTTATTCCCCATCCTTATTTCTGCTTATTCCCGAACCGAACGGGCCCTAAGTGTGTCTTGCTTTCCCATTATGAGGCTTATTTTTAATATTGCAACTAATGGAGACCCAATATTATCTTTTTTTTTGTCTAAAATTCAGTTTCCCTAAAGCTTCAACCAACCTTTTAAGGATTTTTACTCATAGACCTTATAAACTTTGTCAATTACCTTCTCAAACTTTGAAATAACGTAATTCTCCTTCGACCACGTAAACTTGTTAATCCTTACTCCACAAACCATGTGGTTAACTCCCATCCATTTAACCATTAAGTATAAACGGATTCCATTTTAAAAAAACTACATATCACCCTATTATTGTACCAAATTTACAAAAGATATCATCTTTCACCCTCCTCCTCGCATCTCCTCCCCCCCCCCCACCCCCCTCCCTCGACCATGACCAACACCACTCCTCCCTCAACATCGCTCGATCTCCGGTTGGCGAGTGGAGCTACTCCAGGCGATGGGTAGAGGGCCACCTCCCCGAACTCCCCCTCCTCATCCCAATCCTCTACGAGTACACCCTTCTTCTCCCCGACCTCCACCTCTTCATTCAGGTCTGCCACGGACGTAGAGCTAGAGGACGTACATGGGGTTAACGAAGGGGTCATGGCATGACGCGTGTGGAGCTGCTCCAGGTGGGGCTAACGCAGGACGAGGGGGGAGGGAGGAAGGAAGGCATGGAGGGGCTGAGGAGGAAGAAGGGCAGAGAAGAACAAAGGGGTGAGGGAGGGGTCGATGAGTGGAGCTGCTCTAGGTGATGGCGGCAGAGGGTTGCATCCCTGCCCTCCCCCTCCTTCTCCCAGTCTACCGTGAGGGTGTCCTCCTCCTTCCCGAGCTCCTCCACTTCCTCTCGGTCATCCTCCCCTACCCATCGCCATGCTCCTCCGCCCTTAACCCCTTCTCACACATGTACTTCTCCGCCAAGATCTGGATCCGCTCCTTCGCCATAGTCAACGCCACCCACCTCCCCGCACAATGGCCAAAACTTGGAAACCCTCTCCCCAACGCCGTCCAAAGCTCCGCCCCTCCCCACACGGTGCCAAATCTCAGAAACCCATCCCCCAACTCTGCCCAAACCTCCGCCCTTCCCCGACACTGCTCGACCGTCGCTGCTGCCCTTGGATCGGAGGTGGGTTGCATGAAAGGGAAAGGAAGAGGAAGAAGGAGGAGAGAAGAAAGAATGAGGGAGAGAGGAAGAAATCCAACCGTTAGATTTCCTATGCTTTGATTAACGTGTATTTAACCTAAGAAAGTTAACTCAAGATGTATCGAATTAACGACATGATCCATGGGGTAAGACGAAGCAATTTTACGAGATCGAAGGGGAAATTACGTTATTTCAAAAGTCAAGAATGTAATTGACAAAGTTAATACGGTCCATGGGATAAAAATCCCAATCTTTTATATCGATTTTATATCTAAAGTTGTAAATTTAGCGTCCTCTTTGTTATATTTCAAAAGTGTGATCCGTAATCCCTAGTTAGAAAATGAGACATAGTTATAATGTACTCGTTTGTTATACTAAAATAAAACTTCCAATATATTATTATTTTCTACCGTATTTTATATAGCCAACCGGAACAATCGGCCATTCTCCTCATAAATTGTATAAACTTTGTCAATTATCTCCTCGATCTTTGAAACAACCTAATTCTCCACTTGACCCGTAGCCTTTTTCGGTTTCTCGCGGCTTTCTCGAGCCCCTAGCCTTAGGATTTTCTATTTGATTGTGACGTAACTAGTAGGATCCAAGCACCCTAATCTATCTGCCTATTCCTATAGTTCGGTAATTGGACCTATAATAAAAGATTAATAAAATAGTTGACTCACTTCCTTCGAGCCTACATGCCGCAACCCACCCTACCAAGCGCTGCTCTCGAACCCGATTTGTCAAGAGGAGGAGGGGTGGATCGAGATCGGACTCTTTGGATTGGAGGCTGGTGATCAACTAGTTGTTCTTTCAAGTAGAATTGCCTGCTTAGGGACTCGGTTTTCCGCCTGCACCATTTAGGTAGTTTATTTTCTGTCTTTTAATTCTGCGCGGATCATCTTGCATGTAGACTGCTGGAGTCAGGTACGCATTTCTTACTCTGCATGCATCATTGATTTCATCGCGCATCGGCTTTTTTGACTTCTCCCCCCTGATTTTTGGACTTAATAATCAGGAGAACCGAAAAATTCGTTAGGCGATTTTGCTTTTATTGAAAAATACCTAAAAAGAAAAATAATAGAATTTGGGACTGCTAACTCTATCGACCCTAAAAGACACCTCACCTAAAAATTTGTCTTGGGGAGAGCAACCCACTCATTGTCTGGTTTGCTTGCGCGAGAGAGTGACCCGAACACTAGGATAGAGCCCTCCGATATTCTTCTCGACTGATTACTGGCTATTTCTGTACGGGACAGTCAGTTGAGAAAATATCAGGTTACCCAACAGGTCACGTAATCGCTCTGATATCCTGACTGATCACCAAATAAAATTGACAAGATAATTGACCGAGCCTTTACGGTCTTCAGCTACGTTGCGTTAGTGAATCGGGGGTTTGCTAGTGATCATAGTTGTTACCAGATCTCATCCGCACAACTCGCTAGATCAAGATGATGGGTAGACGGTCTCTTAGGCAGCCTCTGGCTGCACCGCTTTTCAGTATGCCTACCCGCTCATCTAGGTTGGTTAGCGAGAGTCGAGACCCGCTCTCCGAACCCGAGTTCGACGCCACCTTGTTTCCCCTCGATCCCCCTTCTTATGAGTCTGAGATACCAGTGCCAAAGGAGAGACAGACAGATGATTTATCGGCACCTGAGTTTGGATGCTTTAGTTTTATAGACTATGGCCGGCAGCGGTGACGACCGCACCAGAGGTCCCCAGCATGATCAGACTTTCATTATGGACCAGGGTGCGATCAACTCCACCCTGATCGCCTCCCTCGAGACAGTGCAGCAACAGTTGAGGGATCAGGGAGCATTCATGTTGGACATGAGGTGAGAGATGGAGCAGTTGAGAGCCGCTCGCGAGCAGCGCGAGCCCGGAGACAGGCCGAGGATACCTGACCACGCGGCAGCCGCCACGGCAGCCGTAGCAGCCGCCGCAGCAGCAGCAGATCCACCGAGACCGATGCGGGAGTTACACAACCCCGGATCGATCTTGATGCATCGCTGGGTTGTTCTACCAGCTATCGTGGGGGACTTCAAGTTCCCCCCGAACACTTTGCAGCTCCTCCCCCGGTTCCATGGGCTCGCCACAGAGGAGCCCCATCTCCACCTTTTGGAGTTTCTGATGATCTGCAACACAGTCCACGTCCGTCAGGTGGACCAGGATACCATACGGATGATTGCCTTCCCCTTTTCCTTAGCAGACATAGCAGCCACCTGGCTGAAGCACTTGGGGAAGTTTGTCTACACTTGGGAGCAGCTCCGCACCGAGTACTTGCACAAGTACTACCCACTCGGGCGGACGAACACCGCTAGAGCCCTGATCAGCAACTTCTCCATGCTCCCCAACAAGCAGTTTCACGAGGCATGGGAGAGGTTCAGAGAGCTGACTGACAGATGCCCGCACCATGACATTTCCAAGCCGAACCTTGTTCAGAGCTTTTTCAGCGGGCTGACACCAGAGCTTCAGGGCTTGGTGAACGCTTCTTGTGGCGGGTCATATTTTGCCAAGGATCACGATCAGGTCTGGGCCATCTACGAGGAGATGACTGAGAACTACATGGTGATGTCCCAGACTAGATTGTACACACAGGGACGCCAACAACCACAGACCGTGCAGTACTAGAGGATAGCACGGGTCGACGCCGGTCCATCCAGTTCGTCCGCGGCAGCAGCACAGGCATAGAGTTCAGCTGCAGACATGGAAATCATCAGCGAGAAGCTGGACTGGATGGAGATTATCGAGAAGAAGCAGTGCCAGGGCATCACGCAGATGAAGTAGATGGCACAGACTCTCAGTGACCTGAAGACACAACTCATGTGTATCCACGAGGCACAGACGGCTTCACAGCCTCATCTTCGGGCACGAGGCGATCCGAGTAGCAGCAGTAGCTTGTCCCAGTGCTCCAGCTCCCACCAGCAGCCTAGACAGGTCCATCTTGTATAGGCAGAGCCGTACCAGCAGCCGCAGCTCACCTACCAGGCACCACAATCCACTGACACACAGATGGTGGTATATCAGCCGGATCAGCCTCTGGCAGTGCTCCCGCCACCCCAGTACGATTCAGAACCGTTGATGGATGTCAACGGATTTGGTATGACTGCCCACAGCCCGGTATCTGACGAGACCATCCCGTATTCCGTTGGGCAGCCGGAGGTGCCCAGCCCCAACAACAGCCGTCAGGACAGGGTGTCCAGTACAGCCATCAGAGGGATCACCAGTAGCAGCAGCCCCCAGTATACCCACAACAACAGTCACAACAGTCACCGTCGTATGATCCTCGTCCCTATCAGCATGGACAGTCTTGGAGGCGTGATTAGCCTCATCAGCCGCAGCATCATCCACAGTCTTACCCCTCTCACTCACAGTAGCAGCAGCAGCCTCACTTCCAGAGAGGCTACCCATCACGTTCTCATGGGCCATCTTATGAGAACCCCGCCTTGGATGACATAGCCCGCCTCCTCACAGAACAGCAGGCTACATTCCGACGGGAGATGGATGAGTTCCGCCAGGAGATGCGGGACATAGTGAGAGGGAAGGCCACCATCCCTGCCCAGATCGAGCCGAATCCCAACAACCTCAAGAGGAAATCTGAGCAGGTAGTTTGTACTGAGTATGCCACTCCTAGTGATACATTTGGAGATATGTCTGCATATGTGTTTGATACTGATTTTGTCACACCTAGGAGCGGTAGGATGCTGAGCGACACCCTGAGGTTACTTCCAGAGCGCCAGGAGAGGAGGAGAGCGGTACTGAGGCCGCTAGAGATGATGACGGTGGTACTGATGCCCCCACGGATGCTGATCGCACCAGCGGCACTGAGGCCTCTGTTTCACCAGTTGGAGGTGGTGGTACTGAGGCCACCCATGTTGCCGAACCATAGCGCGGTACTGAGGCCGCGAGTCTTCCAGCCGAGGGTGGTGTTGATGCCACCAAGTCTTCAGAGAGTCTTGTAGTTTTTTCTTCTGTTGATGTATCTTGGAACACTTCTGGAAATAAAGGAAAGGGTTTGTTTTCTTCTGGTCCCACTGTGGTGCATGATGTATGTGTGGATCCTGCCGTCGAGCAGCTCAGACCCGTTCCTAGTCCTTCATCTGAGAAGGACCCTGCGATTCCCTTCCCTAGAGCTCTTCAGATGGGGGAAGGGGAAGAAAATAGAAAATCCAAAAAAGAGGCAGCAGGAAGAGTTCAGCTAGCAGATGATAGACCGTTTTCACATTCAGCTGACTCTTCAGGAGGCTTTGCAGCACATCCCTCTACTCCAGCGTTCACTTAGAGACAGGACTACAGTTAGGAGGAAGAAGAGGAACCACCATTCAGAGATACATGTGCTGACCAGAGCTACTTGTTTCGTGATCCAGAACCGTCTGCCGGCCAAGAGGCAAGATTCCGAAGCCCCGTATGTCAGATTCCATATCAGAGAGCAGAGGTTCGACCGTACTCTATTAGACAGCGGATCGTCGATCAGCCTACTTCCGGCAGCCCTTCTCGACCGCTTCGAGTTGGGCACTCTTCGACAGAGCATGACAGTCCTTCAGTTTGCTGATCGATCTGTCAAGAGGCTGAAGGGGTTGCTGAGGGACGTTGTCGTCACGATTCAGGGCCTGCAATTCCTCGTGGACTTCGTAGTGTTGGACATGGAGATCCCTGAGTCAGTGACCAATACCCCCATCATTCTCGGTCGCCCGTCCTTGGCCACAGCCAAGGCAGTGACTGACCATGATAGCGGGAAGGTATACTTTCGCGTCGAGGGCGAAAGTGTACAAATAGATACAGTCGAGGACAGCAGAGCCAGAGACAGAGCATGCTCAGAGACTACTTCCGATACAGAGCAGATGACAGATGTCGGGCTAGACATCCACCAGGACTGCGACTTTGTAATTATAGATGATGAGGCAGTGATGAATACTCATTCATCACTCTTTATTCTTATATTTTAGCTACAAAAACCTTTGCAAATGCATGTATATAGTTGTAAATAAAAATAATTATCAAAAGCATGCATTATGTAAAAACCTATAATTAGCATGTTTTTGTGCAAAAATAAAAGAATAAAGATTAAAAAGAAAAAGAGGGAAATATTTAGAATAAATATTGAGCAACCTAACCCAAGGGAGGGCTCAGCATGGGCCTGACCGCATAAAAGCCAAAGTAGAGGGAGATAGGGGCTCATGTGTGTAAATATTTATGTAAATAAATAAAAGTATTTTCCTCACAAAAATAGACTCAAAAGTGGTTTGTAAATATTTGTATATATTTATAAAAACAAAAGAAAAATATAAAAATTAAAAAGGAAACAAAAACACCAATTGTATATAGTCATCATGTACATAGAACCTCCTTCTATATTTATTTAACCTTATAAATAAATAAAACTAATTTCCAAAATTTTTGTAAATATTCTAAATTATATAGTGTAATTAAATAAAATAAAAACAATTAAAACAAAAAAACAAAATAAAAATAACAAAATTAAAAACACAAAAATATATTGTAAATATACCATATATATAAATGTACATATGTATTTATTTTACCTATGTATATAAATAAAATAAAAATGTCTTTTTATTCCTCATTTTATAATATAAATAAATAAAATATAAAATGGGAATAAAATTGTATAAAAATAACAATTAAAAATCAAAAATTAAAATCTCATACATTGTATATATACCTATATCTAACCCTATTATGTACATACCTTATTTTTATTTCGAAAAATTAATTAAAAATCACTAAAAAATAGAAAAAAATAAAATAAAAATATTTCATTTTTTAACTTTTCCTTAGTTCGGCCATTAGCTACCTTTAAATTCATTTTCAAATTCCAGCCACGTGGCCGCTTCCCATTGGCCCTGGGGATTGTTGACCGCCCGGTCAACTACCCCCCCCAGGACCACTTCCCACGGGTCCTTAGCGGGTAACCCGTTTCTCGGATTTTTCCCATCCAAACCCAATCCCTTACCACCCAAACCTCGGGTCCGACTCCTTCACGATGCATCAGAGACCTCGCCGGAGCCTCTACCTCGGGATCCGCACGCTCCATCGCCCTACCCGCGCCCTTCTTCCCGGACCCTCCAGCGTATAAAGCTTCAGCTCCGCCACCTCCATTTCCTATCTTTGGCCTTTCGCTTCCACCCCCAGTGAGCTCCAACGCGTGAGGGAGAGTGACAGCTTGCTTCCCGTGCTGTCGAAGCGAGAGGAGGGAGCGGATTCCACTGATCCGGCGATCAAGCACCACCGTGCTCCGCCACCAGCAGGAGCTCGAGCCTCGGAGGGAGACGCTCCTCGAGGCGACGACCCAGAGCACCACCAGCTCAACCCCAGTCTCATCGTCCACCCAGGTAGCCTCGTAGTCTTTTCTTTTTCGCTAATTTTCCATTACCCCCCTTTCGCTCCGCCGCCGTTCGCCGTCGATTCCGTCCACGTCCGACCACCATTCGATCATCGGGCTTCGCCATAGCCACCGCCTTCCTCCCGCGCACCTTCTCTATATCACCATCCAACCCAGCTCGCACAGGAGCTGGGGTTCGAGCTCCACCGTCCCCACCTTCGCCGGAGCTCGCCCATCTCGCACCACAGACCACCTTCACCCGCCTAACCGGGTCGAGGCAGTTTGCCCTCGACCCACGAGTCTCCTGGTTTGCTTTGCAGGAACATCCAAGCCCATCTGAGGGCTTGAACCATTAGGTCCAGGAGCTTCATCTCCGCCGACCTCGCCGGAGCTCTCCAGAGCTCGGCTGGGTCATCGGAGACCACTAGCAGCTGCGAAGCGTTACGCCGGAGCTTCTCCGATCTTCAGGTGCAGCAGGGGAGGCCAGGAGCGTGCACCTTGGGCCGGCGAACTTCGCCGGCCAACTGTTCTTCCGGTATCTTCCCCGACCGTCCGATCATCCTCGACCTCCAGTTTTCATCTGGGCCGTTCATTCCCGGAGGAGCATCCACCGTCAGATCTTGGAGAGGTGATCATGACCGCCCGATGCGCAAGGGTTAGCCACAGAGAGCCTCCACCGTCCGATGCACCACGTGGCGTAGCCCCAACCGTCCGATCGCTGCGAAGGCCCGAGCGTTGGAGCGCCACCCGATCCAGACCGTCCGATCACGCACGTGGCGTCCATCCTGCGGCCCGCATTAATAAAGGGTAATTTACCCTTAGGCCCTCCTGTTTATTTTATTTCGCATTTAGTCCTGTAATTAGTTAGTATAGTTGTTTAGTTTTTGGTAAAATTGCATAGAGGACCCTGCACTTTATTTTCCTTGCATTTATGCCCCTGTATGTTATGTAGCACGTGCGTCGACACGTGCCTTTCTAGTGTATTTGCATATTATGCCCTTGTAGTTCTGGATGTTATGAGTTGAATGAAAGTTTTTGGAATATTGCATTTATACCCCTGTGCGTAGAAGTAATTGTGCATGTGCGTTAATATTTGGGTTATTTGCAGATAAGCCCCTGGGCTTTTGGTACCTGTTACCAAATAGCCCTTGGAACTTATTTTCCTTACAATTAGGTCCCTGAGTGCCTCAGGCACGTGCGACGCACGTGTTTACCTGGGTTATTTGCACCAGACCTCCCAGAACTTCGGGTATTTGCACATAGGTCCCTGTGCACAGTGCCCCCTCTTTATTTTTGAATAAAATAGCAAAACAACTCCAAATCCAATGAAAATTGGATACATGGCTCATGCCATAGTGTAAAATTATCTGGAATTTTTGGGGACAATTTTGTTTTAATTTGATATTTTTAAAAATTCAAAAACATCTAATTTTGTTACTGTCTAATTTTAAAAATAAAAAAATATTAAAACTCATCTAAAATTCACAAAAAAATACTTGCTGTTTGTTTATGCTTGCTTGATTTTCTAGCCAAGTTTGGCTATTTGTCATTGCTTAAAACACCTAAAAATTGAAAAACACTCAAAATTTCATAACAATTCTAGTAAATAAATTAAAAATCCAAAAATAATAAACTAGGTGCCCAATTTTTCCTTGTTTTATTCTCTATACAGGAAAATTACCTCCAGGCTAAATTGGGGCTTCTAGATATTTTATCTAGGTCCTTTAACTCGGCTGGACAGTACCTACAGTTTCAGCACTGTTTGATTTTTAGAAAATTAAATATATCTCATAAAAATCCCAAAATATCATCAAAAACACTAAAAATTATAAAACACATAAAAAAATTTTTGTTAGAATTTTTGGTTGATTTTTATTGCATTTAATAATTTGTTGAAGTGTGTTGTTTAGTTGCTTTTCTTATTTTCTTAATACATTAAAAATCCAAAAAAATATAAAATACTTAAAAACCACCAAAAATACTTCTTTTATTTTCTTTTATTTCTTGTTGACTACTTCGTAGGCCGAGAGGCCAACCCGTGCTCCTTGTGTTCGACCCTGGTCGCTATACCAGGTTAAATTAATAGCAAGACCGCTTTCGTGCTTTCGAGTTGATTATTGTTTGGTGGTCTATTTTTCTTGATCGACACGATCGAGTGACCGAGGTCGCGACGACCATCGTAGAGATACCTGATTACCTTAGTCGCTCGGAATTTTGTGTTATCAGAATGGCGCCGTTGCCGGGGAGCACGACTTAGTAGTTTTCATTTTATTCGCATTTTTGTTTTCGCGGCTTTTCGCGGCTCTTTCAGAGCCCGTGGCTTTTCGCGGCTTTTTGTTTATATTTTATTTTTGTTTTATTTTGTTTTATTTTATTTTCTTTTATTTTTGCTTTTGTTTGATTTTGAGTGTTTATTTTATTTTGCATTTTTGCATATATACCCTCATTTTCCTTTCATTTATTTTTCTTATTATCATTTGATTATTTTTATTGGTCTAACCACTTGTCTCTTTTCTTGCGAGGGCCCGAGGACCGAGGCGGACGATTTCGAGAAGCCGACACAATCGCGGGACTTGGAGGCGGCTCCCTTCTGTACGGAGCCGCAGGAGAGCGTGAGAGGAGAGCTGAGTGGGAGAGGATAGTTAGGTTTTATTTTTCTTTTATTTGATTATTATTGTAATAATACAGGGATTCAGAGACTCTTTGCTTGGTTGACTAGACTAGCGGGTCTGTTTCGCCGAGCATCGGTGTGCTCGGGGGACCCTTAGGATTTTGCGGCTTTTTCGCGATTTTGATTTTTAGCTGCCTTTTCCAGTGTTTACGCGGTTTTTCATCGAGCTCCTAGACTTAGGATTTTCTGCTTGCTTGTGCCGTAATTAGTAGGATCCCCACACCTAATTATCTGCATGTTCCTATAGTGTGATTAATTGGACCTACTAATAATTGAATAATTAAAAATAACTGACTCATCCCCTTCGTAGCCTACGTGCCGCAGCCTGCCCCGTAAAGCGCTTTCTCCTACCCCCGATTTGTCGGGCAGAGGAGGGGTAGGCCAAGACCGGACCTTTGTCTTGGAGGTCGGTGACCAGTTAGACGGTTCTGCGAGTAGACTTGCTCATCTAGGACTCGGTTTTCATCGCTGCACCATTAGGTAGTTTCTTTTCTGTCTTTACATTTATGCGCGGATCATATTGCATGTAGAGTGCTGGAGACAAGTACGCATTTCTATCTCGGCATGCATAATTGATTTCATCGCGCATCGGCTTTTTTGTCTTCTCCCCCTATTTTTGACTTAATAACCAGGAGAACCGAAAAATTCGTTAGGCGTTTGTTTTTATTTTAAAAATACCTAAAAAAAACAATAAAATCGGGACTGCTAATCATACTTGACCTAAAATACACTTCACCGAAAATCTGTTTTGGGGAGAGTAACCCCCTCCTTGTCTGGTTTGGATGAGCGAGAGAGTGATCCGCACATTAGGATAGAGCCTCCGATCTTTTCTTGACTGATTACCAGCTTTCAGTACGGGACAGTCGGTTGAGAAAGATCTGGATACCTATTTACCTCACGTAATCGCTCTGATAGACTGGATGATCACCTAAAATAAAATCGACAAGATAATTGACCGATCCCTTCGGTCTTCAGCTTTGTGTGCGTAGGTGAATTGGGGGTTTGCTTGTTCATCTTGTGTGATTGCCAGATCCCTTCGATCTTCCCCATACTCTTCTCTATCCATCTGCTTTCCCACCCTCACCTCCCTTCAGTATTCCTCTTCTCTTCTCCTTTACCCCTGGATGATGGATCCCCCTCACTATGAGCCGACTCTTGCGGCTTTTTCTTCGCTATCTGACCATCAGTCCAGTCCACCTTCTAGGGAGGTCGGATCTCCGACCAACCTCCCGCTCCCTCCCTCCCTTTCATCTCACTATTCTGGGCATGCTGTGCGAGACGTCCGAGGATACCCGATAGATCAGATGCGAGACCCGGACGATGCTGTTGCTGAGTGGAGAGCGCACTCCGTTGGTGACCAGAGAGAGCAGTGGAGATCAGCAGATAGATCCCATTCCGGAGGGATGGAGGAGCAGATAGCACATGGAGCTCAACCAGCTTCTACACTTGGTCCATTCATCTTGGATTTGGATTACATTTAGCGACTGCCGACATTTTCAGGAGAGGCGCACGAGGAGCCGTATCTTCACCTGTCCGCTTTCGAGGAGTTTTGTAGAGCACAGAGATATTTAGACGTCACTGCAGAAGAGCTGATGAGCAGGACCTTCCCATTCACGCTTCACGACAGAGCCATGAGATGGCACCGCCGATTGGGGAGGACATTCGAGACGTGCGTGGGGAGAGCTACGCCGAGAGTTTCTACAGAGATACTTCCCCCCACGTAGAGCAGAGTTTATGCGGTCTTTGATCATGGACTTTTCAGTTGACCCCCAGGAGCCATTGCACGAGGCATGGCCGAGGTTTCTTGACCTCTTGAGGAGATTTCCTGAGCACAGACTCCCACTTACAGACTTGATAGAGATCTCCATGCGGGGGATGACCGCAGAGCAGCTTGCACTGGTGATTACCACATGTGGCGGTTCACACCGCAGTTCCGACATTCACTTACTGGACATCATCTCGAGTTTACATTCACAGAGATCTTCTTCGCGAGATGCCATAGTCGGGACATCACATGCGGACGATGCAGTACTAGTGCGGTGTGTCACTTTACATGATGAGACAGTTTCTACACACCAGCCCGAGGATTTGGATGATGCAGCACCGTTGACAGAGGAGATGACTGTGACAGCAGAGGTTCGGACCCAGAGTCTACTTGAGTTCCCGTTGGCCTTCCAGTTGGAGTTCGAGTCAGCCCCAGAGTTCCCAGTCGACGAGTCTTGGATATCAGATCTTCTGATACTCCAGGAGCCGGAGGAGCCCCAGCTTTTGCAGCCATTGACTCAGTTACTTCAGATTCCAATCCCGGAGGAGTCAGTTTCCTTCCTGCAGAGACACTTCTTGGATGCAGACAGTCACCAGGACTCAGCCCAGCAGCCACAGCTTGAGGAGGGACAGCACCTTGAGAGCACAGACACCGAGAGTCCCATCTTTGAGCCATTTGTCCTCCACTTTGTTGAGATAGATACACTTCCTGAGGACCAGCTGACAGCCAGCATAGCCGCAGAGCGAGGATCAGCCGCAGACACTTTGCCAGCTTCCACGGTGTTGACCAGTACCTTCTCCTGTTTCCAGATTGCCAAGACTTACACTTCCGATGATGATGCAGTCTGGTGCACCGAGTGGATACTTGATAGCAGCGCAAATGCCCATCTAGATCCTGATCCTCTTCTAGTCACTTCTGATCTTGCATCTCTCCCCGAGGGTTATCTGCGGGAGGATGCCGCACTCGATGAGTACTCGGTCTCACTTTCTGAGAGTGTTTCCGATCTGGCGGAACACGAAACCGAGTCTTTAGATCCTTCTGATTCCTCTCACCTCAACGACCCTCGCGAGGATGAGCCCATTCTAGAGATATTTGATGATTTGCCTGATCTGATTCTATTCTATTCATCGGATATCAGTCTGCTTAGAGAGTCTCCTGATCTTGATTGTCCACACCTGCTTGAGACACTGATTGACGTGGAGGATTCTATTACTGATCCATCCTTCTCCACGTTTGATTTCTTCGGCTCTGTACTCTCACTCCAGTATGATCCAGAGCCGATGATTTCTTTTGTGCTACCGGATCCCGATCACTTCTTTCCATATCACTGGCCGGTAGCAGACACCCGCTTGATTGCATACCTGGGTGTCTTTGTTTACACTGTTGAGTTCGTCGCTGTTCTCACACCGAAACTGCAGCGACAGTACGACATTCGACTTACCGATGCCGTCCTGAACCTTGATACTGCGTTGTCCTAGCCTTTGCGCCCAGCTAGGGGCGTAAAATCTAGCGCTTGTTGAGAGGCACCTCAACACTGTACTCTTTTGTATATACGTGTTTCGTCTTGTTTTGATCTTTCTTTCTTCCGTTCTTGTTTTCACCCCAGGTCTCGCTTAGGATTATCTTTGCTATACTTAGGATATTGCTCATCCTAAGTATAGGGGGGTGAAAACACCGGGTTGTTCATTCGTTCTGATTCATCACTTCTGTTGTTGCCTATACTTAAGGTTCTCCACCTTAAGTATAGGGGAAGTGATGCCTCTCCTTCTTGTATATATTTGTTCATTTTCTTCGTGTCGTGCTGCCCCTGTTTTGCTGCCTATACTTAGGGATATTCCACCCTAAGTATAGGGGGGGTAGACCCTGTACATTCCCCTCTCGGTTTTTCCCTTAGTATACAGCCTGCTATACTTAGGATTACTTGATCCTAAGTATAGGGGGAAGACCCGAGACCCTCTTGACTTTCTATTTTACTCATTCATCTTTGTATATAGCCTTTCTTTTCACTTCCCTATACCTAGCACGAGTTATGTCTTCTTCATCGCTCTTGACTCTGAGGACATCGTTCGAGCTAAGTATAGGGGGGTGTGCATATATTTCATATATACTTTAGCCATAACTCGTACTTTGTGTGAATGTGTTAATAAATAAAATAGCTAAAAACCCTAAAAATCACAAAAATTAAAAATTTTTCATGTACATAAACTTCTTTTATTTGCACATAAATAGCTAGTGTACAAATTATTTTTGTAAAAATGATTTCAAAAATCTTTTATGTAAAGCTTGTGTAAATATTTTCTTATCAAAATTATGTATATAGTACAAAATTTTTCCAAAATGTTTTGAAAATCAAAAGTTTGCAAAAATCTTGTGTAAATTTGTGTAAATATCTTTTTGCAAAACTTGCACTTCATGCATCATCCATTCATGATTTCAAAACATTTTTCAAAAATTTTGCATGTTTGTAAAACTTTGTTTAAATAGCATCTTTTGTACATATGTATATAGTTTTTCTGGATGATAGTTGACATTTAAACTAGCCTGGAATCAAATTGAGGAATGGAGCTTGATTAAGATCTTAATCCACCTAACTTCTAAGAGGAACCTTATAGGGCTTAGGTTTAAGGCTTTTCAGGTCCATGGTGACTTAATTCTTTGAGTCCACTAGGCTATGATCACATGTCATCTCAATGAGCCTAAGTAGAGCACTTAACAACAACACATGACTCATATAGACAATGGCTTTACTTGGACACCAGCACTATGCACCGAGCTCTCTACGGATGAGGTGGTGAGGAGGCAGTCTTCCTTGACTTGGGGTAGCATATGAGGGTAGTACTTCTAGGCGGAACCTCTCTTCTTCTTTTAGTGAAGGAAGTGCGTCTCAACTTGGTCTGGTTGCCATGAGGTCTAACGACGGGAGTTGTGGGTTGCAATAAAGTTTCAAAAGAGGGATAGTCTACTGGCTCAAGAGGAAAAACTCCTTGTATATATGCTGCACATGTATATGTTGTATATATGCACTTGAAAAAAATGCAAAAAGAAAATAACTCCAAAAAAGTGGTGGGTCTGAGAGAAAATGATAATCCCACCGGAGTATGTATATAGAGTGCAATAAGCAAAGCTTGGTTTCATGATCCACCTGATGTAGCTTGCAGCAGGGAGACTTGGCTACACTGGTTAAGCTCCCAAGGGTACTTGGCTACACTTGCCTTGACCCATTCTCTTCTTCCTCCTCTTCTTGAGCCGGTTGAACTTGAACTTAGAAGGGAATACCCCGCTCCTCGAGGAAAGAGTGGCCAGATTGAGGTCATAGAGTTACCTTGTTGGGGAGGGTTGTCAAGTTGCCATTTCTGAGGTGGAGAGCTTAGACTTCACATTCACAGGACAAGAAAAGATTCATGGTCTTCAGGGTTTGTGATTGATGACTTGTTCTGATCTGGAGCATTGAGAAGTCTTGGTTATAGATTAGTGGAACTTAGAGGCTGTTAAGTTTTCGGCTTAAGTCCAAACAAGGTTCCGACACATTAATAATCCAAAGATCTGATCGAGCTCCATACCTTAATTTAATGAAGGCAAGTTTAATAATCAGCCTTGATCCATGTACATTCTCTTTTTCTTTTTATTTATTTCTTTTTCACTTATTTTTCAAATAAGTGTTTGCTAAAGGACTAGCAAAGTTAAGTATAGGGCGGTGATGAATACTCATTCATCACTCTTTATTCTTATATTTTAGCTACAAAAACCTTTGCAAATGCATGTATATAGTTGTAAATAGAAATAATTATCAAAAGCATGCATTGTATAAAAACCTATAATTAGCATGTTTTTGTGCAAAAATAAAAGAATAAAGATTAAAAAGAAAAAGAGGGAAATATTTAGAATAAATATTGAGCAACCTAACCCAAGGGAGGGCTCAGCATGGGCCTGACCGCATAAAAGCCAAAGTAGAGGGAGATAGGGGCTCATGTGTGTAAATATTTATGTAAATAAATAAAAGTATTTTCCTCACAAAAATAGACTCAAAAGTGGTTTGTAAATATTTGTATATATTTATAAAAACAAAAGAAAAATATAAAAATTAAAAAGGAAACAAAAACACCACTTGTATATAGTCATCATGTACACAGAACCTCCTTCTATATTTATTTAACCTTATAAATAAATAAAACTAATTTCCAAAATTTTTGTAAATATTCTATATTATATAGTGTAATTAAATAAAATAAAAACAATTAAAACAAAAAAACAAAATAAAAATAACAAAATTAAAAACACAAAAATATATTGTAAATATACCATGTATATAAATGTACATATGTATTTATTTTACCTATGTATATAAATAAAATAAAAATATCTTTTTATTCCTCATTTTATAATATAAATAAATAAAATATAAAATGGGAATAAAATTGTATAAAAATAACAATTAAAAATCAAAAATTAAAATCTCATACATTGTATATATACCTATATTTAACCCTACTATGTACATACCTTATTTTTATTTCGAAAAATTAATTAAAAATCACTAAAAAATAGAAAAAAATAAAATAAAAATATTTCATGTTTTAACTTTTCCTTAATTCGGCCATTAACTACCTTTAATTTCATTTTCAAATTCCAGCCACGTGGCCGCTTCCCATTGGCCCTGGGGATTGTTAACCGCCCGGTCAACTACCCCCCCAGGACCACTTCCCACGGGTCCTTAGCGGGTAACCCGTTTCTCGGATTTTTCCCATCCAAACCCGATCCCTTACCACCCAAACCCTGGGTCCGAATCCTTCACGATGCATCCGAGACCCTCGCCGGAGCCTCTACCTCGGGTTCCGCGCGCTCCATCGCCCTACTCGCGCCCTTCTTCCCGGACCCTCCAACGTATAAAGCTTCAGCTCCGCCACCTCCATTTCCTATCTTTGGCCATTCGCTTCCACCCCCAGTGAGCTCCAGCGCGTGAGGGAGAGTGACAGCTTGCTTCCTATGCTGTCGAAGCGAGAGGAGGGAGCGGATTCCACTGATCCGGCGATCAAGCACCGCCGTGCTCCGCCACCAGCAGGAGCTCGAGCCTCAGAGGGAGACGCTCCTCGAGGCGACGACCTAGAGCACCGCTAGCTCAACCCCAGTCTCATCGTCCACCTAGGTAGCCCCGTAGTCTTTTCTTTTTCGCTAATTTTCAATTACCCCCCTTTCGCTCCGCCGCCGTTCGCCGTCGATTCCGTCCACGTCCGACCACCATTCGATCATCGGGCTTCGCCATAGCCACCACCTTCCTCTCGCGCACCTTCTCCATATCACCATCCAACCCAGCTCGCACAGGAGCTGGGGTTTGAGCTCCACCGCCCCCACCTTCGCCGGAGCTCGCCCATCTCGCACCACAGACCACCTTCACCCGCCTAACCGGGTCGAGGCAGTTTGCCCTCGACCCGCGAGTCTCCTGGTTTGCTTTGCAGGAACATCCAAGCCCATCTGAGGGCTTGAACCATCAGGTCCAGGAGCTTCATCTCCGCCGACCCCCCGGAGCTCTCCAGAGCTCGGCTGGGTCATCGGAGACCACCAGCAGCTGCGGAGCGTCACACCGGAGCTTCTCCGATCTTCAGTCGCAGCAGGAGAGGCCATGAGCGTGCACCTTGGGCCGACGAACTTCGCCGGCCAACTGTTCTTCCGGTATCTTCCCCGACCGTCCGATCATCCTCGACCTCCAGTTTTCATCTGGGCCGTTCATTCCCGGAGGAGCATCCACCGTCAGATCTTGGAGAGATGACCAGGACCGCCCGATGCGCAAGGGTTAGCCACAGAGAGCCTCCACCGTCCGATGCACCATGTGGCGTAGCCCCAGCCGTCTGATCGCTGTGAAGGCCCGCGCGTTGGAGCGCCACCCGATCCAGACCGTCCGATCACGCACGTGGCATCCATCCTGCGGCCTGCATTAATAAAGGGTAATTTACCCTTAGGCCCTCCTATTTATTTTATTTCACATTTAGTCCTGTAATTAGTTAGTATAGTTGTTTAGTTTTTGGTAAAATTGCATAGAGGTCCCTGCACTTTATTTTCCTTGCATTTATGCCCCTGTGTGTTATGTAGCACGTGCGTCGACACGTGCCTTTCTGGTGTATTTGCATATTATTCCCTTGTAGTTCTGGATGTTATGAGTTGAATGAAAGTTTTTGGAATATTGCATTTATACCCCTGTGAGTAGAAGTAATTGTGCATGTGCGTTAATATTTGGGTTATTTGCAGATGAGCCCCTGGGCTTTTGGTACCTGTTACCAAATAGCCCTCGGAACTTATTTTACTTACAATTAGGTCCTTGAGTGCCTCAAGCGCGTGCGAACGTGTTTACCTGGGTTATTTGCACCAGACCTCCCAGAACTTCGGGTATTTGCACATAGGTCCCTGTGCACAATGCCCCCTCTTTATTTTTGAATAAAATAGCAAAACAACTCCAAATCCAATGAAAATTGAACACATGGCTCCTGCCATAGTGTAAAATTTTCTGGAATTTTTGGGGACAATTTTGTTTTAATTTGGTATTTTTAAAAATTCCAAAACATCTAATTTTGTTACTGTCTAACTTTAAAAATCACAAAAAAATATTAAAACTCATCTAAAATTCACAAAAAAATACTTACTGTTTGCTTATGCTTGCTTGATTTTCTAGCCAAGTTTGGCTATTTTTCATTGCTTAAAACACCTAAAAATTGGAAGACACTCAAAATATCATAAAAATTCTAGTTAATAATTTAAAAATCCAAAAATAATAAACTAGGTGCCCAATTTTTCCTTGTTTTATTCTCTATACAGGAAAATTACCTGCAGGCTAAATTGGGGCTTCTAGATATTTTATCTAGGTCCTTTTAGCTCGGCTGGATAGTACCTACAGTTTCAGTCACTGTTTGATTTTTAGAAAATTAAATAAATCTCATAAAAATCCCAAAAATTCACCAAAAACACTAAAAATTAAAAACACATAAAAATATTTTTGTTAGAATTTTTGGTTGATTTTTATTGCATTTAATAATTTGTTGAAGTGTGTTGTTTAGTTGCTTTTCTTATTTTCTTAATACATTAAAAATCCAAAAAAATATAAAATACTTAAAAACCACCAAAAATACTTCTTTTATTTTCTTTTATTTCTTTTTGACTACTTCGTAGGCCGAGAGGCCAACCCGTGCTCCTTGTGTTCGACCCTGGTCGCTATACCAGGTTAAATTAATAGCAAGACCGCTTTCGTGCTTTCGAGTTGATTATTGTTTGGTGGTCTATTTTTCTTGATTGACCTAGCTGAGTGATTGAGGTCACGACGACCATTTAGACACTTTACCTTAGTCGCTCAGCCTGTGGTTTATCAGGCAGTATGGGCAGATCCAGATGCACAGGCCATCCTCTCACCTTCAGAGTCTGCTGATGCAGAGACGCCAACAGAGGAGAGCTTGGAGAGCACATTCCTGGTCCAGGATACTGTTGAGGCAGCAGAGCCGGTTCTCGACCGCGAGACTGATTTTTGTGATGATGGTGGTACTAAGGCCACCTTGGATAATATAGATCCCTCGGAGTCAGATTTTGACTGGGCAGAGTTTGATGATTACATACCATATCTGACTTCCACTGAGCCTACAACTAGGGAGGAGGGAGATGCCGAGCAGAGCAGAGACAGTCCATCAGGGCAGCCTTCTCCAGATTCAGAGAGTGACAGAGAGTTTCAGTTCTCCCATGCGGATTTGGCAGCCTTTCGCAGAGTTTTTAGAGGCCAGATCCACCAGCACCCAGTTGTCCAGAGCTGAAGCCACTTCCTGCATCGCTGAAGTATAGGTTCCTTGCGGGTGAGCATGAGATGTACCCAGTCATTATCTCCGCCGATTTGACTGGAGAGCAGAAATCCCGTCTGATGGGGGTTCTTGAAAAGAACCGCAAGGCGATAGGATGGAGCGTAGCAGATCTCCAGGGGATAAGTCCGGCCCTGTGCTCCCACCATATCTATCTCGAGGATGAGGCGAAGCCGTCGCGTGAGTTCCAGCGGCGGCTGAACCCGAATCTGAGAGAGGTTGTCATGAAGGAGATATCGAAATGGTGGAGCACCGATTTTATCTATCCCATCTCTGACTCCAAGTGGGTCAGCCCTTTACATGTGGTGCCCAAGAAGACAGGCATCACTACATTGGTCAGCGAGTCTGGAGAGGAGATTGCTACACGGGTACCCACTTCTCGGCGGGTCTGCGTTGATTACAGGAGACTCAACCAGGCCACCAAGAAGGATCATTTCCCCCTGCCCTTTATAGATCAGATCTTTGAGAGACTGGCAGGGAAGAACCACCATTGTTTTCTGGATGGGTACTCAGGCTACAACCAGGTGGCCATCGCTCCCGAGGACCAGGACAAGACTACCTTTACCTGTCCCTTCGGCACATACGCCTTCCAACGCATGCCATTTGGGCTATGCAATGCCCCTGCGACATTTCAGAGATGCATGCTGTCGATCTTTTCGGACATGGTAGGGGAGTGCTTGGAGGTCTTCATGGATGATTTCTCGGTCTACGGCGACAGGTTTGACTCCTTTCTTGACTGCCTAGACCGAGTCCTTCAGCGATGTATAGAGGTTCACCTTGTGCTATCTTGGGAGAAGAGTCACTTCATGGTGACTCAAGGGATGGTGCTTGGCCATATCATCTCCAACAGGGGCATGGAGATGGATCCGGCCAAGGCTGATGTCATTAGAAAACTCGCACCACCGTCCTATTTGCGGCAGTTACGGTCTTTCCTGGGGCACGTCGGTTTCTACCGGCGATTCATTCATGATTTCAGTAGGATTGCCCGACCGTTGACTGACTAGCTGACGAAAGACACCGAGTTCCTGGTCGATGACAAGTGTCTTTCGTCGTAACTCTTAAGCGATGTGTTGTTGAGGCTCATGTTCTCCAGCCGCCTGATTGGTCTCTCCCATTCGAGATCATGATGGATGCCTCCGATTTTGCCGTTGGGGCCGTGCTGGGACAGAGGAGGGATGGAGTTCCATTTGCTATCCACTACGCTAGCCGCACATTGGATTCCGCGCAACGGAACTACACAGTCACATAGAAGGAGATGCTAGCCGTAGTCTTCGCCCTAGATAAGTTCAGATCATACATTATTGGATCTAGAGTGACCTTGTATACTGATCATACCGCCATCAGGTACCTCATGGCAAAGAAGGATGCCAAGGCCAGACTGAGTAGATGGATCCTTATACTCCAGGAGTTCGACATAGAGATCAAGGATAAGCCTGGAGTCAAGAATGTGTGGCGGATCATCTCTCCCGATTAGAGCATCTTGAGGATTCTGAGAAGATTGACCCTATTTGTGAGACCTTCCCAGATGAGGCGATCCTTGCTATCGCCTCTCTCCCGTGGTATGCCAATATTGTGAACTTTCTTGTTGCTAAGAAAGTTCCACAAGATTGGCCCAGGCAGAGACTTGAGACCTTCCTCGCGAAGGCCAAGTCCTACCACTGGGAGGATCCCATCCTTTACCACGAAGGAGGGGATAGCGTCTGGCGTAGGTGCATTCCTCAGGAGGAGCACCATAGCGTCCTCACTTACTGCCACAAGCTTGAGGCAGGAGGACATCACTCTGGGAGGAGAACGACACAGAAAGTGCTCCAATCCGGCCTATGATGGCCTACCCTCTTCAAGGACTCTGATGAGTTCGTGAAGAGGTGTACTGACTGTTAGAGGATGGGTACTTGTAGACAACGTGATATGATGCCGATGCAGCCCATTCACTTCTGTGAGGTTTTTGACGCATGGGGCATCGATTTCATGGGTCCATTCCCTAAGAGTCAGGGATTTGAGTACATTCTATTGGCCGTTGATTATGTTAGACGTTGGGTTGAGGCCATCCCCGCCCGAACCGCAGATGCCAGGACAGTTTGCAGATTTTTGAGGAAGCACATCATTACACGGTTCGGGGTACCTCGAGTATTGATTTCTGATGGGGGGTCTCATTTCATCAACGACCAGGTGAAGGCCCTTGCTAGCGAGTTCGGTATAGACCATCGAGTTTCCACTCCATACCATCCACAGACGAATGGTCTAGCCGAAGTGTCGAACAGGGAGATCAAGACTATTTTACAGAAAGTCGTCCGCCCTGACCAAAAGGATTGGTCACAGCTTTTGGACTCGGTTTTGTGGGCATATAGGATGTCTTTCAAGACACCTTTGGGCACATCTCCCTTTCGCCTCGTTTATGGCAAGCCGTGCCATTTACCTGTTGAGTTGAGACACAGGTCACTTTGGGCAGTTACAGATATTCTTTTGGATCCAGATTGTGTAGGAGACCAGAGGAGGGCAGAGTTAGCAGCCCTGGAGGAGCTTCGTGATACCGCCTTCTCAAACAACCTATAGTACAAGGAGAGAGTGAAGGAGTGGCATGATTCTCACATCAGCCACAAGCATTTTGAGCCTGGACAGAGAGTATGGCTGTTTGATGCTAGGCTTTATCTATTTCCAGGGAAGCTACAGAGCAAATGGAAGGGACCTTATCTTGTGAGAAAGGTACACGACAATGGAAGTATTGATATATCTGAGTTGTCTTCTGAGAGTACCTTTCGAGTGAACGGCCAGCAGCTTAAGCCATTTCTAGATTATGAGCAGCAGGTCGTTGATGTTGCCCCTATTCACTTTACGTGAGATGTGGTCTCTTGACTCACATCTATTGCATCTCACGCCTGATTATCACTGTTCTCCCAACCTGTATAGATCCATATGTCCATATCATTCCATTCTTTAGTCCACATCCCTTTCCTCATCTTTTGATTATGCTATACTTAGGGTGTACTTTACCCTAAGTATAGGGGGGATGTAGGACTTTCGGGTATTTCTTTTGATTCATGTTACCCCTGTTTTTGCTGCCTATACTTAGGGATATTTTACCCTAAGTATAGGGGGTAGACCCTGTACATTCTCCACTCGGTTTTCCCTTTATGTACAGCCTGCTATACTTAGGATTATTTGATCCTAAGTATAGGGGGAAAAGCCGAGATCCTCTTTATTTCTATTCATTCATTCATCTTTGTATATAGCATTCCTTTTCACTTCCCTATACTAAACACGAGTTATGTCTTCTTCATCGCTCTTGACTCTGAGGACATCGTTCAAGCTAAGTATAAGGGGGTGTGTATATATTTCATATATACTTTAGCCATAGCTCGTACTTTGTGTGAGTGTGTAAATAAATAAAAATGGCTAAAAACCTAAAATCCATAAAAATTAAAAAATTTTCACTGTAAATAATCATTCTTTTATTTGCACATACATAGCTAGTGTACAAATTATTTTTGTAAAAATGTTTTCAAAAACTTTTTGTGTAAAGTTTGTGTAAATATTTGCATATCAAAATTATGTATATAGTACAAAATTTTTTCCAAAATGTTTTGAAAATCAAAAGTTTGCAAAAACCTTGTGTAAATTTGTGTAAATATTTTGCAAAACTAGCATTCATGCATACATCCATGATTTCAAAACATTTTTTCAAAAATTTTGCATTTGTGTAAATATTGTGTAAATAGCATCTTTGTATATACTTGTATAGTTTTTCCCAGATTATAGTTGACATTTAAACTAGCCTGGAATTAAATTGGGAAATGGAGCTTGATTAAGATCTTAATCCACCTAATTTTTAAGAGGAACCTTATAAGGCTTAGGGTTAAGGCTTTTCAGGTCCATGGTGACTTAATTCCTTGAGTCCACTAGGCTATGATCACATGTCATCTCAATGAGCCTAAGTAAAGCACTTAACAACACACACATGACTCATATAGATAATGGCTTTACTTGGACACCGCACTTAGCACCGAGCTTTCTACGGATGAGGTGGTGAGGAGACAGTCTTCCTTACCTTGGGGTAGCATATGAGGGTAGCACTTCTTGGCGGAACCTCTCTTCTTCTTTTAGTGAAGGAAGTGCGTCTCAACTTGGTTTGGTTGCCATGAGGTCTAACGACAGGAGTTGTGGGTTGCAATAATGCTTCAAAAGAGGGATAGTCTACTGGCTCAAGAGGAAAAATTCCTTATGTATATATGCTGCACATGTATATGATGTATAGATGCACTTGAAAAAAATGCAAAAAGAAAATAACTCCAAAAAAGTGGTGGGTCTGATAGAAAATGATAATCCCACCGGAGTATGTATATAGTGCAATAAGCAAAGCTTGAGATTCATGTCCCATCTTATGTAGCTTGCAGCAGGGAGACTTAGCTACACTGGCTGAGCTCCCAAGGATACATGGCTACACTGGCCATGGTCCATTCTCTTCTTCCCCCTCTTCTTGAGCCAGTTGAACTTGAACTTAGAAGGGAATACCCCGCTCCTCGAGGAAAGAGTGGCCAGATTGAGGTCATAGAGTTAGCTTGTTGGGGAGGGTTGTCAAGTTGCCACTTCTGAGGTGGAGAGCTTATACATCACATTCACAGTACAAGGAAAGACTCATAGTCTTCAGGGTTTGTGTATGATGACTTGTTCTGATATGGATTATTGAGGAGTCTTGATTATAGATTAGTGGAACTTAGAGGCTGTTGAGTTTTAAACCTAAGTCTAAATAAGGTTCCGACACATTAATAATCCAAAGATCTGTTCGAGCTCCATATTTCAATTTAATGAAGGCAAATTTAATAATCAACCTTCATTCATGTACATTCTCCTCTTTTTCTTTTTCTTTCTCTTTTTCACTTCTTTTTCAAATAAGTGTTTGCTAAGGGACTAGCAAAGTTAAGTATAGGGGGGTGATGAATACCCATTCATCACTCTTTATTCTTTTATTTTAGCTACAAAACCTTTGCCAAACACATGTATATTCTTGTAAATATTAATAATTATCAAAAAGCATGCATTGTGTAAAATTAAATAATTAGCATGTTTTTGTGCATAAATAAAAGAATAAAGAGACAAAAGAAAAACATGGAGATATTTAGAATAAATATTGAGCGACCTAATCCCAAGGGAGGGCTCAGCATGGGCCTGACTGCATAAAAAGCCAAAGTAGAGAGAGATAAGGAAGCTCATGTGTGTAAATATACCTGTAAAGAAATAAAAATGTTTTCCTCTAAAAATAAAAATAAAAATGGGTTTGTATATATTTGTATATATTTTTAAATACAAAACCAAAATAAAAATAAGAAAATTAAAAAGAAATAAAAATCTCTTCAGCACTTGTATATTCATCATGTACATAAGACCACATAGCTATTTATTTACCCCTATAAATAAATAAATTAAAATCGCATAAAACTTGTATATATTCTATATTACATGATGTAAATAAATTAAATAAAAACCATAAAAAAATTAAATAAAAAGAACAAAAATAAAAATCAAAAGAAACATTGTATATATATACCATGTATATAAATGTATATAAATGTATATAACTATTTATTTTACCCTTGTAATTAAATAATAAAAATAAAATAAAAATACCAAAATATTCCAAATTTTATCTTGTAAATAAATAAAATATAAAATTGGAATAAAAATGCAAAAATAATTAATTAAAAATAAAAATTTAAAAATCTATATTGTATATACCTATGTATATAATACTATATTATATACCTTATTTTTTTATTTCAAAAAAATAAATAAAAATGACAAAAAAATAGTTTATAAATAAATAAATATTTTTCATGTTTTGAGTTTTTCTTAATTCGGCCATTTACTATTTTTAATTTAATTTCCAAATCTTTTACACGTGCCCGCTTTCCATTAGTCTACGGGGGATGTTGACCCCCCGGTCAACTCCCCCCGAACCACTGTCCCCCGGATCTTCACGCCTGACCCGATTTCTCCCATTTCTCGCATCACGTTCCGATCACTAAACCCCTTAACCCCGGGTCCTATTTCTTCCTGATTCATCTGTGATCCATGCCCGGGGTGGGTTTAAGGGGTCCGAGCTCCGATAAGCTCGCCCGACCCTCTCTTAGCCGGACCCCTAGCCGTATATAGTCTGAGCTCCACCCGCACATTCACTCATCTTTAGCTCCGCATTCTCCACCCCAGGACCTCCACCATCTCCGCCTGAGTGACAGCAGTCGGCCGGTGGTGTCGCAGCGAGGAGAGGGTGTCCAGACCATCGATCCAGCGACCTAGCGCCGCCGTGCGCCGCCCTTGCATGGTGCTCGAGCCTCGGGCATCGACGGCCCTCGAGGCTAGGATCCAGAGCTGCAGCAGCTCAAGCACAGTCGACTTCGACCATCCGGTGAGCTTGAATCTCCCTATCTTTAGCTAATTTTCATTTACCCCCAATTCGCACCTTCACTTCCGACTGTCGATTCCGACCATCTCCGACCCCCTTTCGATCATCGGATGACACCATCACCTTCGCCCTTCTCCCACGCACATTCTACACCCTTTCATCCAACCCAGTTCGCACAGGAACTGGGATTGGAGCTCCTCCGCCGTCGCATCGCCGGAGCTCCTCCATCCCGACGCACCGACCATCCCCATCACCTCTAACCGGGTCGAGGCACTTTGCCCTCGACCCACGAGTGCTTCTGCATAGCTTTGCAGGTCAGAGGAGGACCATCTAAGGTCCTCCACGTTCAGCATAGGAGCTTGAGCTCCGCCGCCGTCGTTGGAGCTCTTCAGAGCATCCCAGCTCCATCGGAGGGGTTCTTCAGACGCGGGAGACTACGACGAGTCTTTTCCGATCATCAGCAGCTCCCGAGAAGGACCACCGCACGTGCACCGGGCCAGCGAAGTTCGCCGGCCATCTGTTCTTCCTGGACCCTTCAGCACCGTCCGTTCCGCCACCACGCTCCAGATCTCACATGGACCGTCCGATCGAGCTCAGGAGTCCTTCACCAGCGTCTACCGTCTGATCACCACGTGGAGGGACCTGAAGTGTTGGATCAGTGAAGGGTTAGCGCCATCGTCCATAGCCGTTCGATCACCACGTGGCGCGCATCCAGCCCATCTGTGAATAAAGGGTAATTTACCCTTATGCCCTTAGCCTTTTAATTTTTATTAAGTAGCCCCTATAAATATTTTTGTAGTTTATTTTAGTTTGGAACATTTGCATAGTGGACCTGGTAGTTTATCTTTTTTGCTTTTACACCCCTGTACGTTGTGGAACACGTGCTTCGTCACGCGCATTCTGTGGTAAATTGCATATGAAGGGCCAGTAGTTTCTGTTTGTTAATGAAATAAAAAATATTTTTGGTTAATTGCATTTATGCCCCTGTGAGTGGTTTATTTGTGCATGTGCCGAATTTAGTGGGCTTTTTACACTTTCGCCCCTGGACTTTTAGTACATGTTACTAATAGGTCCAAGGACTTAAAGTATTTACAGATAGGTCCCTGAGTGCGCAGAATACGTGTGTGGCGCGTGAGATCTTGGACATTTTGCACCTGGACCCCCTGGGTTTTCGTTCTTGTTATTTCTAGGCCCTCATAGATATTTTTATTACGATCAAGTCCCTATGACTGTGGGCTCTTGATTGTTTTAAATAAAATATCAAATCTACTCCAAATCAAGTGAAAATTTGACACATGGGTCCTGCCACTGTGTAGAATTTTATTGATTTTAAGGAAATTGTTGGAGTCATTTTGTTATTTTTAAAAAATCAAAAACCTCTCTTTTTGTCCCTGTCCAGTTATAAAATTCACAAAAAATATTAAGACATCTTTAAAAATTACAAAAAATCAGAGTTTGATTATTTTAGTGTATTTGATTTTCTGACCATGTTTGGTCATTTTTGGACTTATAAAAATTATAAAAATTGAAAACATTGAAAACCTCATAAAAATTCTAATAAATCATAGAAAAATCAAAAATTAATAAATTCAGTCTCTGATTTTTCCTTTTTGTCTATATTTTACATTAAAAATACCTCCAAGCTCTGTTGAGACCATTTTAGATTTTATTTTGGTCTTAAGAGCTCGGCTGGACAGTGTCCCTTGTTTTCAGTCTTGTTTTATTTTTATAAAATCATATAAAAGTCAAAAAATTACCAAAAATTACCAAAAAGAGTAAAAAATATAAAAAAACATAAAAATATTTTTGTTTGAATTTTTGGATTAATTATGAGTGTTTAAATAATTAGTCCAAGTTGCTTGTTTTAGTTGTTTTCCTATTTTCTTTATAATTAAAAATTTCAAAAAAAAATATAAAAATATTAAAAACCCACCAAAAATAATTTTCTATTATTTGTTTTTATTTTAGACTACTTCATAGGCCGCAAGGCCAACCCGTGCACCTTGAGTTCGACCCTCGTCGCTATACCAGGTTAATCCAATAGCGAGACCGCTACCTTGAGTTTTATCGTGTTTTGATCTTTATTTGGTGGTCTGATATTTTTCTTGTTGAGCTCTGAGTCCTGAGCGACTGAGGTGGCAACGACCGCAGATATACCTGATTTACCTTGCTCGCTCGACTCGCTCATCAGTGGGACCCAATCGGGTTTAGTCACGTTTGAGGCGAATCATGATCCTCCCGGATTCTCCGATCCGAAGGCGTGTGAGAGTAAGGCATGGGGGTCCTCTGACCCTTTGCTTCGGGAGTCTAGTTTTGCTGGAAGGTCTGTGATGGAGTAGGTTGGGGGTGCCATTTCAAGTCGGCTCAGTCCTCTCTTACAGAATCTGCATGAATTACTAATGAATCTCTATTTCATCACCTTTATTCTTTTATTTTGACCTTAAATCCCTAGATAAATGAATGTATTTATCATTAACTTGTGAATATAAACACTGAATAAGTCACACCATTTATATCAAATACTATACAATGTATTGTATTTAATTTCAAAATAAAAGAATAAAGGAAGAAAAGGAAAAGAATGAAGTGTCAAAGACAGTGAGGGACTCTAGACACCGACAAATAGTAAACATGATGACTTGTTTGACAAGGAATAAAGTAGGGGCAAATAGGGCGGACAATTGTATAGAAAATACAACACAAAAACCTAATTTTATTGGCCAATAAATATAGTTTGGGACCTATTTTATTTTATTAGTTTTATTCCTCAAATCAATAAACTTTGAACATGAACATTATACACAAAAATGTGCAGTGTGCCCTGAACACACAAAATAAAAAGTCGCAAAGAAAACTTTGTAGACATGTATCATCTCCATAAGAATTCAAAATTTCTCAAACTCGCCTTTAGTGTTCATAAAATAAAATTAGCTAATTAATGAATGTTTCATTCAATTTTGGAGTTAAGATGTAAAAGTTAGGTTTTGGGCCCTCACTATCAATATACTTGTATATAATATTCAATATATTTATTCTTTATATTTTCACTACTTTTTTTATAAAATTGTAAATATTAATTAAAATACATGCTCATAATAAAATTAAAATAAAACCTTTATTAATAAATTAAAATAAATAAGATATTTTAATACATAAATGAATTGTACTAATATATTGACATAGCCAAGGATACCCTAGGAGAGAGTCGTACGATCTCATAAGGCGAGATTGACGTCGCTGAAGTGACCTCTTACAAGGATCCTGAGCTAATTTAAAAAAGCAGCCGACACAAAAATGAAAGCAATCAAAAGCAAATGTGAATGGATTAAAATTTATTATACCATATAAGGAATATGTATAGTAGACAAGTAGGAAGGGGTCGAACACAGGGAACACAAGACGTAACAGGAATTATTTAAATGAATACATAAGGCAAATGTGTATACAAGTAAGCACAGTACCAATCAATGTTTTTTTGGTGCGTTTTAAGTAAATAAACTAATTTTATTTTTAAATATATATAAGTTTTAATTTTCTAATTTTAATTTACTTGTTATTTAATAATGTATAAATAATATACAGATATATATAAAGGAATGTAAGGTAACATATATAATATAAGTACTATATAGTATAATATATATTAAATATAAAAAATCAAAAAATAAAAAAAAGTCCTTTTCATTTTTAAAGGTTTTAAGATATATTTATAGTAAAAATAATAATGATTATTAACGTAAACTATATATAGTAATATATAAATATATATAAGCTATATGAGGTATATAATATAAAAATAATAAAAAAAGTCCCCAATAATTTTTTATTTGTCAAATTAAATTTTCTATTTTCATGAATTTTGGGGGATTTTTTTGCAACTTTTTTGTTTTTCAGCATTAGAAATAAAAAATAGGAACATTTAATTAGACTGAATTTATTTGAGAATTAAAAATAGCAAAAGGTCTCAAAATCAATTTTGATACATGCTAATATATATAAATAAAAATAGACAAAAATAAATATTTTTGAGATTTTTGAGAATATGTTATAATTTTTAGTGTTAGCAAGGGCTTGCTAAATTCTAGGATTTCTTTTGATTTTTTATGTTTTTGTCTCGAGTGAGGAAATAGGCTAATAAATAGTAGCTATTTTTTATGGAATTTCTAGAAAAGGTTTTCTAATTTTTTGTATTTTCTAGGTCAAACAAGGAATAAAACAGCTTTAAATGATTTTTAATAAATAGTAAATGCAACTGAAATGCTACGTAAAATACGTAGCATGAACAAGCATTCAATGTATCATCTCCACCTATTTTGCAGATTTTTAAAGCATGAGAGCTATTTTTAATAAAAAAAGAATGCATCAATAAAAACAAATCAAGCTGGCAGGGGTATATTTGCAAATAAAATATATTATGGGGGGTGTATGCAAAATAACCACAAATTTGGTCTGCAACTTGATTTTTAGAGATTAAATAACAATTACAAAAGCTAGGAGTGTTTATTTGCAAAATGTCCCCTTACGTGGGGTCTACGTGATGTGACATGTCATTGGACTAATACACAAATATAAAGTGGTTCAAGAGCATACATGCAAATAGTCCATAGAGTTTTCAACTAAATTAAAATATTACAAGGCTTTATAAAATACAAAAAAGTGCAGAGGGTTTACTTGCATGTTTCACAACTTAAGACCCCTTGGATCCATCCATTGTTCTTCTGCCACGTGGATTATCCTTTGGCTCTAGACGTGCAACGTTTTACTTGAGATAGATGCTCCGTTTAGATCTGGAGCATGCCGGTTATCGGATGGCTTTGAAGTGTGGTGGATGAGAAGATGAAGAACATGGTCGGGGCTCGCTTGGATCTCTAATTCCCAGTGATTCTGATGATCTTTCTTCGTCCTGACGACAACTATGGACTCATGGCAGGCCTCTACATGTGCAGGCGGTCTCAGATGGGCTAGTTGAATCTCGGGGAGCCCTGACAACTCCAGCAGACCTGGAGCGAGTCAAGTTACCCTCTTTGCCTCCAGATGGATCATCGAAGGCTTTTTCCTACACCAAAAGTTTGCTATGCTCGAGGCAGAGCTCATCAACCAGTAAATGAAGTTGTTGTGCTAAAGGGATGGAATGGGGATGAAGCTCCAGTGAGGGGGGCGACTGATGGATCTGGAATCCCAGATCCATGATGGATCTAGGTTGATCAGATGGCTCGATGGGTAGAGAACATGATGGGGAACAAGTTGCTGGTGAAGGCGGGTCCATATACAAGTGGATTCACAGTGATTTGGCCTAGAGCTCCATCTCCAGGCTATTTAGGGGTTTCCAAAATTAAACCTAATCGAGCGATTGAAGGCGAAATTAAAGGCAAATATTGAATCTACGACTAAGATATTACCTAGGGTGCAGAAGAAAGTGGCCTCAAGTTGGCCAAGGGCTGACGAAGTAGAACCTCTAGTGGTGGATGGCCAGAGATGGTGGATCTAGCTCCTCCTCCGCCTCCTCCTCGTTGTAGAGCCCGCCCGCCCGTTGTTGTCATCAAGGGGAAGGTGCTTAGTTGGCTATGAGGGGCTAAGAGTACACAAAGAGTGATCAAACATGAGAAGGATGCTGAAGGAGCATATTTATAGGTTGTTGGAGGAAGCACCTTTAATCCAAAAGATTGATTTGATAAAGGAATATTGGATCGATCTAAGGTGTGAGCGAGAACTATGGACATAATAGCAACAGCTTTCGTTTAGATCAGAAGGCCTAGAAATGAGTAGATTAAACAGAAAAAGCGATGAAAACCCATGTTCGATACTTCAAAGCTCGAGGAAGAGAGAGGGGGTCAGTTGACCCAGGGTCAACGGTGGGAAGAATCCAGTTGGTCCACATGGACCAACCGAAAAATTCCCATAAAGAAAATCCTTGTCAAATCCATAATAAATAACAAATGATTTAATTAATTTTTTATTAAACGTGAAAAGTATTTGTAATTTATTACTATTTTATACATATTTTTCTTTATTTCTATTTGTCTTTTTATTGCATGTTAATATTTACATGTAAAATATAGGTATGAATACGTATATTTTGGTTTTTTATTTTTATTTTGCAATATATATTTTATTATTTTATATACATTTGATTTATTTTGATACACAGTTAGATATTTTTTATTATATTTTTCTGAGTTTGTATGTGCTCTAAATTAATTGCGTATAGATACATTTAGGCATATACTTGTATATTTTACTTATGTACTTAAATGTATTATTTATTTTGATTTTATTTTATGGTTTTATTTTATTATAATTATGTAAATTTGTTTCAATATATTGAAAAAATTATATAGGTTTATTGCATAATAGGGGCCTAAAACCTAAATTTTGCATTTTAACTCCAAATTAAATGAAACTACCTTCATTAAATAGCTTATTAAATGTTATAAACAATGAAAGTATTTTTGTCCATTTTGGTATAGTATAGAAAAGATATAGGTCAGTGAAGATTTTATTTTGTCTTTTTATTTTGTGTGTCCTGAGCACACTGTGCATTATTTATGAACTCAATTTGATAATTTTCTTTGTATTTTTATCTAAAATGTTCATGTTTCTGATTTTATTATTTGAAGTGTAAAAATAGTAAAATATGTTCCAAAAAGTAATTATTGATGAATTTAAATTAGGATTTTTATGTCTATTATGTACAATTCATATGCACTATTTCCCCCTACTTTATTTCTTATCGATCAAGTCATCATGATGACTGGGTCTTGGGGTCTAGGGTCACTCAACACCTATGGTATCTCATTTCCTTTTCTTTTCTTCTTTAATTTTTGAATTAAATACATAAATAATACAATATTTTATATAGTATTTCGTGCAATTTATCCAATATTTATTTTGACAAATTAATGATATATACAAGCATTTAGCTAGGGATTTAAGGCCAAAATGAAAGAATAAAGGTGATGAAATGGACATTCATCTCCCCCAATACTTGCCTTTTCTAGTCCCTAGCAAACACTTATTCATATAAGTGTCGAAAAGAAAATATAGAAAAGAAAAGGAAAGAACTTGGATTGAAGTTAACTTTTAAATTTGTCTTCCAAATATCAAAGTTTGGAGCTCAACCGATCCTTTGGATTTTAGTTTCGTCAGAATCTTATTGAGAAACAGACTTGAAATACAACAAAATTTGAGAACCACAAAACTTTTCTCAAGTCTCCTAAAAAGCCAGGTCAGGGCAAATAAATGTTATACGCAATCCCTTATGACTATGAGTCTATCTTGTATAGTGATATATATATATATATCTCCTCTCGGCTGAAGCGGTAAAAGTCAGGCTTCTCCAACATGTTGACCCTAATTCCCCAATCCAATACTCTTTCCTCGAGAAGCGGGGTATTCCCTTCCACGTTCAAGTACAACTGACTCAAGAAGAGGAGGAGAAGAGGAGAATGAATGGTAGCCAGTGTAGCTATCTATCCTAGGATGCTTGAATGGTGTAGTCAAGACCTTCGATTCCAGGATCACGTGAATACTTTGCCTTTGAAACTCATGCTTGCTTATTGAATAGATACATGCTTCAATGAGAATTGATTTTTCTTGGATTTTTGTCTGCCTACTTTTTGGAGTTTCTGATTTTTGTATTTTCTAATACTATATACAACATCATTTACATAAGGAATTTTCCTCTTGAGTGAGTAGACTATCCCTCTTTTGAAGCATTATTGCAACCCACAACATTTTATCATTAGAACTCATGGCTACAGGATCGGGTTTGGCCACATAATTGTGACTTAGATTTTTCCATTGGCTTGTTCCTCATTCCGACAAATCCATCCCTCTACCACTTCAAAGAATTAAGTCTAGTAGACCTGAAGCATCTCAATTCCAGTTCCCTTAAGGTTCATGTGATTAAGTGGATTAAAGTCCAACCAAGCTCCAATCTTCAGATTTTACATAGACTTGCTCAGTTGTTATTATCAAGCCAAAAAATTCAATTGCAATGCAATACATGAAAATATATATACATATATATTGTGATGCAATTTTCTAATTTTGAAAATTTTATGGGTTTTTTCTGATAAAAGTTTTGCAATTTTTATGCAATTTTTGAAAACATTTTGCAAATTTTTACAAGTTTTTTATTTTGAAAATTTTTAGCATTTTTTCATAAACAAAAGAGTTTTAGTAAATAATTATGTGTAAATATTTACATGGGAGTGCATTTTTTACTTATAAGAATTTAGGTGAAGAATTTACAGAAGTTAGTTATTATTTACAAGTTTATATACATAATTTGTAAAGAATTTTTATTGAATCATGTACATAGTTCTCAAATTAATTTGAAGAAGATTTTGCCAAACATTTTGAAAACATTATTTTGAAAGAATAATTTGACAAATAACTTTTGCATACATTTACATAATTTGAAAAGCATTTTATAAAGATTTTTCAAACAGTATGTATAGATTTTTCAAAATATTGGTACAAACATTTTCAAACCATTTGCTGATAGATTTTGAAAACATTTTATTCAAACAAATTAAAGAAATTTTTACAAACAAAATATTTTTATAAAGATTAGAAAATATTTTATAAAAATTTTTCAAATGATTTCTAAAAGATCTTCCAAAGAGATGTTCCAATCATTTTTCAAACTTGTTGGAAAACTTTTTAACTGATTTCTTAACAATACTTACAAAGAATTTTGATGTGTTTGAATTTTATTACTTAGCCATATTATTGAAAATACATAAGTATGAGTTATGGCTAAAATATATACATAGTATATATGACCCTCCTATACTTAGCTTGATCTATGTCCTCATAGATTGAAGAGAAAAGATTGTACTAAGTATAAAAAAATTTGTACTACAATGACAGAATAAATAATGAGAAGTCAACCATCCTCTCTATACTTAAGATAAAATAATCCTAAGTATAACAGATTGTACACCAAGCAGGGAGGGTCGAGGTTGGAAAAGCATAAATGGATAAATCAACGGCTTAACCTATCTCCCCCTATACTTAGGGCAAAATATCCCTAAGTATAGAAAGAATGTCAAGAGTTGAGGAGACATATGAGGGGATTAAAGAATGGGCACCCATATATGCTCATCCCCCGTACTTAGGATGAAGTATATCCTAAGTATAGAATGATAAATGGGATGAGTGAAGCTTTCGTAAGAATGAAAAAAGAAAAGAAGAAAAAGATTACTAATCAAAAAAAGTTTTTAGATTCCTTGTTTGAATCTTCAGATACTACTGCTAGAAGTTCTTGCTCATAGACCACCTGAATTGAGTCAATTATGGACAGAAAGGTATCACGTTTATGGTAAGTTTTCAGAAGCTATCCGTTGATCATGAAAGATTGTGCAACAACTAACAATATGGATATTGCTACGCTTCCATTGTCATGCACATGCTTCACTACGAATGACTCAGTCCACTTTCTCTTCAACTTCATTGGTAATATTTTCATCTTTGCATCAAACAATCATACCTTCTGACCTAGTTCGAAAGTATTGTAGTGGATGTGCTTGTCGTGGCACTTCTTGACCTTCTCCTTCTACATTAGGCTATTGTCATATGCATAGCCACGGATTTCGAGAAGTCCATTCAGATCTAGCTTTTTGTTCTTTCTTGCTTTCTTCGGATCCAAATTACAGATGTTTGTTTCCCATAATTTATGAATCAGATCGATGGAAATGACATGGCTTGTCATATACTAGGAGGAGACATTCCCAAAGGTGACTTCTATATAGTCCGATAGGCCTAGAGAACTGTCGAGCAGTTGAGACTATTTCTTTGTGTCTAAACGTACAAAGTTTTGGAGAACGGTCTCGATTACCCCATTCGAACATTCTGCCAAACCATTAGACTATGGGTGGTATGGAGAAGCTATTTGATGTTCTATGCAGTATTCGTGAGTCAGCTTCTTCACTTCTCTATTCATAAAATGGCTACCCCTATATGATATCATAATTTTGGGGATCTCAAACCCTGCAATGATGTGCTCTTTCAGAAACCAGCAGAGGGTGCGACTTTCTGTGGCTCGGGTTGGGATAGTGATGAATCTCCAATTCATCACCTTATTCTTCAACTTTATGCCTTTATTCCCTAGCTAAATGCATGTATACATCATTAATTCATCAAAAGAAATATTTTATAAGTTGTAGAAAATATTATATAAATTGTTTTATAAATACTATATTTATTGCCAAAATAAAAGAATAATGAAAAGAAAAAGGAAGAAGTGTTAAGGACACTAAATGGCCCAAGCCTCTAAGATTCCGTCATCATGATGACTTAGTCGACACAGAATAAAATAGGGGGAGATAGGGCAAATGAATTGTGCAGAAATCACATCAAAACCTCATTTTAATTCACCAATAATCACTTTTCGGCACCCATTTTATACAATTAATTTTGTACCTCAAATTGATAAACCTTGTACATGAAACTTTTAGAGAAAACTACAAATAAAATACAAAATTCATTTCATATAAAAATAATACACATTGTGCAATATAGACTCAGAATAAAAAACTAAAACCAAAACCTCACAGACATGTATCTTCTCCATATGAACTCAAAATTCACCAAAAATCATCTTTAGTTGTATATAACTTTTAATAAGCTATTTAATGAAGGTGGTTTCATTTTATTTAGAGTTAAGATGCAAAAATTAGGTTTTGGACCCCCATTGTATAGTATACCTGAATAAAATATTCATTTTACTTATTCTTTATATTTCCCACTTTTATATTTTTATATTTTTTTAGTTATTCTTTATAACATATATACATAACTAAAATAAAATAACTCAGCAAAAAGATATTAATATAAATAAGTCTATTTCTTTACATAGATAAATACACAATACATATTCATGTATAATTTATACCTATAATTATTTAAGTGTACCTATAACTTTATAAAAATAAAATAAAAATATATTTATATGTATATAAATAATTTATAAATATATAAATTATGTGCATAAATTATTAAAATATAAAATGCAAAATAAAATCATAATATACAATATATAGGTTAGTATACCTATAATTATACATGCAATTATTAGCACCTAACAAATTAAACTTGTAAAATATATAAATATCAAAATAAAATACTACAAAAATAAAAAACATACTTTATGTTTTAACCTAAAAATAATTAAATCATTTACTAATTTAACTTCAATTAATAAGGAATTTATACCCAAATTTTTCGGGTTGGTCCATGTGGACCAACCAGAGGGCTCGGTTGGTTGACCTTTTATCAACTCCTCTTCCCAGGCCACCTACCCATCTGACTAAGGTGACCATCTATCTTATCTCTCATTTCTCGGGTGATCAATCACTCACCTCAACTCGATTTTTCATGAAACCTCTTCACAAATCATCCTTAATACACACTTAATCTCTGAAACCTCTGTAATAGCCCGGATTGATATGCAATTGTCGATCAATAATGCTCTTCCTCCATGTTTATAAATAAATGTCTCCCACTTCTTGCCTCAATTTAATCCCCCTTTCTTGATCTTTAGCCCCTCAAATCTGGCCTAGGAGCATCACCTTGGTGACAACAGGTGATGGCTATTGCCCTGTAGTGAGGAGATCATGAGGACGAGAGCATCCACCATCTCCAATGAGCTTACCGCCATGAGGTCTATTTCCTTAGCTCCTACCAAGTTAAGCCCCTTTCCAGACATTTCTAGGTAAAACTCTTGGCTTGAATTTTAATCTCGCACTGGGTTTTTTATTTAATCCAGTAGGTTAGATTAAAATCCAACTTTTGTGTAAACCTGGAGCATCGCTCCAGGTTAATTCCACCATGAAATATCCCCTATTCTAACCCGTGAACAAACAATCCCATCTCGACGCTGAATCATTTCTCCGAATCATCCTATCTAATTCCCCTTTGATTCGACTCGAATCGAAATGTTTTGAGGCATATTCCTCTGCCTTCGCCTGAGCTTCGTTGCAACTCCATTCAATGATGTTTTATGCCTCCAATTTTGAACCAAGACTTTCATCTCGAGTTAGAGAATATTTTTGTGTAGGAGTAAGCTCCAATGAAATACCTGTAGCGAGGAGTTGAGTCTCTTTTGTTGCTCCAGTCACCTGAACCCTATAGAGCCTCAAGTCCCCATCGTTGGGACAAGGAAACTATTTGAGGGCCCCTGCAGATGCAGAGAGCCATCTGGAACATATAGAGCTTGTCAGCATGAAGAATCAAGGCCAGACGATAGAGATCTTGTTGATCGAAGTTCACCCTCATTAGTGTTCTTTGTGTTCTTCCAAGCTATCTTCATGCCATCAGCTCAAGAACTGTGTGCCAGGTCTAATCCTGGCCATCCAAGGCGAATCGAAGCGGTGTGTGCCTTCTGCCATCAGATGCCACTTAAGTAAGCCACTTGTCTCGCGCATTGTTGTCCCCTCTTGCAAGATTTGAGTAATTTTGCGAAAAAGACCCTCTGCTATTTTATAATTTACAATTAATATTAGAAGCTTTCATGGGCATGTAAGATATACGTGACTTTTTTCACATTGTCCCCTTGCTTTAACCTATTTGTTATTTCTTCCCTACCAGGCTCATGTGCTTCGGCACATGTATTTTGTAAAATTTACACGGAACCCCCTAAATGCTTTGAATTTATTATGCTTTGGCTTAAGGCTTTATTTTAATTGCATATAAGTCCCTGAACTGCTTGGAATTTTATGTTTTCTTTTTCCATTTATCAAAAATAGCTCCTGTGTGTTTTTAATTATGGGAAAATTAGCGAGCATGCTTTAAAATATGCTTAATCATGCTATGTGCTAGGATCCTATTGTTTATTATTTTTTCCATTTATTAAATTCCATGTAGGAGCATTTTATTCCCTATCTAATTTAGAAAATTCCAAAAAATATTAAAAAACCTTAGAAAATTCCAAAAAACATAATTTTTATCACCTTATTTTATAACACCAGACCAAAAATCTTAAAAATAGAAAAAGAAAATCACTAAAAATAAAAAGCTCCAAAATCCTTAAAAAATTATAAAATCTCTTCAGAAATCCCAATAATATTAGTTTCTGCTCTATATTTTTATCTATATATTACTATATACTAAAATTAGTTTTGAAAACGTTTGAAACTTTTTGGTATTTTTAACCCTCAAACCAATTCGATCCATTTAAAAAGTCATTGTATTTGACTTTTTCAGATTTTAAAAATTAAAAAAAGTAGCAAAAATATTCAAAAAATCACAAAAATAGAAGCATAATTGAAAAACATATAAATATTTTCTTTACTGATTTTGATTATTTTTATCAATATTTATATATATTACGTCATAAAGTATATATATATACACCTATATATCTATTATAGTTTTTATAATAATTATAAGGGTAAAACGGGGCTGCCCCAATGGGGGGAGCTAACTTAGCTCCCCCCGTCCCATTCGACCCGATTTTTTTATTTTTTTTTGAAATTTTCATCCGTGGATTTTTGTTAATATATCCCTATATTATGTCATTAAAATTTCATGCGAAACAGAGACTCCTACAACCTCCATCCAGATGGGGTTATTTTTATCAATTCTGTTACCGTTAAAAAATGACTGTCTGGATGGAGGACATAGGAGTCTCTGTTTCGCACGAAATTTTAGTGACATAGTATAGGGATATCACGATGAAATTCCACCGAAGAAATTTTCAAACAAAATAAAAAAAACCAGTTGAAATGGGGTGGGGGGAGCCAAGTTAGCTCCCCCCAGGGGGCAGCCCCATTTAACCCTAATTATAAATACCTTATTTATATTTCAAAACCTTAAAAAAGATATTATTATGGATTATATTTCCAGATTTTTTACATATTTTATATATTTATTATATATATATAGTTGTTATATTATCCTTCATATATACCCATATTACCCATATAATATATATGGGGCGAGGGAAGCTGCACCCGGGGCGTAGCCAACTTGCTACACCCAACCATTTTTTTATTAGCCTTTTTGTATTTTCGAAATGAAATCTAGGGGGACTTAAATCACCATATCTCACCATGGTCTCTTGCCAAATTCAACTAAATTCGACACTTCTATCATCTCCATCAAGACTATCACATTTTAATAATGTCAGAATTGCTGAAATTGACCCTATCTATATGGACATGTTAGGAGTATTTGTTTTGCATAAAATTTGAAACACATATTTCATTCAATAAATAAGTAAATACTCATAGGTTTCCTTCAAAAAACTAAAAAATCAATAAGAAAATGTCTGGATGTAGCTAGTTGAATGCACCCCCGGTGTAGCATCCCTTTTGCCAATATATATCCCCATATATACTTATTATATATATGCGTATATTATTAAACAAAATTAAAAATCTGAAAATTAAAAATCAAAGATAATTAATTAAAAAAAGAAACAAAAGGAATACCTTTATTTAATTATAACTTACACACACCTTGATCGATATTATGCATACATATATATACATACATATATACATATCATTTATTTATAAATAATATACCTTGCTACCATGTTTTGTTCCCTGTATTCGACACCATACCATACTTGTCACTATAAACATTTTATCTAACATTTTATAATAAATTTTGATTCACATATTTCTACTTTGATTGCTTGATCTATTTAGTTGGGTTGGTTGTTGAATTTAGCTGGGGATTTGAGTGAGAAATCACTTCGTGATGTCGCTCCCACAATGTGTGGAGCGTGCGAATCTCTCCTCTCATTCCTCGCTATCGCAAATAGCCTTCACCCAATGACAGACGTAATCGATAACAAGCAGAATATTCATATCCCTTACTATTGAGAAATAGGCCCATGAAGTCAATGCCTCACACATCGAACACATATAAATCTCAATGTACTTCAAGGGCATTGTGTCTCTCATTCTTATGGTTCCTCCCATCGTCTGATAGCCAGTACACTTTTTCACAAAATCTTCTACATCTTTAAAGAGAGTCAACCACCAGAGGTTGCATTGTAGCACTTTTGTTACCGTACATTTTCCATAGTGGCATCCTCCCGATTCTCTATCATGACAATGCTCAATGACATTATGATCTTCCTCCTGAGGGATGCACCTTCTCCAAATGCAATTTCCCCCCTCATGAAAGAGATATGGATCCTCCCAGTGATAGAAATGAATATCCGACAAAAAATTATCGACCTTCAGCTTCAACCAATCTTGTGGAGTTCTCTTGGACACAACATAGTTCACAACATCGGTGAAACATGGGAGCAAGGTGACTGACAGAATAGCCTCATCTAGAAAAGTTTCAGTAATCAACAACAAGATTTGCTCAAGAGTGTCAAGCTCTAGAAATCTTGACAAATGGTCTTCCACCACATTTTTAACTCTAGGTTTGTCACGGATTTCAAGATGGAATTCCTGGAGCAGAAGTATCCATCTGATTAGCCTTGGTTTAGCATCCTTCTTGGCTTGTAAGTACATGATTGCATAATGGTCCATGTACAAAATAACTTGGATCCGAGCTAATGAGATCTGAACTTCTCTAGGGTGAAGACAATGGCTAGTAGCTATTTCTCAGTGACTATATATTTCATTTATGCTTTATTAAGATTTCTTCTAGCATAGTGAATTGTAAATGGAAGATTGTCTCTCCTCTGTCCCAGAACTACTCAAATGTCATAGTCTGAAACATCAATCATGATCTCAAGTGATAGAGACCAATCTGGAGATTGCAGAATAGGAGCCTGAGTGATCGAATCTTTCAATTGATTAAATGCTGGAGGACTCTGATATCGATAATAAATCAGCCTCCTTGCCTAGAAGATCAGCCAGCGGTCGGGCAGATTTGCTAAAATCTTTAATGAATCGGCGGTAAAAACCAACATACCCCAAGAATGACCGGACTTGCTTCAAATTTGTAGGTGGCTCAAGCTTAGATATGACTTCCATCTTTACAGAATATAACTCCATGCCAATTTTGGATATGACATTGCCATGCATAATCCCTTCGGTTACCATGAATAGGTTTTTCTTCCACGAGAGAACCAAGTTGACTTCACACTATCTTTTCAAGACTCGATCTAAATAAGAGAGGTACTGATCAAAGCTATCGCCATAGACCGAGAAATCATCCATAAACACCTGAATAAAACTACAAACTATATCTGTAAAAACTTCCAACATGCACCTCTGAAAGGTCGCAGGAACCTTGCATAATCTGAATTGCATCTTGCGGAAGGCATATGTTCCAAATGGAGAGGTGAAGGTAGTCTTTTCTTGGTCTTCTGGGGCGATTGGAACCTGATTATACCCAGAGTATCCATCCAAAAAGCTAAAATATTCCATCATGGTCAGTCTTTTGACTATCTGGTCGATGAAGAGAAGCGTTAAATATTCCTTCTTGGTCGCTATATTCAAGTGTTTGTGATCAACATAGACATGCCATGATGTAGGAACTCGGGTTGCGATCTCCTCTCGTTTGTCATTCTTCACAATGGTGATCTCTGATTTCTTCGACACAACATGCAAGAGACTCACCCACTTTAAATCGAAGATGGGATATATGAAGCATGTGTCACACCACTTTCTAATTTCATTCGTAACAACCTCCTGGAGGTTAGGATTTAATCTTCGCTGAAACTCACGGGAAAGCTTGTTATCTGCTTCCATGTAAATGTGATGGGAGCACAATGAAGTATTAAGTCCGCAGAGATAGGAAATTTTCCAGCCTATATCCTTACGAATTCTTTCTAGAACCTTTAGTAGATGAGATTCGTGTTCATGAGTCAGCTAAGAGTTGATGATAATAGGAAACATGTTTGGTTCACCTGCAAGGAAGACATACTTCATATCTGCTGAAAGATGCTTAAGCTATCTTGGTGTCTGAATCTTCTCAGCGGTAGCCTTTGTTTTTGTTTAGGGCATTGGTGGGATCAGATATGTTAACTGTACATTATCCACCTTTGACAATGCAAGCTCTGAATCTATAGATGCACAAAAATCTTCAATGATAGAATCTTGTTCAAAGAAGTCTGCAATGAATTTTTCTTATTCTGCTAAGGTCAGTGGCCATCAATAAGTTCATTTGGTAGATCAACAAAGCTTTCATCTTCCAAGACAAAGGGGGAGTTGACTGTGCTATCCACTCCTTCCTCGGCAGAGAGGAATTCATAGGTCTTAATGTTGTCCATGAACAAATTTTTATCTCGGATCTCTTCAAGAAAGTCACAGTCTTCTATTTGCTCTGAAGGAACACTTGCATATGATGCAGATTCTATTTGTTTTGTCACCTGGATCGTCCGAATTGGTACCTTGTTGCCGTTATAGCGAAAGGTAATAAGTCTGCTGCCATAATCCACTACTGCTTTTGCTGTTCAAAGGAATGAACATCCAAGTATAATAGGGGTGTGTAGAAGAGGAGCTAAAGTGTACATATCAATAACGATGAAGTCCACATGGTACTACATTCTTTGAATAGTGAAAATGACATCATCCAAAATTCCTTAGGTCTGCGTGATTGGCGTGTCTACAAACTACAGAATCATCTTGGTCGAGTAGAGAGGTCCCAACCCAAGTTCCTTCATACTAAGGTAGGAATCATATTTATTGATGATCCATTGTCTATAAGAGTTCAATCGAACTCTTGATCGAACGTCTAACATCGAATGAGAGGTGCTCCCATGTCTTTCTTCTTGCTAAGGAGATTATAGATTGCATTGACTGTCACCACCGTTAGGATGTGTTTTTCATTTCTCTATCTGGCTCGGTGCAGTTGTCTCTTTGAATTGCACACCTCTTTAAGTCCATTCTTGATGTTTGGAATGTACTGAATGTCCTATAGCAAAGGCATATCTAGAACAAGATTCTGAATTATTTGCACAACATAAGGATCTAACAAAGGTATTTTCAATTTTTTATTTTTTTAGAATTTTGTAAATCATATGGAAAAGGAATATTTACATAAATATCATTCTTATTTAAAACAAAATCTATGCCCACATCAAGCTGTATATATGGAAGACAAAAAGAAGAATCTTCATCCCTCTAAGATGGTGGGCATCCCAAAATAGCATGCAGGACTCCATCGACTGACTCCGGATTGGCTATAGGTGCAGTCCACTTTGTTGTTGGCTGGCTGGTGCTCTAGTTGATGCTGTTCTCTTTTTATTGTTTTTTATTTTTTTTATTTTTTTGAATTTTTCCTTGTGCTTGTTCTTCTTCCTAACCCAACTCGGTTGCTAGTTCGGTGATGTAGAAGAAGATGATGACTCGCCCATGGAATTTCGTTCCCTTTATTATTGCAAATGGCTGCAACACCCTATATCTATTGAGAGCAACATCATTAGATAATAATGTATCATGCACATCTGACTCTATTGGGTTGGACATGACATCACGCACTACCTGCTCGCACTTTTATAAATTGTTGGGGTTAGCCTCTACCTATGTCGGAATGTTGGTCTTGGCAGCTGTGAGGTCATCCAACTTCTGACTCCTCTCTACAAGGCTCTTAACTAGTTGAGCCAAGTAGTCGAGGGCGAGGTTCACTGGAGGGGCCTCTGATGGTTCAGTGTGATGGCCACACTAATGTGTGAATAATATCGAGGTTGTTGATAGGAATGTTGAGACAGATGCTAAGAAGAATACTAGTATTGTTAATGATGAGGAGGAGGGTGTTGATATGATACATAGGGATGTTACTGGCGGTATTGTGGCTATTTTTATTGATTTTGTCTCCAACCCTACTCATATGGCTAAGATTGTTGGTGGTGAGGTTGTTGGTGCCCTTAGACAAATCTCCCCTTGTGCTGCTGAGGGAATAGATAAGAGTTGGCAAACTGGCCCTGCTGAGGTCCACTTGGACGGGCCAGCTGTGCATCGTTAGACCAAACTCCATTCACCTCCTAAATGAGAGGTGGTGGAGGAGAGCATGGATTTGTAAGGATCTGGGGTTCTGGCTGGTATACAACCAGCTGTTGTTGTGGCTGCTGAGGCGATGATGGCTCTAGGTCATGCACGTAATATACGTGTTGAACCATTTGTTGTGCAGGAATCTACTAAGGAGGTTGTGGCGATGCTAGCTCCTTCGTCTCAGCTGGAGTCGAAGACGATGCAGACACAAATTGGCAGGCACTGATTGTACTTACCAGCAACTCCAACTACTTGGTAATCTAATCCAATTTGTCCAAATTTTGGGTCCTCTGTTCAATTAAAATAAGCTTCTCAAGATCCTATGATAGCTTTTCAATGATATCCACCTTGGAAAGGTGGCTTCCAATAATTCTCAGATTTGAGCTCTCATTCATGTCTTACTTGTGTGAGGCTGCCATGTGTACTGTCGTCTGGTAAATCTATGACTGGTGCTGCTATGCTCGGGATGATGATAAGGCAACTTCTCCTTCTGCCATTTCTTAAAAATACGCCATATGGCATCCTTGTCCTTGTTGAAATGTGACCTACCACAAGCGACATTGACGAGCTTCTGAATTTCAATGGTTAGTCCACCAAAGAAATGCTGGTCCGGACTGGTACACGGGATGCCATGATGTGGACACTTCTCTTGTAGATCAATAAGCCTCTCCCAAGACTCATGAATGGACTCATGTTTGGCTTGGGTGAAGTTAGCAGTGTAGGCACACATCTGATTCAACCACCTGAGAGGTTAGAACTTGTGCAGAAAGGCAAACTTAAATTCCTCCCATGTGGTTACGACCTTCCCCAAATGATTTATCCAATGAAAAGCCTTATTATGAAGTCTAAATGTGAATGCCGTCATTTTGACTAGACCTGACGGGATGTTAGGGTAGTCTGTGGTTCCTTAGATGCATCCAAACTATTGGAGATGGATGTAGGGTTCTTTGTTTGCGTTCCAATAGAAGGTGGGAAGTACAACCAAGATATGAGACTTCAACTCAATATGGACATGGACGGCAGGAATCTGAATCCATTCTGTCATATGTCCGGCATCGGTGTCGTAAGTATCCTTGAGAGTTGGCTTGGGCCTCCCTCCTCTTTGCTCATTTGTTGGCCCTCCACCATCTCCATATTCTCTCTCTTCTTCTTCTCCTCCTCCTGGATAGTCTCTTCTTCTCCTTAGATCTTTCTACATGTCCTAAAGGAGACCTAAGATAATGCCATATCTATGAGTTGCTGCTGGATTGCCTATATGGAGGCAAGGAGCTATACATTCACCACATTATGATCCAGCTATTGGCCTGACTGTGGATGTTGATGTTGATGTTGAGGTCCCTTTCCTTTTCCATTAGGAGACATCTCTTTCTCTAAATCTAAGCATGAATATGAACAATCTATGACTCTATATTGGGCTCTTGATATGTAAAGGAACGATGTCCAATCAGTCTGAATCGAAGCACTTGATATGGAGAATCGTTCTGTGTTAAGGTCAACATAGAATTTCATTAAGGATGGGGAGGTATATGGTGTGAAATCAATTTCCATCCAAAATGGATAGATTTCTGGATAAGAGTGATTCTGGTTTATTGAAGAATATGCGGACTCTGGAGAACGGTTCGCAGAGTCCAAATCGTGATCTCAGGAATCACCCTGAATTATTGGAGAGGTCGACTGCATGGAATCGATGTGGGTATTGGCAGAGTCCCGACTAAGCCACCATGAGTCACCATCTCGAGGTCAAAGAAAAGACTGAGAATAGATGAATAATACATAGGCAACAAGAAATAAAAGGAGTACAAAACATTTGAATGACTCAAAGTGAGCGGGGGTCAAATGAGAATAAAAGAATAGAAAATGAAGGTAAAATTTGCAAAGTGTGTGGGACTTGGTCTTGGACCTTAATTTAAATCAAACAAACATCAGCCAAGTTGTGGATTCACCAACTCAACCCAAGTGAAACCGTAAGAGTTCGGATATTTTTATATTTTCAATTTTGTGGTTGTGTTACAAGCAAATCTTTTAACAAGTCCTTAAGAACGTTATCCCTATAGGAGTGTGTGTACTATCGAGAAATGGTGAGCGACCCGAGCGACTGAGGTTAAGTGATATTAAAGGTCGTTGCGACCTCAATCACTCGAACCGGGCTCAACGAGAAACTCGAGACCACCAACAAAATCAAACAAGCATGAAAATAAGGCAAGTAGTCTTGCTATTTATTTTACCTGGTATAGCCACTAGGGTCGAACACAAGGAGCATGGGAAAAATCCTACGAATTAGTTAAGTAATCCAAAAAGAAATCAAAATGTTTTTGGTGGTTTTTAATTTTTAATATTTTTTTATATTTTCTATTTGAGAAAATGAACAAGAAAATAAATGCAAACACAACACAACAATTTTTATCAAGGTATAAAAAAGCTCAAAAATTAAAAATAAAATTATTTTTGCATTTTTAGAATATTCAAGTGTTTTTGGGTATTTTATGGGATTTTTTTGATTTTTATAAGATTTGCAAAAAATAAAAGAAAGATGAAAATAATAAGTAGTGTACAACTTGGATAAAAGGCAAATTAAAAAAAAATAAAAAAATGCCTCTAAAATCCTGGCAGCAATTTTATTGAAAATATCAAAAATAAAATCTACCTACAGAAACTGAAAACACTTTTTTTTATTTTTAGAGAATTTTTAATGATTTTTATAAGGTTTTTAGTCTTTTGTGATTTTTAGGTGTTTTATAAAAGATATTGGAACGAAAATGGTATAGAAATTAAAACAACACAAAACAAACACTCACAATTTTTTTTGGAATTTTTAAAGGTATTTTTCTATTTTTATGGGTTTTCTAAAATAGATAGGGACACTTTTTAAAGATTTTGATTTTTAGAAAATAGCAAATAAAATCAAAATGAATCTCAAAAATTACCTAAAATATTATAAAGTAGCTAGAGCTACTAGTAATGTTTTTGGGAATTTTGGAGTAGTTTTGATATTTATTTAATTAAAAATGCCACACATATATTGTAGGGACTTAAATGCAAATTCTTTAAGTTTATGTATTAAAAGATAACACGTATAAAAAGTCTGGGGTCAAACATGCAGATTCACCAATAAATTCCACACATGCATAAAAAAACGTTCACAGGGGCATATTTACAATTTCAGAAAGTATTCATTCAACAGATAAACATAAACAAGTCCAGTACTAAAACTGCAAAAACACCAAGGTACACGTGACAAAGAATGTGTCTCCAGATAAGGGGGACTAAAGTGTAAATAACAGAAACTACAGGTGGTAAAATGCAAATAAGTTCAACTACGAATTTATTTTACAGACTAAAATGAAACTAAAGGAAGTGTGGGGTAAATAGGGAAAGATACCCTCGAAGCACATGAAGCGCGCATGGGGTGGACGCATGTCGCCCGCTGGAGCCTGGGATGGACGTGTGGCTCCAATGCTGTCATGCCTCAGATTTGACGGTGGCAGGATTGTTGGGAACGTGGGGCGTACGTGAACGTCAGATCTGACATCCAACGATCTGACACGGCGGCTGGCTGAACGGTCAAGATGTAATCTTGAGGGGCCCGGTCGATCCAACGCTACGGAATGGGTCTGGAAGAACATGCATCAGGCGAACTTCACCAAAGCCAAGGAAGAGATCCCCAACTCCGATGGAAGATCGGAGGACGCTGGCGTGACGGTGATGCGATTCCGCGTCGACTAGACGGCTCGGATGGAGGATCCATCGGCTGGATGAGCGTGTCGACGACGAGCACCTAGAGCTGCTCCAGCGAGCCCTGGAAAGGATTGAAAGAGGGCTCCCAATCGCGCGGAACAACCTACAAAGGATACCTATGACTCGGAGCTATGCTCCGGCCATGGTTATTTGGACTGAAAATGAAACAAGCGCCAAGGGATGCTAGTCGATCTCCGATGAAGGCGAAGGAAGAGATCTCAGACCTAATCATGGCTAGATAGTCTAATATTAGGCTGATTAGGATGCAGAGCTAGATGGAGGGTGACTGTGCGATGGTATCGAAGCGGCTGGAAAGGGGGAACGGAGCTCCGACTGGTTGGTCGGAGCAAACTAAGGTGCGACAGAGCTGAAATGGAAAATATGGACTAAATGACTCAAGCGAAGGATAAAAGGCTCACCTGAAGATCTGGATTGACTCATAGGCTTTAGGAGAAGGGGGTCGTTGGGGTAATAGCCTCGACCGAGTAGCGGAGGGCAAGGGAGGCTGTTCGTGACGAAACTCCAGCCACGATGGTTGAGCTACGGCGTCGCTGCAACAAATCGAACGCCAGGCGACGCTCCAGACGGTTGTCACTCTGTTGAAGGTGGCTAGGGTATAGAGAGGGAGCTAGGCACGAGCTCGCTGCCTGGGGGAGTGGATGAGAACATTTTATATAATTTCCAGGTGGCCGGAGATATCAGGTGGAAGCAAGCGAACCGAGGAAGATCTGTGCCTTCCTACAGATCCACGGGGAAGGTGCAGGCGAAGAATCGGGGCAAGGGCACGCATGATCCACCTAGGAGAATTTGGAGAAGAAAAGTCCGGTGGAACAGTCGGGCCGGGTCAAGCCCTGGAAGAGGGGGTTGACCCAGGTCAATGCTCTGACGTGGAACAATCACAGGCGTCGGGGGAAAAGACAAGATAGACTACATGACAAAATAGCAGGGAAAAATAAAAAATAAATAGATTAAAAATAATAAATGAATAAATTGAAAAAATGTTTATTATTCTGCAAGGGATTTTTGGGAGATTTTTTATTTATTTTTATGGAAAATAAATTACTCTTTATAAAGTATATTGTATTATATACAGGTACATTATACCTATGGATTTTATACAAATATTTTTAATTTATTATTTTTATAAAAACGCCCCAATTTTATATTTTATTTATTTACAATATGATTTTTGGAATATAAAACAATTTTTGTTTTATTTTTATTATTTACATACAGGTATAAAATAAATAGAGAATGGAATATATATACATGTACTATGTACATGTGAGAGATAATTTTTATTTGTATTTTCTTTTTCTTTTTATTTTTCTTATTTTTATTTTATTTTTAGAAATATATAGAAGGAGGTAAAAACATATTTTTATTTTTATTTTGGCAAAAAAATAATTTATTTAATCATGCCCATGATATGTACAATCTAGAGTGGCCCTATCTCTCTCTACATGTTTTACTTGGCGATCAGGCCAATGATTGGCCCTCTCTTGGGGTTCGGGTCACTCAGTATTTATTCTAAATACTTCCTTCTTTTTCTTTTTATTCTTTATTGTTTTATTTTTGCACAAATACATGCTAATTATGTATTATTAACACATGCATGCATATTGCTAACTTATTCTATTTACACCTATTTACATGATGCTTTGCCAAGATAATTAGATAAAATAAAAGAATAAAGAGTGATGAACATGGATTCATCATGCCCTATACTTTACCTTTGCTAGTCCCTTAGCAAATACTTATTTGAAAAAGGAAGTGAAAAGAGAAAGAAAAGAAAAAGAAGCAGAATCAAGGTTGATTATTAAACTTGTCTTCATTAAATTGGAGTATGGATCTCAATCAGATCTTTGGATTATTAATTTGTCAGAACCTTATTTGGACCTAGGCCTAAAACTCAACAGCCTCTAAGTTCCACCAATCTATTGTCAAGGCTCCTCAATAATCCAGATCAGAACAAGTCTACATACACAAACTCTAATGACCATGAAACTTTTCTTGTACTGTGTAAGTGATATGTAGCTCCCCACCTCAGGAATGGCAAAGTAACAACCCCCTCAACAAGGTAACTCTAATGCCCTACTTTGGCAGCTCTTTCCTCGAGGAACAGGGTATTCCCTTCTAAGTTCAAGTTCAACCAGCTCAAGAAGAGGAGGAAGAAGAGAATGGACCATTACCAGTGTAGTCATGTATCCCTGGGAGCCCAACTAGTGTAGTTAAGTCTCCCTGCTGCAAGCTTCATGAGATGAGAATGGGTATCATAAGCCTTCTTTATTTCGCTATATACACTCCGGTGGGTATTTCATTTTCTATCAGACCCATCACTTTTTTGGAGTTTTTCTTTCTTTTGCACATTTTTTTGATGTGCATATGTACAACATATCTACATGGTGCAACATATATACATAAGGAGTTTTTCCTCTTGAGCCAGTAGACTATCCCTCTTTTGAAGCATTATTGCAACCCATAACTCCTATCTTTAGACCTCAATGCTACCAGACCAAGTTGAGACACACTTCCGTCACTAAAAGAAGATGAGAGGTTCTGCCTAGAAGTACTACCCTCGTATGCTACCCCAAGCCAAAGAAAATTGTCTCCTCACAACCTCATCCGTAGAGAGCTATGTGTAAGGTGCTTGGTGCAAGTAAAGCCATTTTCTGTGAGAGTCATGTATGTGTTGTTAAATGTTCTACATAGGCTCATCAAGATGACATGTGATCAGAGCCTTGTGGACTCAAAGAATTAAGTCACCATGGACCTGAAAAGTCTCAACCCTAAGGCCTATAAGGTTCCTCTTAGAATTAGATGGATTAAGATCTTAACCAGGCTCCATTTTCCAATTTAATTCCAAGCTAGTTTAAATGTCAATGTATGATTCAAAAAAATATACATATAAAAAACTTTTTATGCAATTTTTTAAACATGCAAAATTTTTAAAAAATGTTTGAATGAATGAATGCATGGATGCAGAAGTTTTGCAAACTATTTACACACATTTACACAAGGGTTTTTGCAAACTTTTTTTTCTCAAACATATTACAAAAATTGTGTACTATATACATAATTTTGATATCAAAATATTTACAAACTTTTTACAAACAAAACATTTTAACAAACATTTGTAAATTTTTTTTATAAATAACTATGTATGTGTAAGAAATAATTTTATGACCAAGAAAAATTTTAAATTTTTTTACGATTTTTAGTTAAAGGATTTTAGCCATTTTATTTATTAACACACTTAAACAAAGTACGCGTTATGGCTAAAGTAAATATGAAATATATACAACACCCCCTATACTTAACTCGAACGATGTCCTCAGAGTAGATCAAGAGCGATGAAGAAGACATAACTCGTGATTAGTATAGGGTAGTGAAAAGGAAAGCTATACTGCTGATGAATCTCCATTTCATCACCTTTATTCTATCATTTTGGCCTTAAAAACCTCAGCAAATGCATGTAAATAACATCAATTTTTTCATAATAGCATTGATTATCTATTGTATTAAATGTACATAGAATAAGGTTTTTAATGCCAAAAATATAGAATAAAAAGAAGAAAAGAAAAAGGAATAAAATGTTGCAAATATTTTATGACCCGAACCCCGAGACCAAGGCCAGCATAGAATTGGTCGACAAGGAATAAAGTAGGGGGAGATAAGGTCCAACAGTACAATAAATACCTCATTTATTTATTCATCTATTTAAGCATTTTTGACACTTATTTTGTATATAATTATTCATTCATCAAATAGAGAAACTTTGTACATGAAAGTTGTATATAATAATGTCAATAAAAATAAAAAATTGAGTTTGTACAAAAATGATACACAGTGTACCTTTTATACCCAGAATAAAAAGCCAAAATCTCAACTTCACAGACCATATCTTGCAAATAAAAACTCAAAATTGCCCAAAATCACTTTAATTGTATATAGCTTTTCAAGAAGTATTTAATAAAATTGGTTTCATAATTTTTGGAGTTTATATGTGAAAGTTAGGTTTTTGGCCTTCATTGTGCAATCTGCCTGATTAAAATATTCAATTTATTCATTGTTCATTATTTTTACAAAATTGTATTTTTAGAATTTTGTAAATAATGTATATAATGCATGTACATATTGAAATTAGAAAAAACCAAAAAGAATTTGTAAAATAAAATAAGCCTATGCAAGATATAGGCAAAATACCTATGATGAGTATGTACATAATAAAAAGGGAAAACATTCTTTAATTATTTTATTCTTTCATATTTTTATTAAATTGTAAATATTACATCTAATTTCTTAAAAATACAAATCCAAAATAAAAACAAATAAAATACATTAAAAAAAGTATATATAAAGTATAGGTAAACTACCTATAGGTATACCTACATATATATGTACCTATTTATTTAAATATGAAAATCAACTCATAAAAATTAAATAAAAATATCCTCACACTCACAAAAAATAAATTATAAATTTATAAAATAATAAAATAAAATAATAAAAAATAAATAAAATAAAAATAAAATACACAAAATACATGTGAATACATGCATAAATACATTATTAAAATAAAACCATAATAAAATACATCAAAAAAATTAAATAAAAATCATAAATAAATACTACATGAATTAATACAAATTTTTTATTTTATAAGATAATTCTAATAAAATCATTTATTAGGTTAAAAGAATCATTTTCAAATAAATTTCCCTATTTTGTCCGTTAGCGGCCTATGTGGACCAATGAGGAGCCAGCCCTCGTTGACCTCTGGCCAACTGTCCCTTCGGGACCTGGTGCCTCTGAACCTTGTTGTTTCCATGACTTGCGCCATTTTTCCCGGGCGTCTCGTCCTTTATTCTCGCTCGCCGCCTTCATGAGATCTGTAGAGGATCATCCATCTATCACGCATGCTTGTTGGATCGAGAAAACGATCATTGTACTCGTCGGAATATGCGGGCCAAGTAGGGAGCCCAGAATGTGTATAAATAAGAGCCCTCGACCTAGTCCTCAAATTTGGCCAATTTCCTTCCTGGGAGGTTCCTCGTGACAGGGGGAGCATTTCAGCAACGCGAATCGGCCGGAGGAGGGATCAATTTTGTCGCGGCGGAGCTCCGGCGTCCGTCCTGCTCCCTGGCGGCCCCCAGGTATAAGAGCTGTTCTTTCTTGCTTTTTAGGTAGATTTTAATTCTAGCATTTCATTCCCGTTCTTAGTTTAGCTTCCAGATCAGTAGGGTAGCTTAAAATCGCTAAATCAAAGTTCGTCGGAGCTCCGCTCCGGTGACTTCTGTACCGTGATACTCATTGTTTCCGATCGCCATCTTCACCTCACTTCGTTCCCCATCGCATGCTCCATCTCCCGATCATTTTGTTCAACCAAGGCCACCCAGTCCTTGCGAATCGGAGCTCCACCTCCGCCTATCGTCGGAGCTCCTCCGCCTCACCTCATCTTGCACCAAAGATTCAAAACCGAGGGTCAGGAGATAACCCTCGTTCCCCTGGTTCTTCCTATGCAGGTCACACGAAGCAACGAGCCCCTTTGGACTCGAATCGATCCAGGAAGAGGCTCCTGGAGGTCCCGACCTTCATCAACCTCTCCTGACCTCCTTGGACCTCCAGGAGCCATGCCAAGACCACCGGCAGATGCGGGACGCCTCCAGCTACGACCAGAACACCTCAGACGCGAGGAAGAAGCCTGGAGGAGCCCATGCTCCAAGATCGAAGCTCGCCTGGCATGAGTTCTTCCCATGTTCCTCCAGACCTCTTCATCGCCGTCCGATCAGAAGGGACGCCCTGATTCCATCAGAACCGTCAGATGAAGCGTCGCCATCACCGTCAGATCAGCTTGGCTGATCTAATCTCAGCCCTTCATCGGCGAAGCGGTACCGGCCGTTGGATGCGCGACACGTGTCCAAGTGAGATCATCATCGTCGTCCACCAGCACGCACTTATGGGTAAATTGCAGATCTTCACCCCAGCGTTTTTGTATTTATTGTTTAGTCATGTAAATAAAAGTCGAAGTTCATTTTATTGTGGACATTTTGCATGGACCTCCCTGTACGTTTGTGATATTACTTTTAGGCCTAGTCCACGTCACCTCACGTGCCGTCCCACGTGAGGTGGTTAAATTACACAAGACCCCCTGTATGTTTGTATATTTACCTTTCGTCCATAAAATAAAATTTCAAGTGTATTATTTTTGTGAAAATTTGTGTTAAGGACCTTGAACTTTCTGAAATTACATTTTGGTCCCTGTGGGTGCGGATCACGTATAGTCCCACGTAATGGTCAAATTGCAAGGGGGCCCTGGCGGGTTTGCTTATTTAGTTTTAGTCCCTAAAATGGCAGAATACATTCATATATTTTGGTGTTTTTGCACTGTAGCCCCTGCCTTTGTTTTTATTTGCAAAAATGCCCCTGCTAGGCCATATATTTTTGCTTGCTTGCTCCATTTTTGTCATGCATCATATTAACTTGAAAAATTCCACAAAAATCATGCCAAGCTTCTGTTAATTTGCACTTTCACGCCATAATTTTGCATTTTATTTTTGTTGCATTTTAATATTTATTAAAAATCAAAAACATTTTTTTATCTACTATCTAGCTTAGAAAATACCAAAAAATAGTAAAACACCTAGAAAAATTCCAAAAAAATTACCTACTATCTATTTTATCATACTCTAGTGTCAGTCCAAAAATCCTAAAAAATTCAAAAACAAAAACCTTAAAAATAAGAAAATCCTTAAAAACTACATAAAAATCTAAAAAATCCTAGAAAATTCCTAAAAATACAAATTAAGTTTCTATAGTTTCCTTCTTTTATTATCTATAATTTAAAATTGATTTGAGGATTTTTGGATATCATTTTCTATTTTTAACCTCATTTCAATTCTGTCCAGTAGCTTAAGTCCCTGTTTTCTATTACCTTATTTTTGAAAAATATCAAAAAGACTCTGAAAAATACCCAAAAATCACAAAAACAGTAAAAAATCATAAAAGACCAAAATATCTTCTTTCTGAATTTTTGAGCATTTGTGCATATTTATATAAATATTCTAGTACCTCTCTTATTATATAGTTTATATATTCCAATATTGAAAATGAAATATATATATATATATATTATAAAATATAAGGTTCAGAAAATTAAAAATCAAAATACAAACATTCAAAATAAAAAAATCTCTTTATACATATATATGTATTATATTCTCTGTACATACCCTTTATGGGTGTAGATCTTTATATGTCTATATTATATAAATTATATAAATATATAGTTATATATAAGTATATATAATATAAAAAATAATAATAATAAAAATATAAAACCCCTAAAACCTACAAAAATAGGATTCATGCAAGGATGACTCTGTTGTATATGAACATCATAGGCTACTTAATTTTTGTATTGCTCTCTGTGGTTCGACCTCTACATGCTTATTCACTATGCATTTTGTGGTAGAGTTAAATGTTAATTCACAAATTTTGGGACTTAATTGATTTATTCTTCTATTGTGGGTTAATTATTGATTGATCGAGGTCTTTTGTCGGTCGCCTCAGCGACTGCATTCCCGCTTTATGTGGAATGCATGATCGATAGAAAATTCCTGTCATCAAATGGCGCCGTTGCCGGGGAGCAATGAGCGTAGCCGATCATATTTTTGTCATTCTTGTTTTGAAATCTATTTATCATTGATTTTGTGAGCAGCTATTTCTTTGCAATTGATCACCATGCTTGATTTATCTATTTGTTGTGATTAATTACTATCTGCTTTATTTCATTACTTGAGCTTATACTAATTCAATCTCTTTGTGAATTTGTTGTGAGGGCCCGCCACGTGAGGATGGTTTCTTAGGGAGCCAAGGCATCCGAGCTTGGAGGAGGTTGGTCTTCACTTCATGACCAGCTGAAGAGAGCACCAAGGATACAAGGGGATGGGAGTTAGATAGGTCTAGAGCAATTAGGATTATATTTTTGTAATTTATTGTGAGAGAGAGACAATTTTGGCATGTAATAATTACCAGGACTCTACTCTTCACAATGAGGTCCAGTGCCCGGGTGATTGTTCACCTGGGGGCCTCATCGCAGTTTTTCGAGTTTTCCATCACTTTCTTTTCTATGTTTCCCGAAGTTTTGAGCTTTCCGCCTTTATTTTACTTTGTTTTGTTTGCTTGGATCCCCTAGATATAGGTTGCTTGACTCGGTAGCTAGGTCCAAACATTAATAGGAATGCATGTTCCTATAGTATACTTCGTATGGATCTAGTCAAACTTAAACAAGACGTTCATTTGTCTCTTAGCCCTTGTGCCACAGCAAACCCATAAAGCGCTTTCTCCTAACTCAAGTATGTTGAGTAGAGGAGGGGTGAGCCAAGACCGGACTTTTTAGGCTAAAGATGAACGAGTGACTTATGGTTCTTCACGTTAATAAAATCTAATGTTTAGGGCGATTTTGTGCCTTGCATACCGCCATGTAGATAGGTTTAAAAATTCTGTTTTGCATACCGCATGGAGAGAGCTGGGATGCACTGTAAGTCTTCTAACTCAGCATGCATCATTCGGTTCAATGGTGAGATTTCCATCATGGAACCACTTGCACGGCTTTTCCGCTATCTCCCTCTGATTTTGAGCACCTAGGACTTAAAGGAAAATCTACAAAATGTTAGGCGCTGGTATGAAAACAGACTCAAAAAAGTGAAAATCCAAAAAAATTGCAAAACAAAAAAAGGCATTGTCTGATCCGGGAGTTGTGGAAATACTAGACAAGTTGACTATTGAGATTCCCTTATTGAAGGACGTGGAGTACATGCCAGCTGTGAAGAAAGGACTAAAGGAGGCATGTACCAACAAGCGTCGCCCAGCAAAAGAGAACAGACGTAGAGATGTAGAAAAACATGTGCTCTCCATGGCCACTGTTGCAGCTATCAGCAACCTCCCACAAAAGAAACAAGACACAGGAGCACCTCTTATTAGTTGTGAGATTTTTGATCAGGTCTTCGAGCGCACTTTCCTCGACAGTGGGTCTTCCATCAACCTTTTGCCATCATCAATAATGCAAGAATTTGGGCTGGGTCCGCTCAAGCAGACACGAATGATCCTTCAGTTTGCTGACCGATCCATCAAGCGGCCTCGGGGTCTTTTGGAAGACATTGTAGTTAAAGTGAAAGAGATGCAATTCCCAGCTGATTTTGTAGTCCTTGATATGGACTCACCAACACCCCTGCTCCAGACCCCTATCATCCTTGGTCGACCATTCCTACGTACTTCAGGTGCCGTGGTTGATTACGGGTCTGGCAAGATTACTTTTAGCTCGAACACCAAGCAGATCACTATAAACATGAGCAGAGAGCCGAACACCACGACTAATGAGAGGCATGCAGCATCCGAAGCAGACTGTGACTTTATTGCAGAGATCAGAGATTCATCCTTGTCATTGAATGATTCATGGACCCGAGAAATCGTCACACTCGAGGAGGACTTTGAAAGCACAGTTAACCTATGCTCCGATGATTCTTGGGAGACAGATTCTCAGATGCAAGCGCATCTCTTTGATCATTCACTCCAGACCGAACACGATCATCCTAGCGTAGAACCGTTCGGCACCTCACTAGGATCTCAACAGAATGATGAGGATGGTAGCCACCTCAAAGAAGTACATCCCACCACCAACATCGTGTCTGAAGTGACCAACAAGTTGGACAGGTCAAAACCAGAACTCAAGCCACTTCCTGCATGCCTGAAGCATGCTTTCCTTGCGGGTGAAGAACAAATGTATCCGGTCATCATCAGCAGCAGGCTGAATCCGGGTCAGGAATCTCGTCTTCTCGAGGTTCTAGAAAAGAACTGCAAGGCACTTGGTTGGTGTGTATCAGATCTCCGAGGGATAAATCCAACTTTGTGTTCACACCACATCTATCTGGAAGAAGATGCCAAGCCGTCCCGCGAATTCCAAAGAAGGTTGAACCCTAACCTCCGGTACGTCGTCATAAAAGAGATAACGAAATGGTGTGATGCAGGCTCTATCTATCCTATCTCCGACTCAAAATGGGTAAGCCAACTGCATGTAGCTCCAAAGAAATCCGGGCTTACCGTGGTTACCAATGACAAAGGAGAGGAAATGTCCACTCGGGTACCAACATCCTGGCAAGTGTGTGTTGACTACCGCCGTCTTAATGCAGCAACTAAGAAGGACCGTTTCCCCTTGCCATTCATTGATTAAGTTTTGGAGAGACTAGCAGGCAAAGAGTTCTTCTGCTTTTTGGATGGGTATTCCGGGTACAACCAAGTGGCTATCACCCTTGAAGATCAAGAGAAGACTACCTTAACTTTCCTGTTCGGCACCTACGCCTTCAAGAGAATGCCCTTTGGATTATGCAATGCACCTGCAACCTTCCAAAGATGCATGCTAGCAGTCTTCGCCGAGATGGTAGGCAGTTTTCTCGAGGTGTTCATGGATGACTTCTCTGTCTATGGTGATAGTTTTGATTCTTGTCTTGTGCACCTAGATAGAGTGCTTCAGAAGTGTCGTGAAGTTAATCTAGTGCTTTCATGGGAAAAAAGCCACTTCATTGTCACTGAAGGCATTGTGCTGGGTTACGTCATTTCTAACTGTGGCATTGAAGTCGACCCGGCGAAGGTGGATGTTATTACAAATCTAGAGCCATCTCAGTCAGTGAAAAATGTAAGGTCGTTCCTGGGGCATGTGGGATTTTACAGACGATTAATCAAGGATTTCAGCCGCATTGCTCGACCTTTGACAGAACTTCTGTGCAAGGAAACTGAGTTCATTGTAGATTAGCAGGTTCTCCTTGCTTTCAATCAGCTGAAGGAGCTTATCACTCAGGCTCCGATCCTACAGCCGCCTGACTGGTCTCTTCCCTTTGAGATAATGACCGATGCGTCAGACATTGCAGTCGGGGCTGTTCTTGGACAAAGGAAAGAGAAAGCACCATATGCCATTCACTACGCCAGCAGAACATTAGATGAAGCACAGAGAAATTATACAGTGACCGAAAAAGAGTTGCTGGCTGTGGTTTTCGCCCTTGCAAAATTCAGATCCTATTTGCTTGGATCGAAAGTCACCATTTTTACCGACCACTCTGCTATCCGGTATCTCCAGCAGAAGAAGGATGCCAAGCCGAGACTGATTCGATGGATCCTTCTTCTCCAAGAATTCGATTTGGAAATCAAGGACAAGCCTGGAGTTCAGGATGTGGTAGCAGACCATCTCTCCAGAATTGAGCAGCCTGAGCCTCCTCTGAACAATGCACCTATTACAAAAACCTTTCCTGACGAATCAATCTTAGCAGTGGACTCTCTTCCTTGGTATGCTGATACAGTCAATTACCTCGCCTCGGGGGTAACACCACCGGATTGGACGAAGAATCAGAAGAACAAATTCATGTCGACCATCCGATTCTATCAATGGGAGGATCCTCTCTTATTCAGGGAAGGAGCGGATTGCATTTGGCACAGGTGCATTCCTCAGGAGGAGCATTACAGTGTCCTCGAGTATTATCACTCGCTCGAATCTGGTGGACACCACTCTAGAGACCGTACGACAACAAAAGTACTTCAGTGTGGCCTCTGGTGGCCTACATTATTTAAGGATGCCGCAGAATTTGTCAAGTGATGCATTGACTGTCAGAGATTGAAAGGTACACTCACCGCAAAAGACTCGATGTCCCTAAAAATCATTCAGATAGCAGATGTTTTCGATGCATGGGGCATTGACTTCATGGGACCTTTCCCTAACAGTCATGGTTTTGAGCACATCCTTCTTGCCGTCGATTACGTGAGTCGTTGGGTTGAAGCTATCCATGCTCGAGCCGCTGATAGCCGAACCTTTACGGATTCACATGGTGTGAGTTGGTGAACCCAATTTTGTATTGCGTTTGTATGTATCTAGATTAAGGTTCAAAGATCGAGTCCAGCGCCTTGGCGCAAATTTTGTGGTGTCATTCTCCTTTGACCACCCCGCTCAGCCGAGCCTTTATACTGTTTTGCACTCCTTTTCATTCCTTGTTGACCTTCGTATCCTTCTTCCTACATCCAATCCTCTTTTGTGCTTCGCGAAGTTGATCCATGGATGGTTTACCGTCGGGACCCCGCCGACACCCACATCGATTCCATAGACTCAACTCCGCCAATAAATTCGAGGCGATTCTCGAGAACCCAATCCGAACTTTGCAGGTCGATCTCCAGACTCCTCGTCTTCTACCTTTCTCTTGGCCACCCAATAAACTGGGATCACTTTTGTCCCGCTTTTGTCGTTGTGAATGGAAGTCGATTACAGTCCACATCTTTTCCATTCACGACACGCTGGGGTTGACTTGAATTCCAGCTTCATCATGACAACTGAATACTATTGCAAGTGGTCTGATAAGGACTCTCTCATTCTGCAGATAGAAGACAGAGCAAGCCCTGGAGACTACTCCGGAGTTCATTTCGTCCGACTCAGACCCAGATATGGCTCCCCAAGGAAAGGGAAAGGGTCAACAACCACCCCAACCAGAAGGACAGATGTCAGACCAGAATCAAGTCAATGCACAATTGTTGGCGTCTATCCAGGCCATCCAACAGTAGCTAACCGAGCAGGCCCTTGCGTAGACAACATTTCAGGATATGTTGAACGGTGTGATGAACCGAGCCGAGGGAGGAGGAGGCAGAGGCAGAGGAGGAGGAGGTGGAGGTGGAGGTGGTGGTCACCCTGATGATGAAGAACCTGAACTATCGCCACCCAAGACTACACTAAAAGAGACGTACAATCCGGGAGACAGCCAGATGACCGAGTGGATCCTCATTCCACCGGTACACGCTTACGTTGAGCTGAAACCCCAGTTCCTTGCTCTTCTTCCTGCATTCCATGGAAACACCAGTAAAGAGCCGTACATTCACCTGCAGCAATTCTCACGCATTTGCCGCACCACTCACTATCCCAATGTCCCTTTTGACATTGTCAAGATGATGGCGTTCCCCTTTCACCTTACAGGACTAGGCCCTCTATTGGGTCAACCATCTGGGGAAGGTTGTGACGACCTGGGAGGAGCTGAAGTCAGCTTTCCTGCATAAGTTTTACCCTCTCGGTCGGCTCAACCAGATACGAGCCCGAATCAGTAATTTCTCCCAAGGAGCTCACGAGTCAGTACACGAAGCATGGGAGAGATTCACCGATCTGCAGGAGACATGTCCCCATCATGAGATTCCGAAGACCAGCTTGGTCCAGCACTTCTTTGGGGGACTGAACATCGAGAGCCAAAGGCTTGTTGATGCAGCATGTGGGGGTTCACACTTCAACAAGGATGAAGACGTGGTCCGACAGATATTCGAAGAAATGGTCGAAGGAGAGGCCGCCCTCTCTTCATCCAAGGCATATCAGAAGCAGCCCCAGATCCTCCAGAAACAAGTACACATGGCAGCATCCAGAGAAGCAGAGAGAGATGAGAGCTCCAACCTCAGTATCATCCGGGGCCATCTCTCGAAAGTTGACATCATTGAGAAGCGATCATAGGACCTCGAAAAACTCGCTGTGATCGAGAAGAGGACCCAGAATTTAGACAAGCTTGATCAAATCAACAAGCACCTTGAACTGTTGGTGGGCACCATCAACTCTGTTCAGTCGGCAGCACCATCAGAAGCTCCAGTTGAGAAGAAGGACGAGCAGCAACCGCAGCATTAGCCTCAGCCGAGCCAGCAGCCACCGGCAGTCCAGCACGTGTACTACGTGCAGGCGCCCGACCAGGGCCAGCCGCAGCGGCAGATGGTTGTGTACCAACCCGAGTTTCTTTCAAGATCTAATCTAGTCTTCCCACCACCACCCCTGATTCAGGAAGTGAACGGGGTATGGACCAACGAAGCACAGCCGACCCGTCCTATGGGACAACCCCAGGGTCAACCACTTGCCAACCGGCAATACCACCAACCTCAAAGTGGTCGTTTTGGACAGTCCTCTCAACCACCCCAGCAGTATCATCAACCTCCCCAATATACAAATCAATGGAGGCAGAATCAGCCATACCAGCAGCAGCAATACCGCCACCCACAGCCGTTTCATCAGTATGTGGCTGCTCCGCCTCAACAGTATAAGCAGTATCCTCCTCCCTCTTACCAGCAGCTTCAACTTCCTGCACCACCCCAGGACCACCAGCAACAACCTCCGCACCCATCCATGCAACAGCAGCGTGGTCTGCACGCTGAACACACCGAGGTACCTCCTGTGAACCCTACCATGGACTGCCTGGCCTAACTCGTCAAAGGGCTGGCGGAAATGACCAAGAGGCTTGACGACCTGACCGTCACCAGAACCACTATTCCAGTTCAGGTCGAGGCCAACCCCAATAACTTCAAAAAGAAAGAGCAGGTAGAATGTGATGTCCTGTCCGTGTCTGACAATGATATTACTGTTTATTCTAATGCTGTTACTCTCAGGAGCGGTAGGGTCTTGCCTCCGCCTGCTACCAAGAATGAGGTGAATAAAGAAATAGGTGGATCGTCATCTTTCGCATCAGCCGTGCCAGCTACAGGGGTGGGTGAGGAGGAAGAAGAAGGAGAAGCCATTCCAGTCGTTGTGCAGTTCCAGCATCCCGAGCTAAAAATACAAAAAAATCAGCAAAATCAAAAACAACAAAAAGAAGCTCGCAGCCGAAGCGAAGCCGCGCCAGCCTTGGAGGAGCCGCCAGCAGCAGCCGATCCCTCGTCAGCCGACGGAGCAGACGCTATACTTTTTGCTCGCCCTGCAGCACCAGCATGTCAGGATACAGTTTGTACTCCTTTTTGTAGTCCGGATGTACAACATTCTATGGGCGATGATTTTGATGTAAATAAGAACTCTATTTTTCTTGCTAGAGATGTACATATTTCTTTTCCTCATGCAATAGAAAAATTCCAAAAAAATACCTACTGTCTATTTTATCATACTCTAGTGTCAGTCCAAAAATAACTAAAAAATTCAAAACAAAAACTTTAAAAATAAGAAAACCCTTAAAAACTACATAAAAATCATGAAAATCCTAGAAAATTCCTAAAAATACAAATTAAGTTTATGTAGTTTCCTTCTTTTATTATCTATAATTTAAAATTGATTTGAGGATTTTTGGATATCATTTTCTATTTTTAAACCTCATTTCAATTCTGTCAAGTAGCTTAAGTCCCTGTTTTCTATTACCTTATTTTTGAAAAATATCAAAAAGACTCTGAAAAATACCCAAAAATCACAAAAATAGTAAAAAAATCATAAAAAGACCAAAAATATTTTCTTTCTGAATTTTTGAGCATTTATGCATATTTTTATAAATATTCTAGTACCTCTCTTATTATATAGTTTATATATTCCAATATTGAAAAGAATATATATATTATAAAATATAATGTTCAGAAAATTAAAAATCAAAATACAAAAATTCAAAATAAAAAAAAATAAAAAAATCTCTTTATACATATATATGTATTATATTCTCTGTACATACCCTTTATGGGTGTAGATCTTTATATGTCTATATTATATAAATTATATATATATATAAATATATATAAGTATATATAATATAAAAATAATAATAAAAAATATAAAACCCCTAAAACCCACAAAAATAGGATTCATGCAAGGATGACTCTGTTGTACATGAACATCATAGGCTACTTAATTTTTGTATTGTTCTCTGTGGTTCGACCTCTACATGCTTATTCACTATGCATTTTGTGGTAGAGTTAAATGTTAATTCACAAATTTTGAGACTTAATTGATTTATTCTTTTATTGTGGGTTAATTATTGATTGATCGATGTCTTTTGTCGGTCGCCTCAGCGACTGCGTTCCCTCTTTGTGTGGAATGCATGACCGATAGAAAATCCCTGTCAAAAGGAAATTGACGAACAATGTGGAATGCATCCGAACAGTGTGTCAGTTCCTGAAGAAGAACATCATTTCGCGGTTCGGGATACCAAAAATTCTCATATCAGATGGAGGTAGCCATTTTATTAATAAAGAGGTCAAGAAATTGATGAAGGAGTACGGCATAGACCATCGTGTCACATCTCCTTACCATCCTCAGATCAATGGCATGGCGGAATTATCAAATAGAGAAATCAAGACTATCTTGCAGAAACTTGTCAGGCTAAACATGAAAGACTGGTACCAACTCTTGGACTCTGTCTTATGGGCTTACAGAACCGCCTTCAAGTCTCCCTTGGGCATGTCGCCCTATCGTCTTGTATACGGGAAGCCGTGCCATTTGCCCGTCAAATTAATTCATAAGTCTTATGGGTAGTTAACAGTTGCAATTTGGACTCACGAAAAAGTGATCAGAATATAAAGAATGATCTGAACAGACTCTTGGAGTTCCGAGACTATGCATACGATAACACATTGATGTACAAGAAGAAGGTAAAACGCTGGCATGACCGACACATCAGACGAAAGACCTTTGATGTTGGACAGAAGGTGTGTGTGGATCTTCCCGGACAAATTAAAAAGTAAGTGGACAAGGCCATTCTGAGTTTGTGAAGTGTGTGACAATGGAAGTATTGCTATATCAGAATTGTCTCCTAACGCACAACCATTCATCGTCAACGGTCAACTCTTGAAGCCTTACCTCGAACCAGATACATTCTTGGCCGTTGTAGACTCCATTCAGCTCATACACCATGATGACATATCCACAACAGTGGCAGCATCAGAAGATTCAGACGATGCATCCCAAAGACTGTTTATCTGATTTTCTTATTTTCTTCTTTTCTTCTTTTTCTGCACTTTTGTATAAAAAAGTGCCGCTCCTTTTTGTCAGTCTTCTATACTTAGGACGTACTTTGTCCTAAGTATAGGGGAGTGTGCACCAAGAGTTCTTTTATTCTTTGATCCTCTCCATTGTCTCCTCTTCTTGTCTATACTTAGGAGTATCTAACCCTAAGTATAGGGGGAGAAAATCTGAGTACGATCTGTGTATTCCCACCCTTGACCCTTCCTGCTTTATGTACAGTCTGCTATACTTAGGATTACTTGATCCTAAGTATAGGGGGGACGGTCACCTTCTCATTCGTTCATTTCTTATTCATTTATTCTTTAGACTTGTTTATACTCAGTATGAGTTATGTCTTCTCTTTTCTCTTCGACCTATGAGGACATAGCTCAAGCTAAGTATAGGGGGGTCGTATATACTATGTATATACTATAAGCCATAATTCATACTGGAAAATAAAAGATCAATTCAAGCTAAAAAGTAATGTAAAAAGTAGTTCTATAATAATGAAAGATGACTATGAGCTCCTCTAACTCTTTGTACTTGTACTGATTAATAAGTCAGGAAAAGCATTTTGTGAAAAATATTCTCTTTGAAAAATCTTTTGAAAATTGCTTGAAAAATAGTGTGTATAAGTATTCAAACTTTGCAAAATTAAGTTTCATTTGTAAAATTTATTTTCTTTGAGTGAAAGAAAAATGTGTGAAAAGTAGTGTTCAAATGGTTGTAAAAATTTGGTTATCAAATTATTTTGAAAAATCTATCTATTCTGAGTAAAAAACCTTTGTAAAATCATTTTCAAATACGTGTACATGTGTGTAAAATTATTTTGGACTATAGTCCTCAAAAATCTTTTGAAAATAATTCTCTAAGTCTGAGGAGTCTGCACAAAAAAATCTCTCATACAAAAATAAGGAATAATCCCAAATAAAACTTATAAGAGCCTAAACCTTGTTGTACATAAAATACAGATTTTCTTTGTATAGACTGATTAATAAATCAGGATAGATACCTTTACAGTATGATTTGAAAATAGTGTGAATTGTTTGGAAAAATTTGCTGTAAAATATTTTCAACCTGTGTAAAATTGCTTTGTTTGAAAAACATTTTCTTTGTGTGAAATAAAGGATTTGAAAAACCTATGTGCAAATGTTTTGAAAAATGTTTTTCAAAACTATTGTGGAAAATGTATATATATATAGTGTGAAAAATCTTTGCAAAAATAGTCTTTAAATGTGTGTAAATGCTTGTAAAAATTATCGTGTACTATAGTTTGCAAAAATTCTTTTCAAAATAAATCTGAGAAATAAAAGCATCATTACAAATACTTGTAAATCGTAAATAAAATATATAAAATTCTTTCAGTATAAAAAGATAACATGAATAAACTACTTCATTAAAACCTGTAAAGTCTTTAAAATCTACAAATTTTGTAAATAAAGCGGCACGCCCGTGTAAATAATTGTATGTACTTTTTGAATGTGTCAAGTTTTTTTATTTGCAAAAATTCTTGGTGTAAAAAGATTCTTTTATTTTTGTAAATTCTTCGTGAAAAATTGCATCATTCATTGTGCATAGCATGAGCATACCATTCATATTCTTTTTGAGTGAGCTTGATGATTGAATCAATCCAATAAAGTCTAAAATTGGAGCTGGGTTGGACCTTACCGCACCTAACTGCACTGGAACCTTATGGGAACTTGGTTTAAGGTACTTCAGGTCTATGCAGACTTAATTCTTTGAGAAATCAGGGCTGGGTTCAAATCACCTCAACTGACTAACTAGAACTTTTCGAGACACACGCATGACTCTTGACGACCGTGACCTAACTTGGACACTTGCACCTTTCACTTGGCTCAACTCAGTTGGAGTGGTGAGGGGGTTGGATTTGCCAGTCTGAGACACACACGGGTAGAAACACTCGTCCTCGTCTAGGGAGGGAAGTGCACCCCAACCTGATCTAGTAGCCATGAGGTCTAATGACATGAGATTGTGGGTTGCAATAAAGCTTCAAAAGAGGGATAGTCTACTAGTTCAAGAGGAAAAACTCCTTATGTAAATGCTGCTGTGAATAGTATGTCAAAAAAAAAGTTCAGGCCTGTAAAAAAAATAAAATAAAATGCCTGCAAAGTATGTACATATGTTGTAAAGCCAATAAGCAAGCTTGAGTTCCAAGGTCAAATATGTGAGCCTGCAGCTGGATGACTTGACTACACTGGTCTTGAATCCTCGGATAGCTAGCTGCACTGGCTACCGTCCATTCTTCTCTTCACCCCTCCTCTTGAGTTGGTTGCCACTTGAACTTAGAAGGGAATACCCCGCTCCTCGAGGAAAGAGCTGTTGGATTGGGGAATCATTGGGTTGTCATTCTGGAAAAGTCAGTTCCTTTGTCATTTCAGTTGGGGAGAGCCACTATCACTTACACTGTACAAGTCAGCTTCATAGTTATAAGGGTTTGCGTATGATGTAGACCAGTTCTGACCATGCTATTGAGGTGGGTTGAACCGAGTTCTGTAACTCTCAAAGGCTGTTGTGTTTTAAAGCTGGTTCCCGACTAGGCTCCACACACATCTACACCCAAGGTCTGACAGAAGCTCCAAATTCAGATTTTGTAAAGACATACACTGCAGTGAAAGCACCCCTATTCACTCTATCCTTCTTTGATTCTCTTTTTCTTTTCTTTATTCTTTTTGTACTTATTGCATAAGTTTTTGCTAGGGACTACCAAAGGCAAGTATAGGGGGGTGATGAATCTCCATTTCATCACCTTTATTCTATCATTTTGGCCTTAAAAACCTCAGCAAATGCATGTAAATAGCATCAATTTGTTCATAATAGCATTCATTATCTATTGTATTAAATGTACATAGAATAAGATTTTTAATGCCAAAAATATAGAATAAAGAAAAGAAAAGAAAAAGGAATAAAATGTTGCAAATATTTTATGACCCGAACCCCGAGACCAAGGCCAGCATGGAATTGGTCGACAAGGAATAAAGTAGGGGGAGATAAGGGCGAGCAATACAATAAATACCTCATTTATTTATTCATCTATTTAAGCATTTTTGACACTTATTTTGTATATAATTATTAATTCATCAAACAGAGTAACTTTGTACATGAAAGTTGTAGATAATAATGTCAATAAAAATACAAAATTGAGTTTGTACAAAAATGATACACAGTGTACCTTTTATATCCAGAATAAAAAGCCAAAATCTCAACTTCACAGACCCATATCTTGCAAATAAAAACTCAAAATTGCCCAAAATCACCTTTAATTGTATATAGCTTTTCAAGAAGTATTTAATAAAATTGGTTTCATAATTTTTGGAGTTTATATGTGAAAGTAAGGTTTTTGGCCTTCATTGTGCAATCTTCCTGATTAAAATATTCAATTTATTCATTGTTCATTATTTTTACAAAATTATATTTTTAGAATTTTGTAAATAATGTATATAATACATGTACATATCTAAATTAGAATAAAACCAAAAAGAATTTGTAAAATAAATAAGTCTATGCAAGATATAGGCAAAATACCTATGATGAGTATGTACATAAATAAAAAGGGAAAACATTCTTTAATTATTTTATTCTTTCATATTTTTATTAAATTGTAAATATTACATCTAATTTCTTAAAAATACAAATCCAAAATAAAAACAAATAAAATACATTAAAAAAAGTATATATAAAGTATAGGTAAACTACCTATAGGTATACCTACATATATATGTACCTATTTATTTAAATATGAAAATCAACTCATAAAAATTAAATAAAAATATCCTCACACTCACAAAAATAAATTATAAATTTATAAAATAAGAAAATAAAATAATAAAATAAAATAATAAAATAAAATAAATAAAATAAATATAAAATACACAAAATACATGTGAATACATGCATAAATACATTATTAAAAGAAAACAATAATAAAATACATCAAAAAATTAAATAAAAATCATAAATAAATACTACATGAATTATTACATATTTTTTGTTTTATAAGTAAATTCTAATAAAATCATTTACTAGGTTAAAAAAATCATTTTCAAATAAATTTCCCTATTTTGTCCGTTAGCGGCCTATGTGGACCAATGAGGAGCCAGCCCTCGTTGACCTCTGGTCAACTGTCCCATCGGGACCAGGCGCCTCTGAACCTTGCTGTTTCCATGACTTGCATCATTTTTCCCGGGCGTCTCGTCCCTTATTCTCGCTCGCCGCCTTCACGAGATCTGTAGAGGGATTATCCATCTATCACGCATGCTTGTTGGATCGAGAAAACGATCATTGTACTCGCCGGAATATGCGGGCCAAGTAGGGCGTCCAGAATGTGTATAAATAAGAGTTCTCGACCTCCTCCTCAAATTTGGCCAATTTCCATCCACCCAAAAGCCTTGAATCAGTTCCTGGGAGGTTCCTCGTGATAGGGGGAGCATTTCAGCAACGCGAATCGGTCGGAGGAGGGATCAATTTTGTCGCGGTGGAGCTCCGGCGTCCGTCCTGCTCCCTGGCGGACCCCAGGTATAAGAGCTGTTTTCTTGCTTTTTAGGTAGATTTTAATTCTAGCATTTCATTCCCGTTCTTAGTTTAGCTTCCAGATTAGTAGGGTAGCTTAAAATCGCTAAATTGAAGTTCGTCGGAGCTCCGCTCCGGTGACTTCTGTACCGTGATACTCATTGTTTCCGATCGCCATCTTCACCTCACTTCGTTCCCCATCGCATGCTCCATCTCCCGATCATTTTGTTCAACCAAGGACCCCCAGTCCTTGCAAATCGGAGCTCCACCTCCGCCTATCGCCGGAGCTCCTCTGCCTCACCTCATCTTGCGCCAAAGCTTCAAAACCGAGGGTCGAGGAGATAGCCCTCGTTCCCCTGGTTCTTCCTATGCAGGTCACACGAAGCAACGAGCCCCTTTGGACTTCGAATCAATCCAGGAAGAGGCTCCTGGAGGTCCCGACCTTCATCGACCACGCCTGACCTCCTTGGACCTCCAGGAGCCATGCCAAGACCACCAGCAGATGCGGGACGCCTCCAGCTATGACCACAACACCTCAGACACGAGGAACAAGCCCGGAGGAGCCCATGCTCCAAGATCGAAGCTCGCCTGGCGCGAGTTCTTCCCCTGTTCCTCCAGACCTCTTTATCGCCGTCCGATTAGGAGGGACGCCCCTGATTCCATCAGAGCCGTCAAATGAAGCGTCGCCATCACCGTCAGATCAGCTTGGCTGATCTAATCTCAGCCCTTCATCGGCGAAGCGGTACCGGCCGTTGGATGCGCGATGTGTATCCAAGTGAGATCATCATCGCCGTCCACCGGCGCGCACTTATGGGTAAATTGCAGATCTTCACCCCAGTGTTTTTGTATTTATTGTTTAGTCATGTAAATAAAAGTCGAAGTTCATTTTATTGTGGACATTTTGCATGGACCTCCCTATACGTTTGTGACATTACTTTTAGGCCCAGTCCACATCACCTCACGTGCCATCCCACGTGAGGTGGTTAAATTACACAAGACCCCCTGTATATTTGTATATTTACCTTTAGTCCATAAAATAAAATTTTAAGTGTATTATTTTTGTGAAAATTTGTGTTAAGGACCTTGAACTTTCTGAAATTACATTTTGGTCCCTATGGGTGCGGATCACGTGTAGTCCCACGTGATGGTCAAATTGCAAGGGGGCCCTGGCGGGTTTGCTTATTTAGTTTTAGTCCCTAAAATCGTAGAATACGTTCATATATTTTGGTGTTTTTGCACTATAGCCCCTGCCTTTGTTTTATTTACAAAAATGCCCCTGCTAGGCCATATATTTTTGCTTGCTTGCTCCATTTTTGTCATGCATCATATTAACTTGAAAATTCCACAAAAATCATGCCAAGCTCCTGTTAACTTGCACTTTCACGCCATAATTTTGCATTTTATTTTTGTTGCATTTTAATATTTATTAAAAATAAGAAACATGCATTTTATCTACTGTCTAGCTTAGAAAATACCAAAAAAATAGTAAAACATCTAGAATAATTCCAAAAAAATTACCTACTGTCTATTTTATCATACTCTAGTGTCAGTCCAAAAATCACTAAAAAAATCAAAACAAAACCTTAAAAATAAGAAAACCCTTAAAAACTACATAAAAATCTAAAAAATCCTAGAAAATTCCTAAAAATACAAAGTTTCTGTAGTTTCCTTCTTTTATTATCTATAATTTAAAATTGATTTGAGGATTTTTGGATATCATTTTCTATTTTTAAACCTCATTTCAATTTTATCCAGTAGCTTAAGTCCATGTTTTCTATTACCTTATTTTTGAAAAATATCAAAAAGACTCTGAAAAATACTCAAAAATCACAAAAACAGTAAAAAATCATAAAAAGACCAAAAATATCTTCTTTCTGAATTTTTGAGCATTTGTGCATATTTATTTTTATAAATATTCTAGTACCTCTCTTATTATATAGTTTATATATTCCAATATTGAAAAAGAAATATATATATATATATATTATAAAATATAAGGTTCAGAAAATTTAAAAACAAAATACAAAAATTCAAAATAAAAAAAAATAAAAAAATCTCTTTATACATATATATGTATTATATTCTCTGTACATACCCTTTATGGGTGTAGATCTTTATATGTCTATAGTATATAAATTATATAAATATATATATACATATAAATATATATATAAGTATATATAATATAAAAAAATAATAAAAAATATAAAACCCATAAAACCCACAAAAATAAGATTCATGCAAGGATGACTCTGTTGTACATGAACATCATAGGCTACTTAATTTTTCTTTTGCTCTCTGTGGTTCGACCTCTACATGCTTATTCACTATGCATTTTGTGGTAGAGTTAAATGTTTATTCACAAATTTTGAGACTTAATTGATTTATTCTTTTATTGTGGGTTAATTGTTGATTGATCGAGGTCTTTTGTCGGTCGCCTCAGCGACTGCGTTCCCGCTTTGTGTGGAATGCATGACCGATAGAAAATCCCTGTCATCAACTACAACGACGAATCAAAGAATAGAATGAACAGGACTCTATGTTTCCCCCTTTACTTGGGATCAAGTGATCCTAAGTATAGCAGACTGTACATAAAGGGAAATCCGAGTGATCGAATGTACCGGGTCTACCTCCCCTATACTTAGGGTAATATATCCCTAAGTATAGGCAACAAAACAGAGGTAAAAGGAATCGAAAGAAAAATCAAGAGTCTGACATCCCCCTATACTTAGGGTTAGTACACCCTAAGTATAACATAATCACAAGATGAAAATGGGGTGTTGGACTAAAGAACGAGATGATATGGACATCTGGATCTATACAAAGTGGAGGACATTGATAATCAGGCATGAGATGCAATAGATATGAGTCAAAGACCACATCTCATGCAAAATGAATAGAGGCGACGTCAACGACCAATGGCTCATGATCTAGAAATGGTTTGAGCCGCTGCTCGTTAACACGAAAGGTAGACTTAGATGACATCTCGGATATGTCAATACTTCCATTATCATGTACCATTCGGACCAGGTATGGTCCCTTCCACTTGCTGTGCAACTTCCCTGGAAATAATCTAAGCCTAGCATCGAACAACCATACTCTCTGATCTGGCTCAAACTGCTTATGGTTGATATGAGAATCATGCCATTCCTTTACTCTCTCCTTGTATTGTAGGTTGCTCGAAAAGGCTGTCTCTCTAAGCTCCTCCAAGGCTGCCAATTCTACCTTCCTTTGATCTCCTACACTCACTGGATCCAATAATATGTCTGTGACAACCCAAAGTGACTTGTGCCTAATCTTAACAAGTAAATGGTAGAGCTTGCCATAAACGAGGCAAAAGGGAGATGTACCTAAAGGAGTCCTGAAGGAAGTCCGATAGGCCCACGAGACCGAGTCCAAAAGCTGTGACCAATCCTTTCAGTCTGTGCGGACTACCTTCTGCAATATCGTCTTGATCTCTCTATTCGACACTTCAACAAGACCATTGGTCTGAGGATGATATGGAGTGGCTACTCGATGGTCTATGTTGAACTCGTTAGCAAGGGCCTTTACCTTGTCCTTGACGAAATGAGACCCCCTGTCAGATATCAAAACTCTAGGCTCCATGAACCGTGAAATGATATTCTTCCTCAAAAATTTGCAAACAGTCCTATCATCTGTGGTTCAAGCGGGGATGGCCTCAACCCAACAACTAACATAATCCACGACCAACAGAATGTGCTCGAATCCCTGACTCTTAGGGAATAGACCCATGAAATCGATGCTTCATGCATCAAAAACCTCACAGAAGTGAATGGTCTGCATCGACATCATATCATGCTGTCCACAAGTGCCCATCCTCTAACAGTCAGTACACCTCTTCACAAATTCATCAGAATCCTTGAAGAGGGTAGGCCACCATAGGCTAGATTGGAGTACTTTCTGTGCCGTTCTCCTCCCAGAGTGATGTCCTCCTGCCTCAATCTTGTGGCAGTATGTGAGGACACTATGGTGCTCCTCCTTGGGAATGCACCGACGCCAGATGCTATCCCCTCCTTCGTGATAAATGATGGGATCCTCCAAATGGTAGAACTTGGCCTGAAAAGGAAGGTCTCAAGTCGTTGCCTGGGCCAACCTTGTGCAACTTTCTTGGCAACAAGATAGTTCACAATGTCAGCATACCACGGGAGCGAGGCAATCGCAAGGATCGCCTCATCTGGGAAGGTCTCAGAAATGGAGCCAGTCTGCTTAGATTCCTCAAGATGCTCTAATCAGGAGAGATGATCTGCCACCACATTCTTTACTCCAGGTTTATCCTTAATCTCAATATAAAACACCTGGAGTAGAAGAATCAATCTAACCAGTCTCACTTTGGCATACTTCTTTGCCATGAGGTACCTGATGGCAGTATGATTAGTAAAGATAGTCACTTTTGATCCAATGACGTAAGACTTGAACTTATCCAAGGAAAAAACTATGGCTAGCATCTCCTTCTCAGTGACAGTGTAGTTCCGTTGCATGGCATCCAATATACGTCTAGCATAGTGAATGGA